>JAQNBH010000001.1:30761161-31163661 GCA_028752905.1 Cladorhizidae sp. MBARI D1340-BT2
CTGCATCATTACACACTCACCCAGACACTAGTGACTCATCATTACACACTCACCCAGACACTAGTGACTCATCATTACACACTCACCCAGACAACTAGTGACTCATCATTACACACTCACCCAGACACTAGTGACTCATCATTACACACTCACCCAGACACTAGTGACTCATCATTACACACTCACCCAGACACTAGTGACTCATCATTACACACTCACCCAGACACTAGTGACTCATCATTACACACTCACCCAGACACTAGTGACTCATCATTACACACTCACCCAGACACTAGTGACTCATCATTACACACTCACCCAGACACTAGTGACTCATCATTACACACTCACCCAGACACTAGTGACTCATCATTACACACTCACCCAGACACTAGTGACTCATCATTACACACTCACCCAGACACTAGTGACTCATCATTACACACTCACCCAGACACTAGTGACTCATCATTACACACTCACCCAGACACTAGTGACTCATCATTACACACTCACCCAGACACTAGTGACTCATCATTACACACTCACCCAGACACTAGTGACTCATCATTACACACTCACCCAGACACTAGTGACTCATCATTACACACTCACCCAGACACTAGTGACTCATCATTACACACTCACCCAGACACTAGTGACTCATCATTACACACTCACCCAGACACTAGTGACTCATCATTACACACTCACCCCAGACACTAGTGACTCATCATTACACACTCACCCAGACACTAGTGACTCATCATTACACACTCACCCAGACACTAAGTGACTCATCATTACACACTCACCCAGACACTAGTGACTCATCATTACACACTCACCCAGACACTAGTGACTCATCATTACACACTCACCCAGACACTAGTGACTCATTACACACTCACCCAGACACTAGTGACTCATCATTACACACTCACCCAGACACTAGTGACTCATCATTACACACTCACCCAGACACTAGTGACTCATCATTACACACTCACCCAGACACTAGTGACTCATCATTACACACTCACCCAGACACTAGTGACTCATCATTACACACTCACCCAGACACTAGTGACTCATCATTACACACTCACCCAGACACTAGTGATCAATCATCTCATTACACACTCACCCAGACACTAGTGACTCATCATTACACACTCACCCAGACACTAGTGACTCATCATTACACACTCACCCAGACACTAGTGACTCATCATTACACACTCACCCAGACACTAGTGACTCATCATTACACACTCACCCAGACACTAGTGACTCATCATTACACACTCACCCAGACACTAGTGACTCATCATTACACACTCACCCAGACACTAGTGACTCATCATTACACACTCACCCAGACACTAGTGACTCATCATTACACACTCACCCAGACACTAGTGACTCATCATTACACACTCACCCAGACACTAGTGACTCATCATTACACACTCACCCAGACACTAGTGACTCATCATTACACACTCACCCAGACACTAGTGGCTCATCATTACACACTCACCCAGACACTAGTGACTCATCATTACACACTCACCCAGACACTAGTGGACTCATCATTACACACTCACCCAGACACTAGTGACTCATCATTACACACTCACCCAGACACTAGTGACTCATCATTACACACTCACCCAGACACTAGTGACTCATCATTACACACTCACCCAGACACTAGTGACTCATCATTACACACTCACCCAGACACTAGTGGCTCATCATTACACACTCACCCAGACACTAGTGACTCATCATTACACACTCACCCAGACACTAGTGGCTCATCATTACACACTCACCCAGACACTAGTGACTCATCATTACACACTCACCCAGACACTAGTGACTCATCATTACACACTCACCCAGACACTAGTGACTCATCATTACACACTCACCCAGACACTAGTGACTCATCATTACACACTCACCCAGACACTAGTGGCTCATCATTACACACTCACCCAGACACTAGTGACTCATCATTACACACTCACCCAGACACTAGTGACTCATCATTACACACTCACCCAGACACTAGTGACTCATCATTACACACTCACCCAGACACTAGTGACTCATCATTACACACTCACCCAGACACTAGTGGACTCATCATTACACACTCACCCAGACACTAGTGGACTCATCATTACACACTCACCCAGACACTAGTGACTCATCATTACACACTCACCCAGACACTAGTGGACTCATCATTACACACTCACCCAGACACTAGTGACTCATCATTACACACTCACCCAGACACTAGTGAGCTCATCATTACACACTCACCCAGACACTAGTGACTCATCATTACACACTCACCCAGACACTAGTGACTCATCATTACACACTCACCCAGACACTAGTGACTCATCATTACACACTCACCCAGACACTAGTGGCTCATCATTACACACTCACCCAGACACTAGTGACTCATCATTACAACACTCACCCAGACACTAGTGACTCATCATTACACACTCACCCAGACACTAGTGACTCATCATTACAACACTCACCCAGACACTAGTGACTCATCATTACACACTCACCCAGACACTAGTGACTCATCATTACACACTCACCCAGACACTAGTGACTCATCATTACACACTCACCCAGACACTAGTGGACTCATCATTACACACTCACCCAGACACTAGTGGACTCATCATTACACACTCACCCAGACACTAGTGACTCATCATTACACACTCACCCAGACACTAGTGACTCATCATTACACACTCACCCAGACACTAGTGACTCATCATTACACACTCACCCAGACACTAGTGACTCATCATTACACACTCACCCAGACACTAGTGACTCATCATTACACACTCACCCAGACACTAGTGACTCATCATTACACACTCACCCAGACACTAGTGACTCATCATTACACACTCACCCCAGACACTAGTGACTCATCATTACACACTCACCCAGACACTAGTGGCTCATCATTACACACTCACCCAGACACTAGTGACTCATCATTACACACTCACCCAGACACTAGTGACTCATCATTACACACTCTACCCCAGACACTAGTGACTCATCATTACACACTCACCCAGACACTAGTGACTCATCATTACACACTCACCCAGACACTAGTGACTCATCATTACACACTCACCCAGACACTAGTGACTCATCATTACACACTCACCCAGACACTAGTGACTCATCATTACACACTCACCCAGACACTAGTGGACTCATCATTACACACTCGCCAGACACTAGTGGCTCATCATTACACACTCACCCAGACACTAGTGACTCATCATTACACACTCACCAGACACTAGTGACTCATCATTACACACTCACCCAGACACTAGTGGACTCATCATTACACACTCACCCAGACACTAGTGACTCATCATTACACACTCACCCAGACACTAGTGACTCATCATTACACACTCACCCAGACACTAGTGACTCATCATTACACACTCACCCAGACACTAGTGACTCATCATTACACACTCACCCAGACACTAGTGACTCAATCATTACACACTCACCCAGACACTAGTGACTCATCATTACACACTCACCCAGACACTAGTGGACTCATCATTACACACTCACCCAGACACTAGTGACTCATCATTACACACTCACCCAGACACTAGTGGACTCATCATTACACACTCACCCAGACACTAGTGACTCATCATTACACACTCACCCAGACACTAGTGACTCATCATTACACACTCACCCAGACACTAGTGGACTCATCATTACACACTCACCCAGACACTAGTGACTCATCATTACACACTCACCCAGACACTAGTGACTCATCATTACACACTCACCCAGACACTAGTGACTCATCATTACACACTCACCCAGACACTAGTGACTCATCATTACACACTCGCCCAGACACTAGTGACTCATCATTACACACTCACCCAGACACTAGTGACTCATCATTACACACTCACCCAGACACTAGTGACTCATCATTACACACTCACCCAGACACTAGTGACTCATCATTACACACTCACCCAGACACTAGTGGCTCATCATTACACACTCACCCAGACACTAGTGACTCATCATTACACACTCACCCAGACACTAGTGACTCATCATTACACACTCGCCCAGACACTAGTGACTCATCATTACACACTCACCCAGACACTAGTGACTCATCATTACACACTCACCCAGACACTAGTGACTCATCATTACACACTCGCCCAGACACTAGTGACTCATCATTACACACTCACCCAGACACTAGTGACTCATCATTACACACTCACCCAGACACTAGTGACTCATCATTACACACTCACCCAGACACTAGTGGCCCATCATTACACACTCGCCCAGACACTAGTGACTCATCATTACACACTCACCCAGACACTAGTGGCTCATCATTACACACTCACCCAGACACTAGTGACTCATCATTACACACTCACCCAGACACTAGTGACTCATCATTACACACTCACCCAGACACTAGTGACTCATCATTACACACTCACCCAGACACTAGTGGCTCATCATTACACACTCACCCAGACACTAGTGACTCATCATTACACACTCACCCAGACACTAGTGGCTCATCATTACACACTCACCCAGACACTAGTGACTCATCATTACACACTCACCCAGACACTAGTGACTCATCATTACACACTCACCCAGACACTAGTGACTCATCATTACACACTCACCCAGACACTAGTGACTCATCATTACACAGTCACCCAGACACTAGTGGCTCATCATTACATACTCACCCAGACACTAGTGGACTCATCATTACACACTCACCCAGACACTAGTGACTCATCATTACACACTCACCCAGACACTAGTGACTCATCATTACACACTCACCCAGACACTAGTGGCTCATCATTACACACTCACCCAGACACTAGTGGCTCATCATTACACACTCACCCAGACACTAGTGACTCATCATTACACACTCACCCAGACACTAGTGACTCATCATTACACACTCACCCAGACACTAGTGACTCATCATTACACACTCACCCAGACACTAGTGACTCATCATTACACACTCACCCAGACACTAGTGACTCATCATTACACACTCACCCAGACACTAGTGGCTCATCATTACACACTCACCCAGACACTAGTGACTCATCATTACACACTCACCCAGACACTAGTGACTCATCATTACACACTCACCCAGACACTAGTGACTCATCATTACACACTCACCCAGACACTAGTGACTAATCATTACACACTCACCCAGACACTAGTGGCTCATCATTACACACTCACCCAGACACTAGTGACTCATCATTGCACACTCACCCAGACACTAGTGGTTAATCATTACACACTCACCCAGACACTAGTGACTCATCATTACACACTCACCCAGACACTAGTGACTCATCATTACACACTCACCCCAGACACTAGTGACTCATCATTACACACTCACCCAGACACTAGTGACTCATCATTACACACTCACCCAGACACTAGTGGCTCATCATTACACACTCACCCAGACACTAGTGACTCATCATTACACACTCACCCAGACACTAGTGACTCATCATTACACACTCAACCCAGACACTAGTGACTCATCATTACACACTCACCCAGACACTAGTGACTCATCATTACACACTCACCCAGACACTAGTGACTCATCATTACACACTCACCCAGACACTAGTGACTCATCATTACACACTCACCCAGACACTAGTGACTCATCATTACACACTCACCCAGACACTAGTGACTCATCATTACACACTCACCCAGACACTAGTGACTCATCATTACACACTCACCCAGACACTAGTGACTCATCATTACACACTCACCCAGACACTAGTGGCTCATCATTACACACTCACCCAGACACTAGTGACTCATCATTACACACTCACCCAGACACTAGTGACTCATCATTACACACTCACCCAGACACTAGTGACTCATCATTACACACTCACCCAGACACTAGTGACTCATCATTACACACTCACCCAGACACTAGTGGCTCATCATTACACACTCACCCAGACACTAGTGACTCATCATTACACACTCACCCAGACACTAGTGACTCATCATTACACACTCACCCAGACACTAGTGGCTCATCATTACACACTCACCCAGACACTAGTGACTCATCATTACACACTCACCCAGACACTAGTGACTCATCATTACACACTCACCCAGACACTAGTGACTCATCATTACACACATACCCAGACACTAGTGGCTCATCATTACACACTCACCCAGACACTAGTGACTCATCATTACACACTCACCCAGACACTAGTGGCTCATCATTACACACTCACCCAGACACTAGTGACTCATCATTACACACTCACCCAGACACTAGTGACTCATCATTGCACACTCACCCAGACACTAGTGGTTAATCATTACACACTCACCCAGACACTAGTGACTCATCATTACACACTCACCCAGACACTAGTGACTCATCATTACACACTCACCCAGACACTAGTGGCTCATCATTACACACTCACCCAGACACTAGTGACTCATCATTACACACTCACCCAGACACTAGTGACTCATCATTACACACTCACCCAGACACTAGTGACTCATCATTACACACTCACCCAGACACTAGTGACTCATCATTACACACTCACCCAGACACTAGTGACTCATCATTACACACTCACCCAGACACTAGTGACTCATCATTACACACTCACCCAGACACTAGTGACTCATCATTACACACTCACCCAGACACTAGTGACTCATCATTACACACTCACCCAGACACTAGTGACTCATCATTACACACTCACCCAGACACTAGTGACTCATCATTACACACTCACCCAGACACTAGTGACTCATCATTACACACTCACCCAGACACTAGTGGCTCATCATTACACACTCACCCAGACACTAGTGGCTCATCATTACACACTCACCCAGACACTAGTGGCTCATCATTACACACTCACCCAGACACTAGTGACTCACATTACACACTCACCCAGACACTAGTGGCTCATCATTACACACTCACCCAGACACTAGTGACTCATCATTACACACTCACCCAGACACTAGTGACTCATCATTACACACTCACCCAGACACTAGTGACTCATCATTACACACTCACCCAGACACTAGTGACTCATCATTACACACTCACCCAGATACTAGTGGCTCGGCCATAATCTGGCTCCAAGTGGAACTGGTCCACTGTCATATATATAATATATAGCAGCAAGTAAATTGACTCGCACACATACACACACACAATAACACATATAATTTTTTTAAATTGGGGGGGGGGGGGGGGGCAAGTTTCTTCATCTGGCAAAAGCTGGCCTTCAAAGTCACTACCTGCAGCACTCACCAGATTAGGTTTGTAGAAGTTATGGACCAGAGCAGCTCCCAACAGCATGGACATGAGTGCTGAAGTGGCAAAGGTCAAGTACATGGACCACCCCATCCCTGCAGGCATGCTGAGAAAATGGCCCAAGAGATGCACGTGCGGCTATTTCTGTGAATCTGGACACGTCTGAAGTCGCGAGTCTTTGTCTTTGGAAGAAGTCGGTTCTCTCCCTAAAGCTCTCTTCTCAGCTTCTAGTCGTACCACGGTATCATCTAATGGAAGAAGGAACTATTAACTTAAGTAGGAACAGGATGATCAACAGAGGTTGACAATTATTTACCATGACAACAAAACATCTTCTTAGAGATCCTGTAATCTTTCACCTCATATACGCGCCTTACTACAGTCAATTCTTTACCTCCCTTTAGTTCACCGAGAGGGAAGGGATAGAAGAGGCAGCACTTACGCTGCTAGGGTAACTCCACATTACATTGGTAGAACTCGTTGCACGTCTTCCCATGCATCCTTGCTCACAAACACACACACCCCTCAGTTGCCCGCTTATTGGCGGAGGGATCCTCAGGGGGGATGGGATGGAGAACTTGGTGTGGGTGTGCATGGAATACCTATGTACACCTATGCACTGTACATTCACCTGTTGAACGGGTCAGCCGCATTAAATAATGCATGCTTACGTAGACCCGGAATGCTCAAGAGGAAGCACGGCACACGACAGCAGATACGAAACTAGACTGACCTGATGCACTGCACAAGTGAGAATGGACTGCATAGTTAATAGATAGCAGAGCAAGCCATTCTGAAACAAAGCAAGACTCTAATAAACCCATGCAAGCTCTCGAAGACCCTAATTAACCCCTGCAAGCTCTTGAAGACTCTAATAAACCCCCTACAAACTCTTGAAGACTTAATAAACCCCTGCAAGCTCTTGGACTCTAATAAACCCCTGTAAGCTCTTGAAGACTCTAATAAACCCCTGCAAGCTCTTGAAGACTCTAATAAACCTCTGCAAGCTCTCGAAGACTCTAATAAATCCCTGCAAGCTCTCGAAGACTCTAATAAACCTCTGCAAGCTCTTGAAGACTCTAATAAACCCCTGCAAGCTCTTGAAGACTCTAATAAACCCGTGCAAGCTCTTGAAGACTCTAATAAACCCCTACAAAATCTTGAAGACTAATAAACCCCTGCAAGCTCTTGGACTCTAATAAACCCCTGTAAGCTCTTGAAGATTCTAATAAACCCCTGCAAGCTCTTGGACTCTAATAAACCCCTGTAAGCTCTTGAAGACTCTAATAAACCCCTGCAAGCTCTTGAAGACTCTAATAAACCTCTGCAAGCTCTCGAAGACTCTAATAAATCCCTGCAAGCTCTCGAAGACTCTAATAAACCTCTGCAAGCTCTTGAAGACTCTAATAAACCCCTGCAAGCTCTTGAAGACTCTAATAAACCCGTGCAAGCTCTTGAAGACTCTAATAAACCCCTACAAAATCTTGAAGACTAATAAACCCCTGCAAGCTCTTGGACTCTAATAAACCCCTGTAAGCTCTTGAAGATTCTAATAAACCCCTGCAAGCTCTTGAAGACTCTAATAAACCCCTGCAAGCTCTTGAAGACTCTAATAAACCTCTGCAAGCTCTCGAAGACTCTAATAAATCCCTGCAAGCTCTCGAAGACTCTAATAAACCTCTGCAAGCTCTTGAAGACTCTAATAAACCCCTGCAAGCTCTTGAAGACTCTAATAAACCCGTGCAAGCTCTTGAAGACTCTAATAAACCCCTACAAAATCTTGAAGACTAATAAACCCCTGAAAGCTCTTGGACTCTAATAAACCCCTGTAAGCTCTTGAAGACTCTAATAAACCCCTGCAAGCTCTTGAAGACTCTAATAAACCTCTGCAAGCTCTTGAACTCTAATCAATCCCTGCAAGCTCTTGAACTCTAATCAACCCCTGCAAGCTCTTGAAGACTCGAATAAACCCCTGCAAGCTCTTGAACTCTAATAAACCCCTGCAAGCTCTTGAAGACTCTAATAAACCCCTGCAAAGCTCTCGAAGACTCTAATAAATCTCTTGAAGACTCTAATAAACCCCTGCAAGCTCTTGAACTCTAATCAATCCCTGCAAGCTCTTGAACTCTAATCAACCCCTGCAAGCTCTTGAAGACTCGAATAAACCCCTGCAAGCTCTTGAACTCTAATAAACCCCTGCAAGCTCTTGAAGACTCTAATAAACCCCTGCAAAGCTCTCGAAGACTCTAATAAATCTCTTGAAGACTCTAATAAACCCCTGCAAGCTCTTGAAGACTTTAATAAACCCCTGCAAGCTCTTGAAGACTTTAATCAACCCCTGCAAGCTCTTGAAGACTCTAATAAACCCCTGCAAGCTCTTGAATAACCCCTGCAAACTCTTGTTGCTTCTAATAAACCCCTGCAAACTCTTGTTGCTTCTAATAAACCCGTGCAAGCTCTCCAAAACCATCTCCCTCGTAAACCACATACCAAATAGTTGCTACACAGGGAGGTGAGAACAGGTTGCCATGGGCCGACAGGAAATGATGAGACATAATTACTCAGTTCATCAACATACTCTAGATTCTCTTTCTCCCCTCAATGCATAGTGTTCATTACTAGTTAGTTATACATTTCCTCCAACTACAACCAAAGTTGGTACCAGCTACCAGCAGCTATGTAATACATGCCTATGACAAATATATTCTTAACATTCGGAGTTTACATGAAGACTCCAATAAGTGAATATATATATATACTACAAAGAGCAGCAGAGCCATGTGGTTTCTATCAACAATCCACAAAAACTACCCTACGAGTTCTTCTCCACCACAGGCCAAACTGCCCCCAGCTGCTGGTTAGTACTTGTGCAGCATCGGCATTAATCACGTTATTTGAAGTAAGCCGAATCATACTGCCATGTGTGCTGAAAGGTCTAGCCAGAGGGGTGGGTTGAAATTAACTTTCCAGTCATACTGACAGCAATGTCGTCAGAACCTTTGCAGCTCCAGTAAATCTAAGTTCAAGCATACACTTTTTAGACTGGTTAAAAAGCTCTTACCAACCAAGGGAGCCCAGTTGATTCATCTTACGCAGCAAAGGGTGTCGTGTGTTCCAAGAACGTGTTCATACTAACTAGTATACTAGCTATGATAAAACCCATTGACCACGGCAATTTTAATCAGGTCAAGCGGTTTTCCTTACAGAAGGTTTCTTTCCCCACTTTAACGTTGATCATGAACCACTCCACCGCGGCCCCACACACAAAGAACAACGGCAAGGTTCTGTAGAGTCCAAATTGTCTCCACTTCTCCAAAAACACCGACATTTACATTACTGCCGACCCTTTCCTGACATCCACTCGACATTTAGAGGTAAAGGATCGTTACTCGAAGAAAATTGTGTACACGGAGGAAAAACAAACACCCACACATGACTTATATATATATATTCATAGATGAAGAAATATAAAAGAGGAGAATTGTTGTAAAAAGAAATAAAGAAGAGATGACAGATTGAAAAGGTAAACGGCAGGGGGGGAAAGAAGAGTGATATGGAGGGTTCCATAAGAACAGGTGTAAATCATTGCTAGGTTTGCCTAGCGATTATCAGCACTAGTTCTCTCTCGTGCCTTTTCAGGAGAGCACATATACTGGGCAAAGTATGTTCTGACATCAGCAGCACCTCATTCACCTGAACAGGAGAGATGCAGTTGGAGATGTTCAATATCACATTATGCAATCAAATGGGATGGGAGGGGGCTCCCTCACTCTAATTCTACACAAGGGACTACTCTAATTGCAAATGGTAAACAAACAAACAACATGCCTCGCGAGCCAACTTGAACTTTCCGGCCAAAGCAGCATAGCAGGGCATGTGACAGTTTATAGGTTGATGGTGTGGTATTAAAGCTTGGCGCTACGTACTCATAGTAGGTTCAATTAGGAATAAATTGCATATGCATCCCGAGAGCTAGAATCAATAGTGGGACATGTATATACCAAGCAAAATGTTTTAAAAAATATGCATGTATGTGCCTGACAAGCAGCTCTGATGGCATGTGCACTCAACATGTGTACATGTATGTCTGCAGTATATGTTATGAAGGAGACGCAGTGGCCACTCTGACAGCTTCTGGGGTTATGCGAGTGTGTACATGTATGTCTGCAGTATATGTTATGAAGGAGCCGCAGTGGCCACTCTGACAGCTGCTGGCTGGTTATGGAGTGCAAAAATGGCAGAGGAATGCGCAAAAATGATGAGCAGAATGGGCCGTATGAAATGAAATTCAAAGATATGGAAGTTGATCGAAGGAATGCAATTTTTAAATGTTTCTGTGCTAGACCATTAACTCTGTCATTACCCCCATGCCATTAACCCTGTGCCATTAACCCTGTGCCATTGTTGTAATGGTAAGGAAGTAACACATTTTTAAAGTTACTAATGTAGAAAGCTAACAGTTCCATCCCTGCCTGCCTGACAAAGAAAGAAGGAATTTTATATATATATATATATATATATACTGTATATAGTTCCTTGTTGATTAATTATTGTTGTTGTTATTATTATTATATACCTATTATGACAATCAAATTGACCAATTATTTATTATTATTGTTGTTATTATTATTATTATCATACTGTTTGTCTCTGTTTCTTGGTTCCCGTTTGATCCAGGGGTAGAATTGTTCCTTCCCCCCCACCCCCCACCCCACTTAAAATCTTACAGTTTCAGAAACTGGTGGTGGGAACCTGAAAAAAGTACGTGGGGCTTACCCAGCGAGTCCCCAGGAAAAAAGAATGTTCCATTAGTTTGAGAGAAGTCAGCTAACCAGACTATGAGGTGGTAGGGGAGACGGGTGCAGGGAGGAAAGGATCGAGTTGTAGTTAGAGCTTGATACAGGAAGAGAGACTTCATGGCAGGTGGGAATGAGGGTAGAGGGTAATTACCGATAAACTACGCTAGCTACTGCAGTACGTGTTTGCTAAAGAGGCTGCCTTTAGCCTACTCCATTAGAAAAATACACCACAATTGCTGAGATGGCAAAGTTGACAAAGGAAAAGTGTCGTCATTGATGGCTTCGATAAAAAATAAAAAAGTAAAAAAATAAATAAATAAAAATAAAACATAAGAACAAAACAAAATAATAATACAAAATAATAATACACAAATAAATAATAATTATATATTATATACACATATGTATGTATATACATGTATATACACATATTATGTATACACATGTATGTATACACATATGTATGTATATATATATATCTTTTTTTTTTAAAGGAGAAAAGTGAGTGGCCATGATGGATATCTGTCTGCCTTACATTGTTTAGAGGCTGCTGAATGCCACACCAGCTTGGAAGCACTCCCATAATGGAGTGCAGCTATCTCTCTGCTAGTGACATTGATGTGTATTTTCACCATAACTATGTAGGCCACAGTCTTGCTACAGATATACTGTACATCACATCATCACATGCAATGCATTTGAATAGTGCACCACATTCCGCTAATGTAGTAAGGAAGATTGCATGAATACATCATAGCCACTACGCATGTGTATATACCACCAACCTTGATGATCTTGTCATACTGAAGCAACCCGGCTCTGTCCGAAGGACCTCCGAGTTTGATCGTCTTCACGTACACCCCGAGGTCATACTGCCCATCAGCTATGCTGAAGCCGAAGGACATCTCACCGGGATTCTTTCTAATGATCACTTTCTGTCTCCCGGAGTAGGATTGGGTGATCCGCATCTTCTCCGTCACTTTAGCTGATTCATGAGGGAGAGCCAAAACCGCCAGCTTGGAACGGGGCTCAGAGTCGCTGTCTTGGTCTGAAGAGCCCGATTCAGCCAGTGCGGCCATGGCCCGCCCAAACTTGTCTGCATTGTCAATGGTCTTTTTGAATTCGCTCAAAGTGGGGGCAAGTTTGAGACTCTTCCCAGAGTCTATTTTTGTGCAGAGGGGAGATGATGACTCCAGCCAACGGGACGGAGAATGGTCCAATCTGTCTCTGTGTCTTAGTCTGCTCTCTGTGACAACAATATCGCGCTTGTGAATGGCAGATTGGAGTGAGGGGGAGGAGTTAACAGTGTGCGTGGGTCGATGCGAAGAGCTGCTCCTACGAAGTGGAGAGAAGCCCAAGGAAGGAGAGGAGACGAGAGCTGCAGAAGGAGAACTGAACGAGGAGGACGAGATGTCCACTGGATCGGCTCTGTGTATAACAAGCTCAGATGTTAGGCTGTTTCTACAGTGTCTCCCAGTGGGACTGGTGCAACAACCTTTGGCCACCTCTGTCGCAACAGAAGCACCTTCATCACCTTCCACGCCATTCCGGCTACTTTTTGACGATTCCTGCGGGGGTCTTGTCTCGTTGGACGTGGGTGCTGGAAGTTCATGAGGAGAACTGAAAGGTTCGTCTATGACAGCATCTGCCTCTGACACCACTTCGGGGGAAATGGATCTAGGTCGTGGGGCAGTATTAAGGACAACGGGTGATGCATGCGGTGATGCGACTAGTTGCGGTGAAGGCGGTGGCTCTCCTACTTCTTCATCCTCTCCGTCTTGCCGCGAGCCACCATCTTGCAAGGACGTCGACAAAGACTGAGCTAGCATTGTACCAGGTGTCTTGCTGTGAGCGCAGGCCACCGTCTGCTCTGCTTCTGTACACACCTCTTCTCCTTGAAGCCTCTCTCCTTCCTCCTTCTCTTCCCCGTCTTTGCTAGGTGCATGAACAGTCGAACTCGTGCTAGCACAATCCTGCGAGCTCGCTTGGCAGGGCTCTTGGTCCACCTTCAGCTGCAAGGAGAAAGCGAAACAAGGCCTCCATCAATCACAGTCATGCATGCATCATACACACCTGTCTAGTTCATGCTGAGAAGATGTTCAGCAACAGTGAAGGTGACCATGGGGTCAAGTACGAATGACCAAGTTCAAAGTTTTTTCCCACTTCCCCCCATCTCCAGTAACCCCCCCCCCCAAAGAGCCAGTATTAGGTGGGCAATGATTAGAACTTATAACCATGGACAACCATACTGATGTAATAGTTGCATAGTACACACCCACAACAAGGATTGGTTGCTAAGCTAGCATCTGTAAGCACCTGCCTTAATATTAGTTCTAGTCTGTATTTGTTAAGCATTGATCTCGCGACTATGTCTCCTCCTGCTAGAAAGTCAGTGTTCCTTCCATTTCTGGCAACTAGACAAACTTGTAGACAAGATGTCGGTATCTGACACTCTACACGCCCTGTTTGGCAAAGGTTCACCATCCCCCATCCCTTCAAGCTATCCAGTACATACATACACCAGACCATTCTCACCTATAACTGATAACATCTGCCCATGGACATTTCTTTAAAGCTCCTCTCACCCATTTTCTTTTAACAGGAGTTATAGTGCTCAGCTTAACAGCCAGCTCAGCAGCCAGCTCAGCAGCCAGCTCAGCAGCCAGCTCAGCAGCCAGCTCAGCATCCAGCTCAGCAGCCAGCTCAACAGCCAGCTCAACAACCAGCTCAACAACCAGCTCAGCAGCCAGCTCAACAACCAGCTTCACAACCAGCTCAACAGCCAGCTCAACAACCAGCTCAACAACCAGCTCAACCACCAGCTCAACAACCAACTCAGCAGCCAGCTCAACAGCCAGCTCAACAACCAGCTCAACAACCAGCTCAGCAGCCAGCTCAACAACCAGCTTAACAACCAGCTCAACAACCAGCTCAACAACCAGCTCAGCAGCCAGCTCAACAACCAGCTTCACAACCAGCTTAACAAGTTAAGCCAGCTCAACAACCAGCTCAAGCAGCCAGCTCAACAACCAGCTCAGCAGCCAACTCAGCAGCCAGCTCAGCAGCCAGCTCAACAGCCAGCTCAACAACCAGCTCAGCAGCCAGCTCAGCAGCCAGCTCAACAACCAGCTTCACAACCAGCTCAGCAGTCAGCTCAGCAGCCAGCTCAGCAGCCAGCTCAGCAGCCAGCTCAGCAGCCAGCTCAGCAGCCAGCTCAGCAGCCAGCTCAGCAGCCAGCTCAGCAGCCAGCTCAGCAGCCAGCTCAGCAGCCAGCTCAGCAGCCAGCTCAACAGCCAGCTCAACAGCCAGCTCAACAGCCAGCTCAACAGCCAGCTCAACAGCCAGCTCAACAGCCAGCTTCACAACCAGCTTATGGATGCGGTGTATTAAAAGAAGAGTTCTAAACCATGAAGAGGAAAAAGGAGAATTATGAATGGTCTATATGGAGAGCACTGTAGAATGTGAACAGATGCCAACACTAGAATGATTAAAGTTGGAATCACAAAACATGCATTAGTCTACAGGTGTTAGTGCTCACTATAGACATTTCATTGAAGAGAGGGCTCCTGTTTCAGTCCTATCTACTTGCACTTAGTGTTCGAGGGTTATTCAAGGACAGCTCGAGGGTTCCATGAGGGTTATTCAAGGACAGTTTGAGGGTTCCATGAGGGTTATTCAAGGACCGTTTGAGGGTTCCATGAGGGTTATTCATGAGGGTTATTCAAGGACAGTTTGAGGGTTCCATGAGGGTTATTCAAGGACAGTTTGAGGGTTCCATGAGGGTTATTCAAGGACAGCTCGAGGGTTCCATGAGGGTTATTCAAGGACAGTTTGAGGGTTCCATGAGGGTTATTCAAGGACAATTTGAGGGTTCCATGATGGTTATTCAAGGACAGCTTGAGGGTTCCATGAGGGTTATTCAAGGACCGTTTGAGGGTTCCATGAGGGTTATTCATGAGGGTTATTCAAGGTCAGTTTGAGGGTTCCATGAGGGTTATTCAAGGGTTCCATGAGGGTTATTCAAGGACAGCTCGAGGGTTCCATGAGGGTTATTCAAGGACAGTTTGAGGGTTCCATGAGGGTTATTCATGAGGGTTATTCAAGGACAGTTTGAGGGTTCCATGAGGGTTATTCAAGGGTTCCATGAGGGTTATTCATGAGGGTTATTCAAGGACAGTTTGAGGGTTCCATGAGGGTTATTCAAGGACAGTTTGAGGGTTCCATGAGGGTTATTAAAGGACAGTTTGAGGGTTCCATGAGGGTTATTCAAGGACTGTTCGAGGGTTCCATGAGGGTTATTCAAGGACAGTTTGAGGGTTCCATGAGGGTTATTCAAAGACTGTTCGAGGGTTCCATGAGGGTTATTCAAGGGCAGTTTGAGGGTGAAATGAGAGTTTTTCAAGTGAAGGCATTTCCCATGAAAACAATAATGCTGTAGGTTTAAGACAAAATTTGATATATATATTTTTTGCTGAGTAATTGTGCATGTTATATCAAGTGCTATTGGAGACAGTTGTCATTGCTTACAAGCATTGCTTACAAGATTCATAAGATACACACACCATTCCTACTAATAAAAAATGACCTCTGAATGACTAAACTCGTTGCACAGGAGACAGGAGCTCCAAGCTCCACTCATGCAATGAATAAGGCAATGCCCCCATAATACACCAAACCCAACCCACCTTGAGAAGGTTTTTAACATTCTGATGAGAGTACAATGAAGTCACCGAAGCCCTCTCCGTCTCGGTGGGGGTTATTGGGGACACTCGCCCAATGGGTATGTGACCCTTGGAGGCATGTCCACGGGTTTTGAAATCCCACATCCTTCCTCCCTCATCTGCTCGTGAACTCTTGCGAGACTGTCGCTGGTTGAGATAGAGTGATCTATCAGTCAGTTCAGTCCTGCGGTACTTCGGGACTTTCCCATCCGGTTCATACACCGACACCTCATCATCAGTGGAGCTGTCTCTCTTTGAAGCTCCTCCCCCTGACACACCCCTGTCCATTAACTGCCGATGTTTTATCATGTACTGGAGCTCGGCACTGAGTTGGTGATCGAGCAAGTGCGAATAGCTGTGAGGCATCCTCCTGTTTCTTCCTGGAGAGAAACCAGATGACGAAAGCCGGTCTTCCTCTCGAGCCACTGACCCTGGGCCCATGTATGACCCGTTCCAATTATGTGGGCGTGACATACCATACATGCCACTCCCAGTTGGGATGAATGCACTCCGCGAAAGGTCGGAGTTTGGAGAGTGACAGGTCGTGGAACATTCCAGATTCATCCTTCCGCCCCGCGCTTCCCGGGGGTCGACGTAGAGTGAGGAAGAGAGGGGCGGAGGATAACCTGACACAGCATTCGGATCTGGCGTGTAATATGCTGAGACCGAACCTCCGGGTGGTTCGTAGGAAAACCTGCTGGGTTCAAAATTGTTCAGGGACCTGGGAAAACAGTGCCCCCTTGTGCCGCAGTAGCTAGAATGGCCGGCCAGCCCCTGTCTGGAGGCACCCAAGAGGCTGCTGCCGCTGCTGCCGAAGGAGTCACGGTGGTAGATGGGCGAGCCTGAGTGAAGGCCTCTTAGCTGTGTGCGGAGAAGGAGAACAGGTTTGAAAAGTACACACAAGTACTATATATGTGTATGTACGTAGAGTGCGCTTGTTTTAGAGTTGGTAATCCCTCATTCATAAGCAAAGAAGAGGTATATTTACTGGATAGGTTGACAATAGCACACACACTGGACCACCATCACACTGGGTTGAGGCAGATTGAAGTAGGCTGACAATAGCTCTATGGGAACACACATTGGACCAACATCACACTGTGTTGAGGCACGTTGAAGTAGGTTGACAATAGCTCTATGGGAACACACACTGGGACCAACACCACACTGTGTTGAGGCAGGTTGAAGTAGGTTGACAATAGCTCTATGGGAACACACACTGGACCAACACCACACTGGGTTGAGGCAGGTTGAAGTAGGTTGACAATAGCTCTATGGGAACACACACTGGACCAACATCACACTGGGTGGAGGCAGGTTGAAGTAGGTTGACAATAGCTCCATGGGGACACACACTGGGACCAACATCACACTGGGTTGAGGCAGGTTGAAGTAGGTTGACAATAGCTCTATGGGAATACACACTGGACCAACACCGCACTGGGTTGAGGCAGGTTGAAGTACAGTAGGTTCTATTGGGACACACACTGGACCAACACCACACTGGGTTTAGGTAGGTTGAAGTAGGTTGACAATACTGTAGCTATGTGGGGACACACACTGGACCAACACCACACTGGGTTGAGGTAGGTTGAAGTACAGGTTGACAATAGCTATGTGGGGACACACACTGGGTGGAGGCATTCAAACAAATGCTTGGAACTACATTTATGGCTAGAACAATGCTTCATGTTCAAACTCCACTCTGTGCTATGACAGTTCAAGGATTAACAATCTGCAACGAATATTAAGAATATCTTTGTCGTTTTCTCTTCGACAAATGTATATTATAATGTCATAGTTCACCCAAAATGGACACCTCACACACACATGTTGTCATGTACCTTGCTAGTGGGACTTCCACTCTTGTGACGCAACTCTACGCAAGAAGGAAAAAGTTTAAAGTTAAATAAAAATTAATATAATAATATCAAAATATACGCACACATGCAATTGTAAGACATTGGATAAAGCATTTTCACTGAAGCTAAACAACAACAACAACAACAACAACACATGTGTACCACTGCATATACAGCCAGAAACAAAGCGAGCTAGTCACCAACTCTCACCGTTCCTTCAACTCATCAACCCTCCCCTCCCCCCCCCCCCCCCTTCCCTTCTTAAGCCACCATTGATGTGCTGCCAGTGCTGTCTCCATCTTAGCTCTTCTACCTCCTCTATTCAATCCAAACTTGCATGGTCTCTTTCACCCCCTGCCACGCAGGTGATTTGTCCACCATTAGAAATGTCCATGAATCTCCACATTGCAGCCTTCATCCAATCACTCCCTCTTCGCGTCTGCACCTCAAACTCCACCCCTCTTACCCACGCCATTCTGCACCCTTGTCTGCGTACCTCCATCCACAACTCCCCCTCCTCCCTCACTGCAATGCTGCCGAGTGCAGTCCTGGGATATCACGTGGAAATGTGAACGGTCTCTTATGATAATGGCTTCTGCAGCACTATGGCCTAGTCCACCAGGCCAGGCAGTGAATCATCACAGTCATCATCAGCCTCCCCCCCGACCGGCCAACATACACTGTATACCACAAGTCCTACAGCATTGCATGTACATACATGTAGGTGGCCAAAAGCTTCTTCAGACTATGGACATCCACAGACAATTCTAGTCTCGCAGACCAGACGTCTAGTCAAATATATGTCTAGTGACTATAGCCACATTTCCATGTGCCAGTCAGTGGAATGTGCTTCACTGTCCCAACCTCTCATGCCCAAGCATTATCCACGTGGCTTCATTGTCCCAACTTCTCATTCCCAAGCATTATCCACGTGGCTTCACTGTCCAAACCTCTCATGCCAAGCATTATCCACGTGGCTTCACCGGCCCAACCTCTCATGCCAAGCATTATCCACGTGGCTTCACTGTCCCAACCTCTCATGCCCAAGCATTATCCACGTGGCTTCAATGTCCCAACCTCTCATGCCCAAGCATTATCCATGTGGCTTCACTGTCCCAACCTCTCATGCCCAAGCATTATCCATGTGGCTTCATTGTCCCAACCTCTCGTGCCCAAGCATTATCCACGTGGCTTCACTGGCCCAACCTCTCATGCCCAAGCATTATCTACGTGGCTTCACTGGCCCAACCTCTCATGCCCAAGCATTATCCACGTGGCTTCACTGGCCCAACCTCTCATGCCCAAGCATTATCCACGTGGCTTCATTGTCCCAACCTCTCATGCCCAAGCATTATCCACGTGGCTTCACTGGCCCAACCTCTCGTGCCCAAGCATTATCCACGTGGCTTCATTGTCCCAACCTCTCATGCCCAAGCATTATCCACGTGGCTTCATTGTCCCAACCTCTCATGCCCAAGCATTATCCACGTGGCTTCACTGGCCCAACCTCTCATGCCCAAGCATTATCCACGTGGCTTCATTGTCCCAACCTCTCATGCCCAAGCATTATCCACGTGGCTTCATTGTCCCAACCTCTCTTGCCCAAGCGTTATCCACGTGGCTTCACTGGCCCAACCTCTCATGCCCAAGCATTATCCACGTGGCTTCATTGTCCCAACCTCTCATGCCAAGCATTATCCACGTGGCTTCACTGGCCCAACCTCTCATGCCAAGCATGATCCACGTGGCTTCATTGTCCCAACCTCTCTTGCCCAAGCGTTATTCACGTGGCTTCACTGGCCCAACCTCTCATGCCCAAGCATTATCCACGTGGCTTCACTGGCCCAACCTCTCATGCCAAGCATTATCCACGTGGCTTCATTGTCCCAACCTCTCATGTCCAAGCATTATCCACGTGGCTTCACTGGCCGAACCTCTCATGCCAAGCATTATCCACGTGGCTTCATTGTCCCAACCTCTCATGTCCAAGCATTAGGACCAATTATAAAGCATCTACCAAGGAACTGAAGTAACTTTTCACCCACTCGCGTATAATTATTATTTTATGATACCTGATGATGGAGACCAACAGGGTTGCAGTGTCAATATTTCGTACCTGGCACCTGAAAACCTGGCCATGGTCAATGTTTGACCAGCAACAAAGATAACCGCAGGATTGCCGGGGTCCAGCATTGCTGACATGTGGTGACCTTACCATCCTCCTTCAACTTCCCCCCCCCCCCCCCCCCCCCCCCCAAACCTCCCTACCCCTCCAGTTCCTCCCCCATCTCCCCCACTCACTGTGCTTCCGCCTGGCTTTGCTGATCTTGAGGCTGACAGTCTCTCCCGCTGCGTTGAGCATGCGCAGAGCCTCGTGCAACGTCTTGTTGTACAGGCTCTCTCCGTTGATGGCCAGAACCCGATCCCCAGCCTTCAGAGCACCAGTCCTGCAAGCACCAGGCAGAACACTTCATGTAGTAATAGCATTCGGGGCTAGATATAGGGCAGGGAGACTTGCAGAACAACAAGTATTGCTCTACCCTCACACACACTCCTCGAAGTTTTATTGCACCCTATTTCCTAATAATCCCCACCCTCCGCACCCTATTTCCTAATAATCCCCACCGTCCCTTCTCACCTCATAACTGGTGACACTTGCTAGATGTGTATACTTGTACTCTAGCTGCAGGCTCTGCTAGGGATATGTGCACACATGCAACAACTAATAATAGTAGTAGTAGTAGTAATAATAGTAATAATAATAATAATAATAATAATAATAATAATAATAATAATAATAATAATAATAATAATAATAATAATAATAATAATAATAATAATAATAAATAATAATAATAATATAATCATCATCATCATCATCATCATCAGCATTATCGTTCGCACACTGAGACTTACTTGTGGGCCACTCCATTCTCCTTCACCTTGGAGATGACCACCGGGTGACCTGGCTGGTCGCTGCTTCCTGTGAGAGTGATTCCCAAGCTCTTCTGGTTCCTGTGCAGCTCCACAGAGTAGATGACGGTCTCGGACACTGACGCTGACGCTGAGGGGGGGGTGCCTGAAGGAGGAGAGGGGAGAGGGAGAGAGAGGAACAGAGAGATGATGGATTAGAAGGGAGAGGGAAGAGAAGGAGGAAACAGAGACACAGAACAGAAGGAGAAGAGAAAGGAGTGTAAGACGTCGAATGTGGACAGAAAGGGAGAAATACATGAAGAGTCAAATAAGAGAGGAAGAGATGAAGAACAGAGAGGATCACCATCAACTCTGGGTACATGCATTCTCCAATACTGCTAACTATATACTTCACTCCAATCTGCACCTGCTGTTGGAAGAGTGGCTACTAGTGGATGGACTGCTACTATTAAACACACCTGGAGTACATATGTACATCAAGTTTTGGTTGAGGGGGTTCACATGAACATCAAGTTTTGGTTGAGGGGGCTCGCATGAGGTTACAATAATGACAACAACAACTGACAATCACAAACACCGTCTTTCTGCCTGCCTTTTCTGACCGACCCCTGACCCTGCGCCTTCTGGAAGCTACTCAGCTGAAAGGCTGCTCAGTTGCCTTGCACACTAGGAAGCATGCCGAAGCCCTTCACCTCAGCAAACCTTCGCCATTGAGAAAGGAGCGAACTGGATGTCTTGGCTCCAGGTTTTGTCGTAGATTTAGTCCAATGAACATTTATGAAGCTTTGGTTTTCTTAATCTATGAAGTGATCCTCCAACTGAAATGCAACTATAAATTTGATGCAGTCACAATTGGAAGTCAGCTCTTAAAATCAATTTACACTGAGCATATGGTTAAAATTTGGAAGGGGCGGCCTCCTAATAAACAATATTTGGTAGTAGTTCAGAATCAAAAGGTAGGATATCAATTAAATATATTCATGCATGCTCACAGGATGCCTTATATTCATGCATGCTCACAGGATGCCTTATATTCATGCATGCTCACAGGATGCCTTATATTCATGCATGCTCACAGGATGCCTTATATTCATGCATGCTCACAGGATGTCTTATATTCATGCATGCTCACAGGATGCCTTATATTCATGCATGCTCACAGGATGCCTTATATTCATGCATGCTCACAGGATGCCTTATATTCATGCATGCTCACAGGATGCCTTATATTCATGCACACTCACAGGATGCCTTATATGTATTCATGCATGCTCACAGGATGCCTTATATTCATGCACGCTCACAGGATGCCTTATATTCATGCATGCTCACAGGATGCCTTATATTCATGCATGCTCACAGGATGCCTTATATTCATGCACACTCACAGGATGCCTTATATGTATTCATGCATGCTCACAGGATGCCTTATATTCATGCACGCTCACAGGATGCCTTATATTCATGCACACTCACAGGATGCCTTATATGTATTCATGCATGCTCACAGGATGCCTTATATTCATGCATGCTCACAGGATGCCTTATATTCATGCACGCTCACAGGATGCCTTATATTCATGCATGCTCACAGGATGCCTTATATTCATGCATGCTCACAGGATGCCTTATATTCATGCACGCTCACAGGATGTCTTATATTCATGCATGCTCACAGGATGCCTTATATTCATGCATGCTCACAGGATGCCTTATATTCATGCATGCTCACAGGATGCCTTATATTCATGCACGCTCATAGGATGTCTTATATTCATGCATGCTCACAGGATGCCTTATATTCATGCACGCTCACAGGATGCCTTATATTCATGCACGCTCACAGGATGTCTTATATTCATGCATGCTCACAGGATGCCTTATATTCATGCATGCTCACAGGATGCCTTATATTCATGCATGCTCACAGGATGCCTTATATTCATGCACGCTCACAGGATGCCTTATATTCATGCACGCTCACAGGATGCCTTATATTCATGCATGCTCACAGGATGCCTTATATTCATGCATGCTCACAGGATGCCTTATATTCATGCATGCTCACAGGATGCCTTATATTCATGCATGCTCACAGGATGCCTTATATTCATGCATGCTCACAGGATGCCTTATATTCATGCACGCTCACAGGATGCCTTATATTCATGCATGCTCACAGGATGCCTTATATTCATGCACGCTCACAGGATGCCTTATATTCATGCACGCTCACAGGATGCCTTATATTCATGCATGCTCACAGGATGCCTTATATTCATGCATGCTCACAGGATCCCTTATATTCATGCATGCTCACAGGATGCCTTATATTCATGCATGCTCACAGGATGCCTTATATTCATGCACGCTCACAGGATGCCTTATATTCATGCACGCTCACAGGATGCCTTATATTCATGCATGCTCACAGGATGCCTTATATTCATGCATGCTCACAGGATGCCTTATATTCATGCACGCTCACAGGATGCCTTATATTCATGCATGCTCACAGGATGCCTTATATTCATGCATGCTCACAGGATGTCTTATATTCATGCATGCTCACAGGATGTCTTATATTCATGCATGCTCACAGGATGCCTTATATTCATGCATGCTCACAGGATGCCTTATATTCATGCATGTTCACAGGATGCCTTATATTCATGCACGCTCACAGGATGCCTTATATTCATGCACGCTCACAGGATGCCTTATATTCATGCATGCTCACAGGATGCATTATATTCATGCATGCTCACAGGATGCCTTATATTCATGCATTCTCACAGGATGCCTTATATTCATGCATGCTCACAGGATGCCTTATATTCATGCATGCTCACAGGATGCCTTATATTCATGCATGCTCACAGGATGTCTTATATTCATGCACGCTCACAGGATGCCTTATATTCATGCACGCTCACAGGATGCCTTATATTCATGCACGCTCACAGGATGCCTTATATTCATGCACGCTCACAGGATGTCTTATATTCATGCATGCTCACAGGATGCCTTATATTCATGCACGCTCACAGGATGCCTTATATTCATGCACGCTCACAGGATGCCTTATATTCATGCACGCTCACAGGATGCCTTATATTCATGCATGCTCACAGGATGCCTTGGCAATCTTCAGCACGACAGACTCTCCGGTGTTCTTGAGGATATGGGCGGCGTCCCTCAGATTACACCGTTCCAAACTCTGGTCGTTGATGGCCAATATGGCATCCCCAGAGTGTAGCATGCCACTTCGATATGCCACACCTCCCTTTTTCAAGCTGGAGATCCAAATAGTGTCCCCTCTCGACACGCTTCCTGTGGTGCGACAGAATTTTGAGAAAAGCACCGAATTAAAATCTTACTTTTTTGATTAAAATTACTTTTCCATTAAAAAAACCCATTTTTTGTCTGTATACTAAATTATAACCCTCAAAAAAAATATTCCGTCAACTTGAAGTGCATTCCTAATAAGCCAAACTTAGAAAACCACACCCACACGCACCATTTATAGTAATGCCAAGATTCAGACTGCACGTCTTCTTAAGGTGGACGTCAAAGGTTCCCGAACTTGGAGACGTGGCATCTTGGACTTCGTACATGACCTCCAGCTCGATCTCATTGTCTGCTTCTTGCACGAGCTTCAGAGCTTCTTGCAGGGAGTAGCCAGCCATCTTGATGCCATTGATGCCAAGGACCTGGTCTCCAACCTGCAGGTACATAGTACAGCATTAGATGTGGAGAGAGATGGTGGTGACAAAATTGTCCCCTGGGGGAGGGGAAAGGGCGGGAAAAGGGGAATGCCGAGGTACGTATAGAGTGGTACATTGAACTGCAGCTATTAAGCATTTCCGTGTTTACTGCACAACACTACTAAATAGAGCATGCCCAATTAGTTCTACCGCCAGATGACTTGGCATATATTTCAGATGTGAGCAGAAAAAGAACTGCTCTCCTGAGCAAGTCTAAGAAATAGCTACAGTAATCTCGTGAGCAAGATTAAGAATCAGCAATGGCGCCTCCCAGCATGTTGTGACTGGCTCCACTCTCTCTATGGACCCACATCTCCAATGTCACCTGGACACCTTTCACTGGGAGAAAAGCTCCATTTAGCCAAAGGGAGAACAATCCTTTGCAAAGTAGGCATACTGTTGATGTCCTCCACGAGCATGATGTATGTAGAGCCAGCGCTGTTGACGTCCTCCACGAGCATGATGTAGAGCCAGCACTGTTGACGTCCTCCACGAGCTGATGTGTATGTAGAGCCAACGCTGTTGACGTCTTCCACGAGCATGATGTATGTAGAGCCAGCACTGTTGACGTCCTCCACGAGCATGATGTATGTAGAGCCAGCACTGTTGACGTCCTCCACGAGCATAATGTATGTAGAGCCAGTGCTGTTGACATCCTCCATGAGCTGATGTATGTAGAGCCAGCACTGTTGACGTCCTCCACGAGCATGATGTATGTAGAGCCAGTACTGTTGACGTCCTCCACGAGCATGATGTAGAGCCAGCACTGTTGACGTCCTCCACGAGCATGATGTATGTAGAGCCAGCCCTGTTGACGTCCTCCACGAGCATGTCAAGCCAGCGCTGTTGACGTCCTCCACGAGCATGTCAAGCCAGCGCTGTTGACGTCCTCCACGAGCATGATGTAGAGCCAGCACTGTTGACGTCCTTCACGAGCATGTCAAGCCAGCGCTGTTGACGTCCTCCACGAGAACGACATAGAGTCAGAGGTAACCTTCGGGGGATGTTGGGACAAGGATTGAAAGTGCTTTGGAACACCTCATAGCCCATGGAGGAGGAGTTACAAGATGAGTAACTATTCCACTCTTCAGACAGAGCAGGAACACGATAACTAGTTGTTGTGGCAGACACATACTAAACCAGTGCAGTCTATGGACCATCCAAGACACACAGCTATGTTGTATTTGAAATGCACTTAGAGTATGTAATACACACCAGCTATAACAACCACACCTTACCTTCTATTATCTAATTAAACAATAAAAAAAATTTTTTTTGTAGATAAGTGAACGAATATTAATCTTAACCCTTTGAACGCTGAGTTCTGAACCTTTTGTAGCCTATACACTGACTTCCAGAAGCAAATTTCCCAAAATATTAAAAATAATATTTTAAATGTTTTCTATTTGTAAGTTATTAAAATAAAAAAATTTAAAAAAAATTATAATTTTTTTTAATTTATTTATTAATTAATTAATTATTGGCGGCCAATATATAGACCGCTCGGACGTCTAGCGGCAGTAGTTGATGGCCGCAATAACGGCCGCGCGTGTTCAAAGGGTTAAGAAGAGATGTATTTACATTGTGTCAACTAATGTCAGTAGATGTTTGAGAGAACAACAAAGAAGTCGATGTTTTTATAATGACTAGTCAAGGCTGCATGACATTGAAGATAATACAACGCTTGCCAGTAGTTGCAAGGGGGGGGGATGAGCTCACTCCTTTATTACTTATTTCCTGGGTGAATCTGATGGCAAAAGGGTTAAGAAGCAAATCACAAGACAAAAGGTTAATAGAGTAAAGGATCTGGGACGGGATCAACTTAACTTCTTTAAATACAAAACAAAAACACACACAACATTTATAATCTTTTTCTGCGAAATAATTGAAGTTCCAGAAGATAGCTTGATTCAAGAGCTTTCTAATGACGTATTTTATGTAGGCTTGTAAGTCTGTACAGGGATGACAAGTATACTCCCTTAGTACCAGAAGATAGCTTGTTTCAAGAGCTTTCGAATGATGTACTTTATGCAGGCTTGTAAGTCTGTACAGTGATGACTAGTAGACTAATAGACTCCCTTAGTTCCAGAAGATAGCTTGATTCAAGAGCTTTCCAATGACATACTTTATGTAGGCTTGTAAGTCTGTACAGGGGACATACTTTATGTAGGCTTGTAAGTCTGTACAGGGATGACAAGCTTACTCCATTAAAAATCGTGCCCCTGATCACCTTCAAAATCACAAGGTTGCCTGTAACCACTTCCTGCTTCCCATTCAACCACATAAGCATGTTATGAGCACGAAGTTTATTGCACCTATCAAGAGTTATCCATCAATGTCTGCCTGCAATTCTTTGCTTTTCAGCAAAAAAATCTTTATTGCCTCCCAGTTCTCTTCCATCAGGTAATCTGAAAAACAACAGCTCCCACTCACAACATGGTTCTGTGGTTCTGTTACACAACCTGTGAGTGGGAAGTGGTTTCAGTGAATGGGAGTATACTTGTCACTGTAGAGACTTACAAGCCTACATAAAGTATGTCATTGGAAAGCTCTTGAATCGAGCTATCTTCTGGTAGTAAGGGAATATACTTGTCATCACTGTACAGATTTACATACATAAAGCATGTCATTGGAAAGCTCTTGATCTTTTGGTACTAAGGGAGTATACTTGTCATTACTGTACAGACTTACAAGCCTACATAAAGTATGTCATTGGAAAGCTCTTGAATCAAGCTATCTTCTGGTAGTAAGGGAATATACTTGTCATCACTGTACAGACTTACATACATAAAGTATGTCATTGGAAAGCTCTTGAATCAAGCTATCTTCTGGTAGTAAGGGAATATACTTGTCATCACTGTACAGACTTACATACATAAAGTATGTCATTGGAAAGCTCTTGAATCAAGCTATCTTCTGGTACTAAGGGAGTATACTTGTCATCACTGTACCGACTTACAAGCCTACAGTACATAAAGTGTGTCATTGGAAAGCTCTTGAAACAAATCATCTTCTGGTGACAAAATTAAATGCAAACCAAAAATTAGGATGTAACCCCCCTTAATTAAGAGGCTAACCATAAAGTAAAGGGTTAAGAGACTGACCATAAGGTATAGGCTCACATAAAGTAATGGAAGTTAATTGACTGTCCACAAGTTAAAGGCTCACCGTAAAGTATAGGGTTAATAGACTGTTCACATGTGACTTAAATAGTTAAGAAGCCGAGCATACTGAGAGTTAATAGCCTTATCACAAAGATAATGTTCAAAGGGCTGATCATACGGTAAAGGGTTCCTAAGCTGAGCATACAATTTACTCGTGACGTTGTGTAAGGCCAGTGCTCTGCTTGCTGGGACATCTCAGCTAGGGTGAGCAAGGGCTCTGCTTGCTGAGCTAGGGTGAGCAAGGGCTCTGCTTGCTGAGCTAGGGTGAGCAAGGGCTCTGCTTGCTGGGACATCTCAGCTAGGGCTCTGCTTGCTGGGACATCTCAGCTAGGGTGAGCAAGGGCTCTGCTTGCTGGGACATCTCAGCTAGGGTGAGCAAGGGCTCTGCTTGCTGGGACATCTCAGCTAGGGTGAGCAAGGGCTATGCTTGCTGGGACATCTCAGCTAGGGTGCATGTGAGCAAGGGCTCTGCTTGCTGGGACATCTCAGCTAGGGTGAGCAAGGGCTGTGCTTGCTGGGACATCTCAGCTAGGGTGCATGTGAGCAAGGGCTCTGCTTGCTGGGACATCTCAGGACTGTCCAGAACTGTATGTAGCCAAAGCGAAGCTCAAGGCTTCCAGGGCAATCACAACCATAGCTAACAAGGCTTGGGGTACATGGGGTACATGCATAATGGATAACTAAAATAACAACAGACCTGCAACTGGCCAAGCTTGGCGGCAGGACCTCCTCCATCTATAGCAGTGATGACCAGTGGGTAGATTCCTCTATCCGTGGCTCCTCCCTGCAGACTGAGGCCGTAGCCAATCTCGTCTGCTTCAAGCTGGACCACCATGGTCTCCGGGTGAGTGGTATGTACGTGACTAGTACCCAGGGAGGAAAAGGACACCATAGCTGTGACGTGCGGCAAGGGGAAAGAAGGGGAGGAAACCTCATACATGTCATATACATTAGCACCGTAACAGCACGGGCAAAGGGTAAGGGATTGAATGGGTAAAGGGTGGCATATATATGCAAGAAAACAGTGCAAGTCATGAATAGCTAAAGTAGAATGAGTCAAGAGTCAAGAATGAAATGGTGTAATGGGTAAAGGGGTAAAGGTGTGAATGGGTAAATGTTAGAATGGGTAAATGTTAGAATGGGAACGGGTAAAGATTAGAATGGGAATGGGTAAAGGTTAGAATGGGTAAAGGTTAGAATGGGAATGGGTAAAGGTTAGAATGGGTAAAGATTAGAATGGGAACGGGTAAAGGTTAGAATGGGTAAAGGTTAGAATGGGAATGGGTAAAGGTTAGAATGGGTAAAGATTAGAATGGGAACGGGTAAAAGTTAGAATGAGTAAAGATTAGAATGGGAATGGGTAAAGGTTAGAATGGGCAAAGGTTAGAATGGGTAAAGATTAGAATGGGAATGGGTAAAGGTTAGAATGGGTAAAGATTAGAATGGGTAAATGTTGGAATGGGTAAAGGTTAGAATTAGAATGGGTAAATGTTGGAATGGGTAAAGGTTGGAATGGGTAAGTTTGGAATGGGTAAAGGTTGGAATGGGTCAAGGTTGGAATGGGTAAAGGTTGGAATGGGTAAGGTTGGAATGGATAAGGTTGGAATGGGTAAAGGTTGGAATGGGTAAGGTTGGAATGGGTAAAGGTTGGAATGGGTAAAGGTTGGAATGGGTAAAGGTTGGAATGGGCAAAGGTTGGAATGGGCAACGGTTAGAAGGTAAAGGTTAGAATGGGTAAAGGGATAATGAGAAAGGTGTAAAGGGTAACATGTAGAATACTACTTTGAGAAACTACACAATGGTGGTCATGAATGAGTCAAGTCTGACTAAAAGCTGCATCAGGTTAGTCTAACAACAACTACATGTAAGTACATGTACTTTGTACTGTATGTTGGACTGAAAAGAAAGGGAATAAGAAGGTAGACTACACCCAGTACATCAACGACCCTTTACCAGTTTATAAACACCCAATTTGGTGCCTGGTGGCTTCCTGTAAAAGTAAACCCTCCCCTTCCCTCCCACAACCTCCCCTCTCCCACAACCTCCCCATTCCCACAAACACAAAAATGTAGTTTTCAAAAGCAGCCACGTCTGTGGTAATGTGAAGTAGTTATCCAGCCAAGATCTACAACTGAGAAAAGCCAGCTCCTCCTATAAGTGTGCTGTTATGTATGACGCAGTCCTACAGTAGACAATCAATTAAGCCAGAACTGCTTTTCCTTTGCTCTTACAGTACATAGCCCCACGCTCTTTCATGCAGTGCTGGAGTGCTGTGAGGAGGCTACAGCTACGATCTTATGCTCTTTCATGCAGTGCTGGAGTGCTGTGAGGAGGCTACAGCTACGATCCCATGCTCTTCAGTGCTGGAGTGCTGTGAGGAGGCTACAGCTACGATCCCATGCTCTTCAGTGCTGGAATGCTGTGAGGAGGCTACAGCTACGATCCCATGCTCTTCAGTGCTGGAGTGCTGTGAGGAGGCTACAGCTACGATCCCATGCTCTTCAGTGCTGGAGTGCTGTGAGGAGGCTACAGCTACGATCCCATGCTCTTCAGTGCTGGAGTGCTGTGAGGAAGCTATAGCTACGATCCCATGCTCTTCAGTGCTGGAGTGCTGTGAGGAGGCTACAGCTACGATCCCATGCTCTTCAGTGCTGGAGTGCTGTGAGGAGGCTACAGCTACGATACCATGCTCTTTCATGCAGTGCTGGAGTGCTGTGAGGAGGCTACAGCTACGATCCCATGCTCTTCAGTGCTGGAGTGCTGTGAGGAGGCTACAGCTACGATCCCATGCTCTTCAGTGCTGGAATGCTGTGAGGAGGCTACAGCTACGACCCCATGCTCTTCAGTGCTGGAGTGCTGTGAGGAGGCTACAGCTACGATCCCATGCTCTTCAGTGCTGGAGTGCTGTGAGGAGGCTACAGCTACGATCCCATGCTCTTCAGTGCTGGAGTGCTGTGAGGAAGCTATAGCTACGATCCCATGCTCTTCAGTGCTGGAGTGCTGTGAGGAGGCTACAGCTACGATCCCATGCTCTTCAGTGCTGGAGTGCTGTGAGGAGGCTACAGCTACGATCCCATGCTCTTCAGTGCTGGAGTGCTGTGAGGAGGCTACAGCTACGATCCCATGCTCTTCAGTGCTGGAGTGCTGTGAGGAGGCTACAGCTACGATCCCATGCTCTTCAGTGCTGGAGTGCTGTGAGGAAGCTATAGCTACGATCCCATGCTCTTCAGTGCTGGAGTGCTGTGAGGAGGCTACAGCTACGATCCCATGCTCTTCAGTGCTGGAGTGCTGTGAGGAGGCTACAGCTACGATCCCATGCTCTTTCATGCAGTGCTGGAGTGCTGTGAGGAGGCTACAGCCACGATCCCATGCTCTTCAGTGCTGGAGTGCTGTGAGGAGGCTACAGCTACGATCCCATGCTCTTCAGTGCTGGAGTGCTGTGAGGAGGCTACAGCTACGATCCCATGCTCTTCAGTGCTGGAGTGCTGTGAGGAGGCTACAGCTACGATCCCATGCTCTTCAGTGCTGGAGTGCTGTGAGGAAGCTATAGCTACGATCCCATGCTCTTCAGTGCTGGAGTGCTGTGAGGAGGCTACAGCTACGATCCCATGCTCTTCAGTGCTGGAGTGCTGTGAGGAGGCTACAGCTACGATCCCATGCTCTTCAGTGCTGGAGTGCTGTGAGGAGGCTACAGCTACGATCCCATGCTCTTCAGTGCTGGAGTGCTGTGAGGAGGCTACAGCTACGATCCCATGCTCTTCAGTGCTGGAGTGCTGTGAGGAAGCTATAGCTACGATCCCATGCTCTTCAGTGCTGGAGTGCTGTGAGGAGGCTACAGCTACGATCCCATGCTCTTCAGTGCTGGAGTGCTGTGAGGAGGCTACAGCTACGATCCCATGCTCTTCAGTGCTGGAGTGCTGTGAGGAGGCTACAGCTATGATCCCATGCTCTTCAGTGCTGGAGTGCTGTGAGGAGGCTACAGCTACGATCCCATGCTCTTCAGTGCTGGAGTGCTGTGAGGAAGCTATAGCTACGATCCCATGCTCTTCAGTGCTGGAGTGCTGTGAGGAGGCTACAGCTACGATCCCATGCTCTTCAGTGCTGGAGTGCTGTGAGGAGGCTACAGCTACGATCCCATGCTCTTCAGTGCTGGAGTGCTGTGAGGAGGCTACAGCTACGATCCCATGCTCTTCAGTGCTGGAGTGCTGTGAGGTGGCTACAGCTACGATCCCATGCTCTTTCATGCAGTGCTGCAGTGCTGTGAGGAGGCTACAGCTACGATCCCATGCTCTTTCATGCAGTGCTGGAGTGCTGTGAGGAGGCTACAGCCACGACCCCATGCTCTTTCATGCAGTGCTGGAGTGCTGTGAGGAAGCTACAGGTGGATGATCCACAGCTGCACCTAAAGCTACTGTACACTGGTCTAGGCTTGGTCCCAAGAAGGAAGACCACATGAAAGCTTACTCATTAGCCATCAAGCTTCTAGGGAAACACAGCTTAGTCTAGTACTGCCTATGAGTGCAGTATGAAAGTGATAGATAGACAACACAGCCGTAGCTATGGCTGCTGCATTGGTCTAGGCTTGGTCCCCAAAGAAGCAAGTCACATGTAAAAACTTCTCAATTAACTACAAGTTTCTACGCAGCGACAGCTTAGACCAGCTAGGCCACTTACTTCTCTACAAAATTACGACCTTCTATAATCAACTGGAAATTTACTCCCTCGACGTTTTTACTCCCTCGACGTTTCGGCTAGCCTTCATCAGGAATCATGGTTTCACACAGGATTTTTGGTTGCACACTATATTAGTAAAGCGTTAGCCACTGATTTTATCTGTGGGTATAGCCTATACATTTGCCCACTCAGTCACTTGCTAAATGTATTGCTTTATAAAATTCTGTCTTCCAAATGACTATAATGTTAGCAAAATGTCAATGTTGCACTAATTATAATATGACATCATAATTTTTGAAAATCCTGGGGAGGGGGGGGAATCCCAGGTCTCCCCACCCCCTGTAAGAACCCCTGGGAATATTCCTGATCAACAATGGCTCACGGAGTTGACGCTCGGCTAGCCTTCCTTATTCCTGATGAAGGCTAGAGCATCTAGACGAAACATCGAGAGAGTAAATTTCAAGTTAGAGAAGGTCATGTAACTTACTTGTTCGCCATATTTCCACAAACACGAACACACACCAAAAAACACTCCACTTTCCTAATGGAGCGAATACTCGACAAAAACAAAAACAATTTATCTAGTGGGAGACTAGGGATGCACCGGTGTATTTAACCAGACTCCTCCCACCCGTGAACTGTCTCCTTCCATTTTCCAGCTCACGTCCTACAAATGCAAGCACAAAAAATGATTGCATGAATCGCGGGGATGGACTAAGTAAGTTACAAACAAGGTTGTCTAGCCCTTGTCTGATAGCAGTTCATCAGTTTCTAATTCTTCTTCGTCATCGCTGACGTCAGGAAAAGGGTTGCCATCGTGCCACTTTATAACTTGGAGGCAGGACATGCAATTTCAGGAGCTGCTTCAGTTGCCAGCTCTCCCTGCCGCTGCAGGAAGTGAATGTCACCATCTTCACTACCATCTGTTGCCAGTGAGATCCCACAGAACCTCGAATGGTTTTCAGGATCACCTCCGCCAGACTGTCACACCTGCTTGTGTGCGGTGTGAATGCACAATGGGAACATGATTAAAGGGAGAACACTATTTCATTCAGCTGGCATCATTGGGCGAGCATAATCAAAGGGGAAACTCCTCAAGGAGCTGCCATCAGGTGCTCCCTGTGCAGTGAGAAGACCACAAGCTACATGTACAAACCACAGTTGTGGTTTAGCAGCTGCCACGGTCTAGGCTTGGCCCAAAGAAGGAAGTCCTCCTCAGATGGAAGCTTCCTCCATTAGCTATTACCAACACACATATATTCAGTGTGCATACTTACACAGAGGGTCGGTCAATTGTCTCTGAATTGTTAAAGGGTTTATAATGGTTGTGATCTAAATGGGGGTGTTCGTGTTGGTTTTTACCGTTTCTCGTTTAACATTTGCGATGTCAAGAGACTGCAATGTCAAGAGACTGCGATGTGAAGAGACTGCGATGTGAAGAGACTGCGATGTCAAGAGGCTGCGATGTGAAGAGACTGCGATGTGAATGAGGCTGCAATGCAGAGAGGCTGCGATGTCAAGAGGCTGCGATGTGAAGAGACTGCGATGTCAAGAGGCTGCAATGTCAAGAGACTGCAATGTCAAGAGACTGCAATGTCAAGAGACTGCGATGTCAAGAGACTGCGATGTGAATGAGGCTGCAATGCAGAGAGGCTGCGATGTCAAGAGGCTGCGATGTGAAGAGACTGCGATGTCAAGAGGCTGCGATGTGAATGAGGCTGCAATGCAGAGAGACTGCGATGTGAAGAGGCTGCAATGTGAAGAGACTGCGATGTGAAGAGACTGCGATGTGAATGAGGCTGCGATGTGAATGAGGCTGCAATGCAGAGAGACTGCGATGTGAAGAGACTGCGATGTGAAGAGACTGCGATGTCAAGAGACTGCGATGTCAAGAGGCTGCGATGTGAATGAGGCTGCAATGCAGAGAGGCTGCGATGTCAAGAGGCTGCAATGTGAAGAGACTGCGATGTGAAGAGACTGCGATGTGAATGAGGCTGCGATGTGAATGAGGCTGCAATGCAGAGAGACTGCGATGTGAAGAGACTGCGATGTGAAGAGACTGCGATGTGAAGAGACTGCGATGTGAAGAGACTGCGATGTGAAGAGACTGCGATGTGAAGAGACTGCGATGTGAAGAGACTGCGATGTCAAGAGGCTGCGATGTGAAGAGACTGCGATGTGAATGAGGCTGCAATGCAGAGAGGCTGCAATGTCAAGAGGTTGCGATTCTAAGAGATAATGAACCCAGCGACAGGTCCAAGCCTCTGTGACTGCAGTTGAGCATCGACTCCTGAGCCATGAGTTCACCCCTTGGTGGAGGGTCAGCCTCAGCCTCCACTCCTGAGCCATGAGTTCACCCCTTGGTGGAGGGTCAGCCTCAGCCTCCACTCCTGAGCCATGAGTTCACCCCTTGGTGGAGGGTCAGCCTCAGCCTCCACTCCTGAGCCATGAGTTCACCCCTTGGTGGAGCAGCCTCCACTCCTGAGCCATGAGTTCACCCCTTGGTGGAGGGTCAGCCTCAGCCTCCACTCCTGAGCCATGAGTTCACCCCTTGGTGGAGGGTCTCCACTCCTGAGCCATGAGTTCACCCCTTGGTGGAGGGTCAGCCTCAGCCTCCACTCCTGAGCCATGAGTTCACCCCTTGGTGGAGGGTCAGCCTCAGCCTCCACTCCTGAGCCATGAGTTCCCCCCTTGGTGGAGGGTCAGCCTCAGCCTCCAGTCCTGAGCTATGAGTTCACCCCTTGGTGGAGGGTCAGCCTCAGCCTCCACTCCTGAGCCATGAGCTCACCCCTTGGTGGAGGGTCAGCCTCAGCCTCCACTCCTGAGCCATGAGTTCACCCCTTGGTGGAGGGTCAGCCTCAGCCTCCACTCCTGAGCCATGAGTTCACCCCTTGGTGGAGGGTCAGCCTCAGCCTCCACTCCTGAGCCATGAGTTCACCCCTTGGTGGAGGGTCAGCCTCAGCCTCCACTCCTGAGCCATGAGTTCCCCCCTTGGTGGAGGGTCAGCCTCAGCCTCCACTCCTGAGCCATGAGTTCACCCCTTGGTGGAGGGTCAGCCTCAGCCTCCACTCCTGAGCCATGAGTTCACCCCTTGGTGGAGGGTCGGCCTCGGCCTCCACTCCTGAGCCATGAGTTCCCCCCTTGGTGGAGGGTCAGCCTCAGCCTCCACTCCTGAGCCATGAGTTCACCCCTTGGTGGAGCAGCCTCCACTCCTGAGCCATGAGTTCACCCCTTGGTGGAGGGTCAGCCTCAGCCTCCACTCCTGAGCCATGAGTCCACCCCTTGGTGGAGGGTCAGCCTCAGCCTCCACTCCTGAGCCATGAGTTCACCCCTTGGTGGAGGGTCAGCCTCAGCCTCCACTCCTGAGCCATGAGTTCCCCCCTTGGTGGAGGGTCAGCCTCAGCCTCCACTCCTGAGCCATGAGTCCACCCCTTGGTGGAGAGTCTCCACTCCTGAGCCATGAGTCCACCCCTTGGTGGAGAGTCTCCACTCCTGAGCCATGAGTTCACCCCTTGGTGGAGGGTCTCCACTCCTGAGCCATGAGCTCACCCCTTGGTGGAGGGTCAGCCTCAGCCTCCACTCCTGAGTCATGAGTTCACCCCTTGGTGGAGGGTCAGCCTCAGCCTCCACTCCTGAGCCATGAGTTCACCCCTTGGTGGAGCAGCCTCCACTCCTGAGCCATGAGTCCACCCCTTGGTGGAGGGTCAGCCTCAGCCTCCACTCCTGAGCCATGAGTTCACCCCTTGGTGGAGGGTCAGCCTCAGCCTCCACTCCTGAGCCATGAGTTCACCCCTTGGTGGAGGGTCAGCCTCAGCCTCCACTCCTGAGCCATGAGTTCACCCCTTGGTGGAGGGTCTCCACTCCTGAGCCATGAGTTCACCCCTTGGTGGAGGGTCAGCCTCAGCCTCCACTCCTGAACCATGAGCTCACCCCTTGGTGGAGGGTCAGCCTCAGCCTCCACTCCTGAGCCATGAGTTCACCCCTTGGTGGAGGGTCTCCACTCCTGAGCCATGAGTTCACCCCTTGGTGGAGGGTCTCCACTCCTGAGCCATGAGCTCACCCCTTGGTGGAGGGTCAGCCTCAACCTCCACTCCTGAGCCATGAGCTCACCCCTTGGTGGAGGGTCAGCCTCAGCCTCCACTCCTGAGTCATGAGTTCACCCCTTGGTGGAGGGTCAGCCTCAGCCTCCACTCCTGAGCCATGAGTTCACCCCTTGGTGGAGGGTCTCCACTCCTGAGCCATGAGTTCACCCCTTGGTGGAGGGTCTCCACTCCTGAGCCATGAGCTCACCCCTTGGTGGAGGGTCAGCCTCAGCCTCCACTCCTGAGCCATGAGTTCACCCCTTGGTGGAGGGTCAGCCTCAGCCTCCACTCCTGAGCCATGAGTTCCCCCCTTGGTGGAGGGTCAGCCTCAGCCTCCACTCCTGAGCCATGAGTTCCCCCCTTGGTGGAGGGTCAGCCTCAGCCTCCACTCCTGAGCCATGAGTTCACCCCTTGGTGGAGCAGCCTCCACTCCTGAGCCATGAGCTCACCCCTTGGTGGAGGGTCAGCCTCAGCCTCCACTCCTGAGCCATGAGTTCACCCCTTGGTGGAGGGTCTCCACTCCTGAGCCATGAGTTCACCCCTTGGTGGAGGGTCAGCCTCAGCCTCCACTCCTGAGCCATGAGTTCACCCCTTGGTGGAGGGTCAGCCTCAGCCTCCACTCCTGAGCCATGAGTTCACCCCTTGGTGGAGGGTCAGCCTCAGCCTCCACTCCTGAGCCATGAGTTCACCCCTTGGTGGAGGGTCAGCCTCAGCCTCCACTCCTGAGCCATGAGTTCACCCCTTGGTGGAGGGTCAGCCTCAGCCTCCACTCCTGAGCCATGAGTTCACCCCTTGGTGGAGGGTCTCCACTCCTGAGCCATGAGTTCACCCCTTGGTGGAGGGTCTCCACTCCTGAGCCATGAGTTCACCCCTTGGTGGAGGGTCAGCCTCAGCCTCCACTCCTGAGCCATGAGTTCACCCCTTGGTGGAGGGTCTCCACTCCTGAGCCATGAGTTCACCCCTTGGTGGAGGGTCAGCCTCAGCCTCCAAGCACTTGGTAACAACTGCCCAGGAGAACTCAGAACTAGCGAAGCATGGCACGTGCTGTTCCATTCTTTGTTCTTAATTATTAAACCACCTATGACACACACACACACACACACACACATTCGGACCTCAAGCATCTTGTCTGGTCTATGTAGTCAAGCATCATTATAAGCTGTCCAAAGCCCAACCGTGGCCTACATTAATTAACTTAGTCTTTTCATAGAAGACGAAGCCTCCCAAGAAAATATGTTTATATAAATATATATAAAACCTGAATTGCTTCCTGCAGTTAATATCCCGTAGAGTCCTGTTTAATATTTCACAGTGGTTAGCCAATCAGAACACAATTAGATTTTTTCCCACCAGTAGCGGTGAAAAAGGTGAAATTGTGCTCTAATAAGCACACGTTGGTATAGTGATCAATGTTATTATGGGGGTACAAAGTACGGAAATCTGATTCTGAAGTGTAGTAGCTCGCTGACTAGGGTAGAGCAATTTATTGATAATAGAACTACCTGAAGTGTTTAATCTCCAGTAATCTATCCGTATTCCCCCTAAAAATACATTATAAAGTAAATTCTGTTGCTATTTATAAGCAATCTACTCTTGACCACATGCTTTCAACACCAGTGTTGCAACATCAACCATGGTTGCTAGGGACATTTGCGCACTCCTGATTAAGGGTCTCAATTTTAATAAAGAAATGCTCATCAGTGGAAGGGTTAAGAAGCTAACTCAGTGATGAGATGTAAGCTTCATTTTTCATTTTGCCCCCCCCCCCCCCGTGCACTCCGCCCCCCTGCTATTCATAAGTGCAAGTCAAACAATACAGAGAGGACTGCTGCACTCTCCAGTTGAGGATAATGCGTAACCATAACATATCCATAACATATCGTGTAGCTATGCTTAGGTCGAAATGCAGAGATGTTTGATTAAACACATCCAGCACAGTTTAAAGGTCGGGAATCAGATTGCAAGTGCCATTAGTCATGTGGGAAAGGTCAGAGTCCATTGCTGAACTGTGTACATACTTACATTGCGTGTCTTGCGTAGATCTCTGGGAATGAGGAGGAGCTGGCCGAGAGACGGCAGAGGCAGTCTCTGACAAGTCTAATAATAAACACAACAACAACAACAACAACAGCAACAAGGCATTAAGAGTATGATTGACCGAGGTTTAGCCAGGGTAAAAGGTCAAGGTATGTAAAAGGTCAACTATCTCGACCAACTCCCAGTAGAATACAACAACTTTCCCAACGATAACTTCAAGATTAGTTCCCTGACACTTCAGCCAGATGCTCCATTACTCCTGTCAAAGGCCAGCGGCTCCATTACTCCTGTTGAAGGCCAGATACTCCATTACTCCTGTCAAAGGCCAGATGATCCATTACTCCTGTCGAAGGCTAGATGCTCCATTACTACTCCTGTCGAAGGCCAGATGCTCCATTACTCCTGTCAAAGGCCAGATGATCCATTACTCCTGTCGAAGGCTAGATGCTCCATTACTACTCCTGTCGAAGGCCAGATGCTCCATTACTCCTGTCAAAGGCCAGATGATCCATTACTACTCCTGTCGAAGGCTAGATGCTCCATTACTACTCCTGTCGAAGGCCAGAGCATCTTGCCAAAATGTCGAGAAACAAATCATTTTTAAAGTTGATTATTGAGAAAGTCGTTATTGATTGACCACCATCAGAGCTTACATGAGCCGCCAACTTGGACATCCACACAACATTTTACTATAAAAAAACAAAGGCGAGCCATAAACCCGCACTTCCGGTTTGAAAGCAAGAAAAAAGAATTTTTTATTTTTTTTAATATCAAATAACTCTTGATTGCAATTGGCCTTTCTTCCCAGCCTTGACTGCTGTTCTCACAAACCTATGCTAGGAATCACTGCGAAGCTCTTCACCCTTGAGAGAGGAGGTGCTCCTGGTAGAGATGGATTTCCTTGCTGTGGGTTTTGTTGCGGAGATAAGAGTGACGTAGCAATGCAGAGCACTTCCTGACTAACTTCAGGGGAGCTTCTTCTCAGTGCATCCAGCTACAACTTACAATACTTACATTCTAACAGTTAGAAAGTTCTTTGCTTGAAGTTACAGCTCTCTTACTGCATTATTAGTTATTTAAACTAACACAAATTAAGTGGAAAGTTACTAGAGGATATGGCTAATTTGAGAGGGATTAAGATGGTGTGCTACAATAATGGCTGGTCATCGTGCGAGAAATAGACTTTTAACCTCTACCAACTATGTAATAAATAAACTTTAACCGCTATCAACCGTGCAAGAAATGAACTTTAACCTTTATCAACCATTTAATAAATGAACTTTAACCTCATCAACCATGCAATAAATGAACTTTAACCTCTATCAACAATGCAATAAATAAACTTTATCAACCGTGCTAGAAATGAACTTTAACCTCTATCAACCATGTAATAAATAGACTTTAGCCTCTATCAATCACGCAAGAACTAGACTTTAACCTCTATCAATCATGCAATAAATAGACTTTAACCTCTATCAATCAAAGAAATAGACTTTAACCTCTATCAATCATGCAAGAAATAGACTTTAACCTCTATCAATCAAAGAAATAGACTTTAACCTCTATCAATCATGCAAGAAATAGACTTTAACATCTATCAATCAAAGAAATAGACTTTAACCTCTATCAATCATGCAAAAATAGACTTTAACCTCTATCAATCATGCAAGAAATAGACTTTAACCTCTATCAATCATGCAATAAATAGACTTTAACCTCTATCAATCATGCAAGAAATAAACTTTAACCTCTATCAATCATGTAATAAATATACTTTAACCTCTATCAATCATGCAAGAAATAGACTTTAACCTCTATCAATCATGCAATAAATAAACTTTAACCTCTATCATATCAATCATGTAATAAATAGACTTTAACCTCTATCAATCATGCAAGAAATAAACTTTAACCTCTATCATATCAATCATGCAAAAATAGACTTTAACCTCTATCAATCATGCAAGAAATAGACTTTAACCTCTATCAATCATGCAATAAATAGACTTTAACCTCTATCAATCATGCAAGAAATAAACTTTAACCTCTATCAATCATGTAATAAATATACTTTAACCTCTATCAATCATGCAAGAAATAGACTTTAACCTCTATCATATCAATCATGCAAAAATAGACTTTAACCTCTATCAATCATGCAAGAAATAGACTTTAACCTCTATCAATCATGCAATAAATAGACTTTAACCTCTATCAATCATGCAAGAAATAAACTTTAACCTCTATCAATCATGTAATAAATATACTATAACCTCTATCAATCATGCAAGAAATAGACTTTAACCTCTATCAATCATGCAATAAATAAACTTTAACCTCTATCATATCAATCATGTAATAAATAGACTTTAACCTCTATCAATCATGCAATAAATAAACTTTAACCTCTATCATATCAATCATGTAATAAATAGACTTTAACCTCTATCAATCACGCAATAAATATACTATAACCTCTATCAATCATGCAAGAAATAGACTTTAACCTCTATCAATCATGCAAGAAATAAGCTTTACCTCATCAATCATGCAAGAAATAAACTTTAACCTCTATCAATCACGCAAGAAATAGACTTTAACCTCTATCAATCATGCAAGAAATAAACTTTAACCTCTATCAATCATGTAATAAATATACTTTAACCTCTATCAATCATGCAAGAAATAGACTTTAACCTCTATCAATCATGCAATAAATAAACTTTAACCTCTATCATATCAATCATGTAATAAATAGACTTTAACCTCTATCAATCATGCAAGAAATAAACTTTAACCTCTATCATATCAATCATGCAAAAATAGACTTTAACCTCTATCAATCATGCAAGAAATAGACTTTAACCTCTATCAATCATGCAATAAATAGACTTTAACCTCTATCAATCATGCAAGAAATAAACTTTAACCTCTATCAATCATGTAATAAATATACTTTAACCTCTATCAATCATGCAAGAAATAGACTTTAACCTCTATCAATCATGCAATAAATAAACTTTAACCTCTATCATATCAATCATGTAATAAATAGACTTTAACCTCTATCAATCATGCAATAAATAAACTTTAACCTCTATCATATCAATCATGTAATAAATAGACTTTAACCTCTATCAATCACGCAATAAATATACTATAACCTCTATCAATCATGCAAGAAATAGACTTTAACCTCTATCAATCATGCAAGAAATAAGCTTAACCTCATCAATCATGCAAGAAATAAACTTTAACCTCTATCAATCATGCAGGCAACACAAATGAACCCCTTACCAGACTTACCAGGCATGCAAGTAACAGGTCTAATAATTCTCTGTCCCCTCAAAGAAGACAACAACTTACTTTCTGCTGCTCTCTGAGATGCGGAAGGAGAAGGAGGAGTGAAGTTATGAGTTGGTATGATCTTGAGCTCCACGTTGAGGTCGCACCGACGCAGCAGCCTGTAAACGTCTGCAATAGACTTCCCCTCCAAGCTCTCCTTGTTGACCGAGAGAAGCCGGTCGCCAATGTGCAAGGCTCCGCACCGGTCGGCGATACCTGCCTCCTTCAACTTAGAGATGACCAAGGGGCTCCCAGGATTGAAGGGGTCACGCAGGGTCATACCGAGAGTGGCCCCCTTCGGCTTGAGAAGTTCGATCATCAGCTGCCCCGTGTACTCACTCAGTCCCTCTGGGGGAATAGACGAAGAGAAAGGAGAAATGATATCTGCCCTTGTGTAACGTATATTACATAATGATCAAGCTTATCAACTCCCGGGGAAGAAGCAGACTTTCTTCCTCCCACAAGATTGCACAGTGTATGCATGTACACAGTCCCCCCCCCCCGCCCTCATCCACTCCCCTTCCACACCCTCACACCCAACTTCCTCTGTCACAATCCACTACAAAGGCTCACAAGTGGTGTAGTCCTACAGTCTGTACTTTCATGCTAGCTGGTGTGTAGTCCTACCTGTACTACTGTCGTGCTAGTTGGTGTGTAGTCCTACCTGTACTGTCGTGCTAGTTGGTGTGTAGTCCTACCTGTACTGTCATGCTAGTTGGTGTGTATTCCTACCTGTACTGCCATGCTAGTTGGTGTGTAGTCCTACCTGTACTGTCATGCTAGTTGGTGTGTAGTCCTACCTGTACTGCCATGCTAGTTGGTGTGTAGTCCTACCTGTACTGCCATGCTAGTTGGTGTGTAGTCCTACCTGTACTGTCATGCTAGTTGGCGTGTAGTCCTACCTGTACTGCCATGCTAGTTGGTGTGTAGTCCTACCTGTACTGTCATGCTAGTTGGTGTGTAGTCCTACCTGTACTGCCATGCTAGTTGGTGTGTAGTCCTACCTGTACTGCCATGCTAGTTGGTATGTAGTCCTACCTGTACTGTCATGCTAGTTGGTGTGTAGTCCTACCTGTACTGTCGTGCTAGTTGGTGTGTAGTCCTACCTGTACTGTCATGCTAGTTGGTGTGTATTCCTACCTGTACTGCCATGCTAGTTGGTGTGTAGTCCTACCTGTACTGTCATGCTAGTTGGTGTGTAGTCCTACCTGTACAGTCATGCTAGTTGGCGTGTAGTCCTACCTGTACTGTCATGCTAGTTGGTGTGTAGTCCTACCTGTACTGTCATGCTAGTTGGTGTGTAGTCCTACCTGTACTGCCATGCTAGTTGGTGTGTAGTCCTACCTGTACTGTCATGCTAGTTGGTGTGTAGTCCTACCTGTACTGCCATGCTAGTTGGTGTGTAGTCCTACCTGTACTGTCATGCTAGTTGGTGTGTAGTCCTACCTGTACTGCCATGCTAGTTGGTGTGTAGTACTACCTGTACTGTCATGCTAGTTGGTGTGTAGTCCTACCTGTATACTGCCATGCTAGTTGGTGTGTAGTCTACCTGTACTGCTACTTCATTGCCATTCAAGTGGCCAAAATGGCGACCTCATAGATGTAAAAATCCCATTAGGTAACCCTCCCCCCCCACAACTGAAAATCATGTACTGTACACCACATATGAAACTGCTGCCTTCACACATTAGACCTGCTCCTTCCATCTCCTCCATTAGACCTGCTCCCCTCCATCTCTTCCATTAGACCTGCTCCCTCCAACTCCTCCATTAGACCTGCTCCCTCCATCTCCTCCATTAGACCTGCTCCCTCAATCTCCTCCATTAGACCTGCTCCCTCCATCTCCTCCATTAGACCTGCTCTCTCCATCTCCTCCATTAGACCTGCTCCCCTCCTCCACACCCATTAGACCTCCTCACCCTTCGACCTGCTTCCTTCCTCACCCATTGGACCAGCTGCCCTCCACAACTCTCACAAACTTGACCACTCCAAGCATGCACAGTACACACACAGGTATGTATGTGGGACCCTCAACATAAAAAGTGTTTATGCATTATGTTCCGCAATGGCATGATGATCCTCAACTATGGACGTCTAATCTCCACCCACCTATATGGACCACAGCTAGGGGGTGGGAGGAGGGGGGACAATTTTAAATTTTTGGACATCCACTGCATCACAACTGAACTGTCCACCTCCCCATGCTCCTCTGGCTAGTACATACCATGTATGGTCACATCATATTCGATCTCCAATGTGCACACGTCTTCGCTGGCCTTGAGAAAAGAGAGGGCCTCCATTAGTGTGGACTTAGAGACATCATTGCTGTTCACCTTCAAGACGCGGTCTCCGGCCTTCAGGAAGCCATTTCTGACACAGTGAAGGGGGGGGGGGGGGGGGGACAAGGGAGGAGAGAAAAGGAGAGGAGAGAAAAGGAAGGAGGGGATGGTGGGTACACATGGTAACGTGAGGAAGGATGGAGGAACGGAGAAGAATGGAACAGCCATGGGGTGTATGCAGAGCAAGTCTGTGCTGTGCATTATATGCTGTACATATTATTACTCTACAGAAGTGAACTTCAGTGAAGAGAAGAGAGCAGACACATTTATCATCAGAATAGCATGTGCAATAAGCAGCAGATAGTGTATATCATTCACCACCTCACATCCTACACTCACCACCTCACATCCCTCATTCACCACCTCACATCCTACACTTACCACCACACATCCCTCACTCACACCCACCACACATCCCTCACTCACCACCACACATCCCTCACTCACCACCACACATCCCTCACTCACCACCACACATCCCTCACTCACCACCTCACATCTCTCACTCACACCACACATCCCTCACTCACCACCTCACATCTCTCACTCACACCACACATCCCTCACTCACCACCTCACTCACCACCTCACTCACCACCTCACATCCTACACTTACCACCACACATCCCTCACTCACACCACACATCCCTCACTCACCACCACACATCCCTCACTCACACCACACATCCCTCACTCACCACCACACATCCCTCACTCACCACCTCACATCCCTCACTCACCACCCCACATCCTACACTCACCACCTCACATCCCTCACTCACCACCTCACATCCTACACTCACTACCTCACATCTCTCACTCACCACATCACATCCTACACTCACCACCTCACATCCTACACTTACCACCTCACATCCCTCACTCACCACCTCACTCACCACCTCACATCCCTCACTCACCACCTCACATCCCTCACTCACCACCTCACATCCCTCACCACGATCAACACATCCCTTCTCCCACTTCAGCAGGGAGGTCCAGTGCTGCTGTGGACAAGCCCAAGATCATCCATCGGATGCCCACACTTCAAGTTCTTGCCTGCCTGCAGTAGTGATTCTAGCGCTAGACCCTAGGGTCCTATGTAGACCTGTAGGGTCCTAGCCCTAGACCTGTAGGGTCCTAGCCCTAGACCCCTAGTCAGATTCGGCAACGTGTGGACATCCACATGTGATCCCAGGGCTGTCCTCCCCATCACTAGACACACACACCATGTACCTGTATCCTGTACACTCCTCTCTTCCCCTTTACACCCCCTCCCCTAACCCTCCCCACTAGTACACCTCCCACCACCTGCACTTCGTTCTCCCAACCCTCCCCCACTTGTACACCCTCCCCTCCCCCTCTCCCCCGTACACCTCTCCCACACTGGTACACGACTCACCCATCCCTAACTTGTACACCTCTCCCCAACCCCTCCCCTCACACACATTCATCTTCTCCCCCCTCACTTATAAGCGAAGGAGCCCACGATCACATTGGACACAGTGATGGGTCGATCCTCTGTCCTCCCTCCGTTGATCGTGAAGCCAAACCCATTCCTCTCCTTCCTCAGCCGCACCTGTGCTGTCTTCTTCATGGTGCCGCTGTCGATGTCGGAGCCGGGAGGGGCCTCAAACTCAATCTCTAGGTTGATTACATTGCCAGAGTTGCGGAGAAGAGCATTGGCCTCGTTCTCGTTGAGGTGGTCCGTGGCAGTGCCGTTGATCCCCCGGATGTGGTCGCCAATCTGAAGGGCACCACTCCTGAAATAACGAGTTAAAACGAGTTAATAAAGAAGAACATTTGGAGACCTCAGACATAACGCCACTCCCAACAATATATTTCATACAAACAAACATACGCCACTCCCAACAAGTTATAAACAAACAAACATACATATACCACTCCCAGGTTATAAACAAACAAACAAACATACACCACTCCCAACAAGTTATAAACAAACAAACATACGCCACTCCCAACAAGTTATAAACAAACACACAAAACATACGCCACTCCCAACAAGTTATAAACAAACAAACAAACATACGCGACTCCCAACAAGTTATAAACAAACAAACGCCACTCCCAACAAGTTATAAACAAACAAACAAACATAGGCCACTCCCAACAAGTTATACACAAACAAACAAACATACGCCACTCCCAACAAGTTATAAACAAACAAACATACATACGCCACTCCCAACAAGTTATAAACAAACAAACAAACATACGCCACTCCCAACAAGTTATAAACAAACAAACGCCACTCCCAACAAGTTATAAACAAACAAACAAACATATGCCACTCCCAACAAGTTATAAACAAACAAACATACATACGCCACTCCCAACAAGTTATAAACAAACAAACGCCACTCCCAACAAGTTATAAACAAACAAACGCCACTCCCAACAAGTTATTAAAAAAACAACAACATACGCCACTCCCAACAAGTTATAAACAAACAAACAAACATATGCCTCTCCCTACAAGTTATAAACAAACACACAAACATACGCCACTCCCAACAAGTTATAAACAAACAAACAAAACATACGCCACTCCCAACAAGTTATAAACAAACAAACAAACATACGCCACTCCCAACAAGTTATAAACAAACAAACAAACGCCACTCCCAACAAGTTATAAACAAACAAACATACATACGCCACTCCCAACAAGTTATAAACAAACAAACAAACATACGCCACTCCCAACAAGTTATAAACAAACAAACAAACATACGCCACTCCCAACAAGTTATAAACAAACAAACAAACATACGCCACTCCCAACAAGTTATAAACAAACATCTATTGGATTGACTTGTCCACAGAGAAAGTGGCTCCGAGGGGGTGAGATCAGCCTCGCTAGCAAACTGCTTCAATTGCTTAGGCGAGCACTAAAATAGCTAGTGCAGTTCTTTGTCGCCTTGTTGCGTAATTTGTGAGGTATTGTAGCTGATGTGAAACATGCATGTGCAGGTATGTCTAACAAAATGGCCGCCTCCACCTAGTGCCGTGCCGTTTCTGGCGATGGTGGCTTTTGGCAAACCCAAGTCATCATCAATGGATTGGACCCTGACCCGGCCCAACCTGCGACAGTGTCTATAACATGAAAATCCATCTGTTCGTTTTTGTGTAATTCTGTTAACAGCCAGCCAAACTTGCAAACAAACCAGGGTGAGAACACAGCCCCCTCGGCGGAGGCAATAGTGATGGGTGTGTCAGAAGGAAGGGGAGAGGAGAGAAGAGATGGCTGGTGGAACACACACCAAGATGGAATGGAACACACCCAGGGTTTCATTTACCCACCTCCCTTGGAAATTGTATTATTAAAATTCAATAGAAACTTTGCACATCTTTAACCATCATGCCACCCCTTAATATGCCTGCACACTAAGATGGAATGGAACATAAACACTAGGATGGAATGAAAACAAGCACCAGGATGGAATGTAACACACACTAAGATGGAATGGAACATAAACACTAGGATGGAATGAAAACAAGCACCAGGATGGAATGTAACACACACTAAGATGGAATGGAACATAAACACTAGGATGGAATGAAAACAAGCACCAGGATGGAATGTAACACACACTAAGATGGAATGGAACATAAACACTAGGCTGGAATGAAAACAAACACCAGGATGGAATGTAACACACACTAAGATGGAATGGAACATAAACACTAGGCTGGAATGAAAACAAGCACCAGGATGGAATGTAACACACACTAAGATGGAATGGAACATAAACACTAGGATGGAATGAAAACAAGCACCAGGATGGAATGTAACACACACTAAGATGGAATGGAACATAAACACTAGGATGGAATGAAAACAAACACCAGGATGGAATGTAACACACACTAAGATGGAATGGAACATAAACACTAGGCTGGAATGAAAACAAACACCAGGATGGAATGTAACACACACTAAGATGGAATGGAACATAAACACTAGGATGGAATGAAAACAAACACCAGGATGGAATGTAACACACACTAAGATGGAATGGAACATAAACACTAGGCTGGAATGAAAACAAACACCAGGATGGAATGTAACACACACTAAGATGGAATGGAACATAAACACTAGGATGGAATGAAAACAAGCACCAGGATGGAATGTAACACACACTAAGATGGAATGGAACATAAACAATAGGATGGAATGAAAACAAACACCAGGATGGAATGTAACACACACTAAGATGGAATGGAACATAAACACTAGGATGGATGAAAACAAACACCAGGATGGAATGTAACACACACTAAGATGGAATGGAACATAAACACTAGGCTGGAATGAAAACAAGCACCAGGATGGAATGTAACACACACTAAGATAGAACGGAATGCAGACAGTAGAATGAATATCAAATGGAACATGAACAAAAAATACAGAATGGACCACAGCCACATGTACCTGAGCTATTATGTACAGGACTATCCTGCCTTAAGGCTGGTTCACAGTTTGACGCTCAGCCATCGTTACGTATCGTATCGTCTTATCGTACGTATCGTCGTATTGTGAACCAGCAACGTCATGACGATACTATACGATAGGACGATACGATGGAATAGGATCTGGTTCTATTCGAGCGTCGAGCGTCAAGCGTCCGACCAATCAGAATGCTGGCAAGCGGTAGGTCACGTGAAAGACTTTGACCTTCACTAGAATTTAACTATGAATGAGGAGAAATTGATTGAGGCTGTGCGCAAATATCCCTACTTGTGGCAGGTCTCTTCTGCGATATACAAGGAGTTGAGGCCGAAGGAAAATGCTTGGATTCAAGTGGTTATGGAAGCAAGATCAGATAGTTACCTTAGGATGATGCAATTTAGCTACCATGGTCAAATCGTCTTCGCTATAAGAAGAAGAAGAACTGTCACAGCTAGAGATACTAGATGAACTCGAGGAACTATCGCAGCTAGAACTACTAGATGAAATCGAGGAAGAAACGCGTCTTCGCGATCGGTCAACAACTACTATCATAATAATAATAATTATTATTATTATAATACATTGTAATAATAATCATCACGTGAGCACCTTGTCAAAACTCGCCAATCGAACGCTATATTGTGAACCAGAAACAATACGATACGATAGAACAATACGATACGATAGACGATATATTACGATGGGCGAGCGTCATATTGTGAACCCGGCTTAACACCAGCTAGAGTCAGTTAGTCCTGTACTCAGCTAGGGCTACAGTGTGACTAGGGCTGGACTCAGCTAGGGCTACAGTGTGGCTAGGGCTGGACTCAGCTAGGGCACAGTGTGGCTAGGGCTGGACTCAGCTAGGGCACAGTGTGACTAGGGCTGGACTCAGCTAGGGCTACAGTGTGGCTAGGGCTGGACTCAGCTAGGGCACAGTGTGGCTAGGGCTGGACTCAGCTAGGGCTACAGTGTAGCTAGGGCTGGACTCAGCTAGGGCACAGTGTGGCTAGGGCTGGACTCAGCTAGGGTACAGTGTGACTAGGGCTGGACTCAGCTAGGGCTACAGTGTGGCTAGGGCTGGACTCAGCTAGGGCTACAGTGTGGCTAGGGCTGGACTCAGCTAGGGCACAGTGTGGCTAGGGCTGGACTCAGCTAGAGCACAGTGTGACTAGGGCTGGACTCAGCTAGGGCTACAGTGTGGCTAGGGCTGGACTCAGCTAGGGCACAGTGTGGCTAGGGCTGGACTCAGCTAGGGCTACAGTGTGGCTAGGGCTGGACTCAGCTAGGGCACAGTGTGGCTAGGGCTGGACTCAGCTAGGGCACAGTGTGACTAGGGCTGGACTCAGCTAGGGCTACAGTGTGGCTAGGGCTGGACTCAGCTAGGGCACAGTGTGGCTAGGGCTGGACTCAGCTAGGGCTACAGTGTGGCTAGGGATGGACTCAGCTAGGGCACAGTGTGATTAGGGCTGGACTCAGCTAGGGCACAGTGTGACTAGGGCTGGACTCAGCTAGGGCTACAGTGTGGCTAGGGCTGGACTCAGCTAGGGCACAGTGTGGCTAGGGCTGGACTCAGCTAGGGCACAGTGTGACTAGGGCTGGACTCAGCTAAGGCTACAGTGTGACTAGGGCTGGACTCAGCTAGGGCTAGTGTGGACTAGGGCTGGACTCAGCTAGGGCTAGTGTGACTAGGGCTGGACTCAGCTAGGGCTACAGTGTGACTAGGGCTGGACTCAGCTAGGGCTAGTGTGAATAGAGCTGGACTCAGCTAGGACTAGTGCGACTAGGGCTGGACTCAGCTAGGGCTAGTGTGACTAGGGCTGGACTCAGCTAGGGCTAGTGTGACTAGGGCTGGACTCAGCTAGGGCTAGTGTGACTAGGGCTGGACTCAGCTAGGGCTACAGTGTGACTAGGGCTGGACTCAGCTAGGGCTACAGTGTGACTAGGGCTGGACTCAGCTAGGGCTAGTGTGACTAGGGCTGGACTCAGCTAGGGCTACAGTGACTAGCTGGACTCAGCTAGGGCTAGTGTGACTAGGGCTGGACTCAGCTAGGGCTAGTGTGACTAGGGCTGGACTCAGCTAGGGCTAGTGTGACTAGGGCTGGACTCAGCTAGGGCTAGTGTGACTAGGGCTGGGCTCAGCTAGGGCTAGTGTGACTAGGGCTGGACTCAGCTAGGGCTAGTGTGACTAGGGCTGGACTCAGCTAGGGCTAGTGTGACTAGGGCTGGACTCAGCTAGGGCTAGTGTGACTAGGGCTGGACTCAGCTAGGGCTAGTGTGACTAGGGCTGGACTCAGCTAGGGCTACAGTGTGACTAGGGCTGGACTCAGCTAGGGCTAGTGTGACTAGGGCTGGACTCAGCTAGGGCTACAGTGTGACTAGGGCTAGACTCAACTAGGGCTAGTGTGACTAGGGCTGGACTCAGCTAGGGCTACAGTGTGACTAGTGCTAGATTCAGCTAGGGCTACAGTGTGACTAGGGCTGGACTGAGCTAGGGCTAGTGTGACTAGGGCTGGACTCAACTAGGGCTAGTGTGACTAGGGCTGGACTCAGCTAGGGCTAGTGTGACTAGGACTGGACTCAGCTAGGGCTAGTGTGACTATGGCTGGACTCAGCTAGGGCTAGTGTGACTAGGGCTGGACTCAGCTAGGGCTAGTGTGGCTAGGGCTGGACTCAGCTAGGGCTAGTGTGGCTAGGGCTGGACTCAGCTAGGGCTAGTGTGACTAGGGCTGGACTCAACTAGGGCTAGTGTGACTAGGGCTGGACTCAGCTAGGGCTAGTGTGACTAGGGCTGGACTCAGCTAGGGCTAGTGTGACTAGGGCTGGACTCAGCTAGGACTAGTGTGACTAGGGCTGGACTCAGCTAGGGCTAGTGTGACTAGGGCTAGACTCAGCTAGGGCTAGTGTGACTAGGGCTGGACTCAGCTAGGGCTAGTGTGACTAGGGCTGGACTCAACTAGGGCTACAGTGTGACTAGGGCTGGACTCAGCTAGGGCTGGACTCAGCTAGGGCTAGTGTGACTAGGGCTGGACTCAGCTAGGGCTAGTGTGACTAGGGCTGGACTCAGCTAGGACTAGTGTGACTAGGGCTGGACTCAGCTAGGGCTAGTGTGACTAGGGCTAGGGCTAGTGTGACTAGGGCTGGACTCAGCTAGGGCTAGTGTGACTAGGGCTGGACTCAACTAGGGCTACAGTGTGACTAGGGCTGGACTCAGCTAGGGCTGGACTCAGCTAGGGCTAGTGTGACTAGGGCTGGACTCAGCTAGGGCTAGTGTGGCTAGGGCTGGACTCAGCTAGGGCTAGTGTGACTAGGGCTGGACTCAGCTAGTTGGTACACTACATTAGATGGTGGACTACTACTAGATGGTGGCAGGGGAGATCTCATGTTTCAACCACTGGAAGAATACCACAGCGTTAGTCCAACATCTAATGCCACAGTGTTAGTCGAACATCTAATGCCACAGTGTTAGTCCAACATCTAATACCACAAGTGTTAGTCCAACATCTAATGCCAGAGTGTTAGTCCAACATCTAATACCACAGTGTTAGTCCAACATCTAATGCCACAGTGTTAGTCCAACATCTAATGTCACAGTGTTAGTCCAACATCTAATGTCACAGTGTTAGTCGAACATCTAATGCCACAGTGTTAGTCCAACATCTAATGCCACAGTGTTAGTCCAACATCTAATGCCAGTGTTAGTCCAACATCTAATGTCACAGTGTTAGTCCAAATCTAATGCCACAGTGTTAGTCCAACATCTAATGCCTCAGTGTTAGCCCAACATCTAATGCCAGTGTTAGTCCAACATCTAATACTAGTGTTAGTCCAACATCTAATGCCACAGTGTTAGCCCAACATCTATTGCCACAGTGTTAGTCCAACATCTAATGTCACAGTGTTAGTCCAACATCTAATGCCAGTGTTAGCCCAACATCTAATGCCACAGTGTCAGTCCAACATCTAATGCCAGTGTTAGTCCAACATCTAATGCCAGTGTTAGTCCAACATCTAATGCCAGTGTTAGTCCAACATCTAATGCCACAGTGTTAGTCCAACATCTAATGCCACAGTGTTAGTCGAACATCTAATGCCACAGTGTTAGTCCAACATCTAATACCACAGTGTTAGTCCAACATCTAATACCACAGTGTTAGCCCAACATCTAATGCCACAGTGTTAGTCCAACATCTAATGCCACAGTGTTAGTCCAACATCTAATGTCACAGTGTTAGTCTAACATCTAATGTCACAGTGTTAGTCCAACATCTAATGCCACAGTGTTAGTCCAACATCTAATGTCACAGTGTTAGTCCAACATCTAATGCCACAGTGTTAGTCCAACATCTAATACCACAGTGTTAGTCCAACATCTAATGCCAGTGTTAGTCCAACATCTAATGCCACAGTGTTAGTCCAACATCTAATGCCAGTGTTAGTCCAACATCTAATGCCACAGTGTTAGCCCAACATCTAATACCACAGTGTTAGTCCAACATCTAATGCCAGTGTTAGCCCAACATCTATTGTCACAGTGTTAGTCCAACATCTAATGCCAGTGTTAGTCCAACATCTAATGCCACAGTGTTAGTCCAACATCTAATGTCACAGTGTTAGTCTAACATCTAATACCACAGTGTTAGTCCAACATCTAATACCACAGTGTTAGTCCAACATCTAATGCCAGTGTTAGTCCAACATCTAATGCCACAGTGTTAGTCCAACATCTATTGCCACAGTGTTAGTCCAACATCTAATACCACAGTGTTAGTCCAACATCTAATACCACAGTGTTAGTCCAACATCTAATGTCACAGTGTTAGTCTAACATCTAATACCACAGTGTTAGTCCAACATCAAATACCACAGTGTTAGTCCAACATCTAATGCCACAGTGTTAGTCCAACATCTAATACCACAGTGTTAGTCCAACATCTAATGCCACAGTGTTAGTCCAACATCTAATACCACAGTGTTAGTCCAACATCTAATGTCACAGTGTTAGTCTAACATCTAATACCACAGTGTTAGTCCAACATCAAATACCACAGTGTTAGTCCAACATCTAATGCCACAGTGTTAGTCCAACATCTAATGCCAGTGTTAGTCCAACATCTAATGCCAGTGTTAGTCTAACATCTAATACCACAGTGTTAGTCCAACATCTAATACCACAGTGTTAGTCCAACATCTAATACCACAGTGTTAGTCCAACATCTAATACCACAGTGTTAGTCCAACATCTAATGCCACAGTGTCAGTCCAACATCTAATGCCACAGTGTTAGTCCAACATCTAATGCCACAGTGTTAGTCTAACATCTAATACTAGTGTTAGTCTAACATCTAATGCCACAGTGTTAGTCTAACATCTAATACCACAGTGTTAGTCCAACATCTAATGCCACAGTGTCAGTCCAACATCTAATGCCACAGTGTTAGTCCAACATCTAATGCCAGTGTTAGCCCAACATCTAATGTCACAGTGTTAGTCCAACATCTAATGCCACAAGTGTTAGTCCAACATCTAATGTCACAGTGTTAGTCTAACATCTAATACCTCAGTGTTAGTCCAACATCTAATGCCACAGTGTTAGTCCAACATCTAATACCACAGTGTCAGTCCAACATCTAATGTCACAGTGTTAGTCCAACATCTAATGTCACAGTGTTAGTCTAACATCTAATACCACAGTGTCAGTCCAACATCTAATGTCACAGTGTTAGTCCAACATCTAATACCACAGTGTTAGTCCAACATCTAATGCCACAGTGTCAGTCCAACATCTAATGCCACAGTGTTAGTCTAACATCTAATACCACAGTGTTAGTCTAACATCTAATACCACAGTGTTAGTCCAACATCTAATGCCACAGTGTTAGTCTAACATCTAATGCGACAGTGTTAGTCCAACATCTAATGCCACAGTGTTAGTCTAACATCTAATGCGACAGTGTTAGTCCAACATCTAATGTCACAGTGTTAGTCCAACATCTAATACCACAGTGTTAGTCCAACATCTAATGCCACAGTGTTAGTCGAACATCTAATACCACAGTGTTAGTCCAACATCTAATGCCACAGTGTTAGTCGAACATCTAATACCACAGTGTTAGTCCAACATCTAATGCCACAGTGTCAGTCCAACATCTAATACTAGTGTTAGTCCAACATCTAATGCCACAGTGTTAGCCCAACATCTAATACTAGTGTTAGTCCAACATCTAATACCACAGTGTTAGCCCAACATCTAATACTAGTGTTAGCCCAACATCTAATACTAGTGTTAGTCCAACATCTAATACCACAGTGTTAGTCCAACATCTAATGCCAACAGTGTTAGCCCAACATCTAATACTAGTGTTAGTCCAACATCTAATACTAGTGTTAGCCCAACATCTAATGCCAGAGTGATAAAGGCTGGTCCACAACTTGACGGTGACCTACTAGCAAGCTTTTCACTGCTCTGCATTGCCAGTTACCGACAGAATGCTATAACATTCCATTGCTCCCACTGCTGGCCTAATGGACAGCAACTGCTGCGAAGAATAGTTGGATTTGATAATGCTTTTGGTTAGTAGGAGGCAAAGAAAGAGAAAGATGCTGGAGATCTATAGCTAGCAACTAGCTCTAGCTAACACTAGTTATAGTAGTATAATAGCTAGGGCATTATTACCTGACCTGTAACTAGCTCTAGCTAACACTAGTTATAGTAGTATAGTTATAGCTAGGGCATTATTACCTGGCCTGCAACTAGCTCTAGCTAATACTAGTTATAGTAGTGTAGTTATAGCTAGGGCATTATTACCTGACCTGCAACTAGCTCTAGCTAACACTAGTTATAGTAGTATAATAGCTAGGGCATTATTACCTGACCTGTAACTAGCTCTAGCTAACACTAGTTATAGTAGTATAGTTATAGCTAGGGCATTATTACCTGGCCTGCAACTAGCTCTAGCTAATACTAGTTATAGTAGTGTAGTTATAGCTAGGGCATTATTACCTGACCTGCAACTAGCTCTAGCTAACACTAGTTATAGTAGTATAATAGCTAGGGCATTATTACCTGGCCTGCAACTAGCTCTAGCTAACTCTAGTTATAGTAGTGTAGTTATAGCTAGGGCATTATTACCTGACCTGCAACTAGCTCTAGCTAACACTAGTTATAGTAGTATAGTTATAGCTAGGGCATTATTACATGACCTGCAACTAGCTCTAGCTAACACTAGTTATAGTAGTAATTATTACCTGGCCTGCAACTAGCTCTAGCTAACACTAGTTATAGTGGTCTAGTTATAGCTAGGGCATTATTACCTGACCTGCAACTAGCTCTAGCTAACACTAGTTATAGTGGTCTAGTTATAGCTAGGGCATTATTACCTGACCTGCAACTAGCTCTAGCTAACACTAGTTATAGTAGTATAGTTATAGCTAGGGCATTATTACCTGACCTGCAACTAGCTCTAGCTAACACTAGTTATAGTAGTCTAGTTATAGCAAGGGCATTATCACCTGACCTGCAACTAGCTCTAGCTAACACTAGTTATAGTAGTATAGTTATAGCTAGGGCATTATTACCTGACCTGCAACTAGTTCTAGTTCGCTCCGATGAAGACAAGAGACATTCGGGAGGGAAAGGTGACCAGGAAAAAAAATCTAAAAAGTTGTCTGTTTTGATGCTTTTAAGCAAAAGAGTCTTCGCTGCAGAAAAAGGCAAGCTTACCAGATAAACTCTACCGTAGTCTAGGAGACGCTTCCAATACAAAGCTGACAAGAGTTTCTCAGAGCTGTCTCGGAGAGTAACCACAAGCTGCTATTGTGCACATAGATAGTTCTGCACAAAACCCGTTTTTCTCTCTCGCTCTCTACTGGGAATAATATAGACTTACTGTTGCCGCATAACTCGAGCATGGAGAGACCGTACAGGCCTCGACCACCAGCTCCGCTGCAGGGACATTCCCTGCTGCGTTACTAGCGAAGGGAACGTGATGAAAAAGAGTTATAAGTTGAGATGAAGCCACATGAGGGGGAACAGAGAAACATGCTTCCAATGGTTGCATTTCCAAACCCTCATATGTTCCGTATCTATGGCTCTCTAGACATGCTATTCTAATTTGATGTGGTCACAGCTGGAGGCGTGATCACTATACGAAGGGTGGTCAACTGAGATTGAGCTATGCGGTTACAACTGGAGGAAGAAGGGGGAGGGGGGGGATACAAGAGCTATGCGGTTACAACTGGATGGATGAGGAGGATGAGATATAATTGGAGGGGCAGGTCCTAATAGAGGAACGCTTATACATATAACCAATTAAGTGGTGAGCGAAGGTGTGATGGAGAGAGAAGGGAAAAAATCTTATCATTGTCTTGCTCTAGCCATTGTCCTAACCTTAGCACAGCTGAAGGCCGATCACAGTATAACATTATTGATGTCCTCAGTTGACATAATAACATTACAATAACCTTCTCAATAATATTTTACTCTCTCGACGTTTCGACTAGATGCTCTAGCCTTCGTCAGGATGATGTCATCATGATATTTTAATGAGATAGGTAAGTAGTGTACACATTAAATATTCCTTACAGATTCTGTGGTACAAGGTTGAGGCGAGAGCTCCCCAACCCCCCCCCCCCCCCAGATATTCTCCAGATTCACCGAGACGGTCATTTTCAGTTTAGCAAATTCGTCTTGCTATATTTCCTCCTCGAAGAGTATGCACATGAACTACCCGGGCGATCTATACAAAGACCCACCATTTCACTGAGCATGGGTTACCATCTTAGTGAAAAGGGCAGGTGCCAAGTGTGGGCCTTAGCTTTTAGGGGGCACCCTCTCACAGAGACCAGTGTAGCTTATTAGCGGTTGTTAGCAAAATAATGAGAAAAGCTAAGATACCTGAGCTCCTAAGCTATTAATAGTAGTCGTCCTCTATAACAGCTTCATCCTGTGTAGGTCCTCCTCAAACTCTCCCTCGCTGATGCTGGTGAAGGGATCATCTCTACTGTCATCAGTGGTGTTGAGGTGAATGGTCTCTGTGATGATGGCCTCTGCAGCACTACAAGCTAGCCCACTAGGCCAGGCAGTGAATGAAGTCATCATCAGAGCCATTAGTGCTATTAGTATGCTTCCCTGCATACTCGACTACTTTCAGTTCGGCACTCTGCGTCATAGGATGTGCTCCTTGCAGGTGTTGCTGCGAGGGAGAGTTCCCCTTACCAAGGTTGAACTGGAACCACACATGCACAATATTTGCTGTCGTTGCTCGTGTATTAATCGTAAGGGTGGGGTATATGTGCGCGCAGAATTTGAAGACGTGAACTATTCATTTGGACCACCTAGAACCTGCACAGACTATTCGAGGGCGCGAAGAGATCAAGGAACTATGGTAATTTAAGGCAATACCACACCTCCATAGCTAGAGCGCACTAATGTACTGAGCAGCTATGTCTGAATAAAACTCCACCCTATCCTGTCGGCTAGAACCATGCAGGTCGTTCCCACGTGCCTGTGCAGCAGGTTCCCTTCCTCGAGCGTGGAATCTGCTGCTGTTTCTCACCGACCCTTCTCTTCACTATGACGACCATTTCCGATTTACATAATCCCACATTATTTAAGGCGAATAACCTGTTCATATATATTATGTGTGAATGTATGTTGCATAGATAGATAGATAGATCTCTACTTGGAGGAATTGGTTGATGCACAACAGCAGCTAATTAATCCTCACCCACTTAGCTGGACAATTATTAAACAATTACTAGACAATTTCCAAACAATTACTAGAAAATTACCAGCTATGTCAACCCTACAAGAGCCTAGTCAGCAGATTACAAGTGGAAAAGGGAGCGACATGTAGGTGATAGCCCTAACTCTATAAGGTTCCAACTCAGTGTTTTATAGCCCTGATTCAGACATGTCCCTAACCCTGGTCTCAGATGTGTCACTAGCCCTAGCCTCAGACATGTCCCTTAGGTATCCCTAGCCCTAGTCTCAGCCATGCCCTAGCCTCTGCCACGTCCATTGCCCTAGCCTCAGCCATGCCCCTTGCCCTAGCCTCTGCCATGTCCCTTGCCCTAGCCTCTGCCACGTCCCTTGCCTCAGCCATGTCCCTTGCCCTAGCCTCAGCCATGCCCTAGCCTCATCCATGTCCCTTGCCCTAGCCTCAGCCACGTCCCTTGCCCTAGCCTCAGATGCCCCTTGCCCTAGCCTTAGCCATGTCCCTGTTCTGGAGTTACCAGTTAATTTAGTCTACAATCAAATCCCCACCCCGCCCCCTTGCTGCAGGTGCTGTATGCACCCTGTACCTTAAAACCATGCATTCACCAACAGAGGGTTTGGAGCCCCTTGTGTGCCTTTGTTTCTGTAACAATGCCCCACTAGCTATGGGGTACCCCTATAATACCATGTACACACCTGTACACAGGGTGTGGCGAGGACAATTAGCTGGCTTAGTGGCCAACCTGTTCTCAGGGTTTGAGGTGGCTGCTTGGTGCTAATTGCATTCAATTAGTCTGACCTGGATGTCTAATTGCACTAACCCTGGCATAATAATAGAATAATAGCGGAGGAATACCTTAACAAACAACAAACAAACACAAATAATTAAATAGAGCATACAAGAACGTTAATAGTAGTAGTAGTAGTAGTAGTAGTAGTATACAACAACAATGCAAACTCTGGTGGTTTAGCGCCCACCTTACCAGGACCGCCACCTTACCAGGACCGCCACCTTACCAGGACCGCCACCTTACCAGGACCGACAAGAAAATCAGCACTTACTGCCGAAACAACAATGACAAGGTCATCGCTAAATAATGCATGCCCATTGAAAATTGAGCCAATATCTTGCATGATTCTTTTAGACCTGTAGGCCTGAGAATGGGGGGGGCAGTTAGTTAGGGGGTGCTACTCTCGTGAGCCAGTTAGAGTTGTGTGTTTGTGCTAGTCTCGTCAGCCTGTTACGGGGTGTTAATCTCGTGACAGCCAATCAGGGGTTGCTAGTCTCGTTAGCCAGTTAGGGGGTGCTAGTTTCATGAGCCAGTCATGGGGTGCTAATTTTGTGACAGCCAATTAGGGGGTGCTGGTCTAGTGACCCAGTTATGGCGTGCTAATCTCATGAGAGCCAATTAGGGGGTACTGGTCTCGTGAGGCAGTTGATGAAGAAGCTACCTCTCAGATTGGACTACAGTTTCTTGAGATAACGAAGGAGCAAGTCTCTCTCGAAGCAAATGAAGTAGGAGCTGGTAATGCCTCGCACGCATGACTGACTTCACTCCTTGACGTATGTTTGTGTGTAGAACTCTTAGGACATCCTTCACAGCGTAAAGCTCCGTTAATAGGCCAAATGTGAAAGTAGTTCTTGCGACAGGCAGCTGGCATCCGTCATGAGCCAGACGCACAATCGCTAGGTACATTGGAATGTGTTTAGAACTTCATAGGTCGTGGAGGAGGAGTTACCTGCACTACTAGGAGACTGGGGAAAGGACTATAATTAGCCTGTAAGAAGCTTGTCGGGATGTCGGGAACCTACGGACAACTATTGACAATTGTAGCTAATAATAGGCAGGAGATGAACCATGGCTACCGCTAACTTATTAATGTGCAATGTAACAGGTGCACAGGAAATGAGCTCACCAGTGTGGTGTGCTTGTGTGTGGTCTTGGTGTTTATGTGGGGTGAGTGTTGTGTGTGTGTGCACATCTATGTGGGTGTGAGTGTTGTGTGTGGTCTGGGTGTCTGTGGGGTGTGAGTGTTGTGTGTGTGGTCTGGGTGTCTGTGGGGTGTGAGTGTTGTGTGTGTGCGCATCTATGTGGGGTGTGAGTGTTGTGTGTGTGGTCTGGATGTCTGTGGGGTGTGAGTGTTGTGTGCGTGCGCATCTATGTGGGGTGTGAGTGTTGTGTGTGTGTGTGTGGTCTGGGTGTCTGTGGGGTGTGAGTGGATGTGTGAGTGGTATGGGTGTCTGTCTGGGCGATTTGAGTGTGGTGTGATTATGTAGTATCTGTGTGAGTATGTTTGTGATATGGGTGTGTGTGATGTGAGTGTGTGATATCTAAGTGAGTGTGTGTGGTATTTGGTGTGTGTGTCATAAGTGAGCGTGGTCCTATCGTAGCCTCAGTGTATTGTGACTACACCACCTGGTCCCCGTGAAGCTAATGGGATGACTGACCAATAGCTTCTCCAACGTCATGGAGAGGCTCAACAACCCGAGTTTACAGGGAAGTGATGTCATTATGCATAATGTGATGTCACACTGATGACAGATTGGTACAAGGAGGAACCACCACTACGCAATATAACTATCTATAACATACTATGCATAATATACTATGCACGACATACTATGCGCGACATACTATGCGCAACATACTATGCACAACATACTATGCGAAACATACTATGCGCAACATACTGTGCACAACATACTATGCACAACATACTATGCGCAACATACTATTGTCTTCTTTTCCCTTCCCAAATCAACGACATTTATCTGTGCACTAGACACAGGTACTTGATAGGCAGTGCCTCCATGATGAGATCTGTGTGCACTGGACAGTGACTTGATAGGCAGTGCCTCCATGATGAGATCTGTGTGCACTAGACACCGTGACTTGATAGCCCATGATGAGATCTGTGTGCACTAGACACAGTCAGTGACTTGATAGGCAGTGCCCCCATGATGAGATCTGTGTGCACTGGACACAGTCAGTGACTTGATAGGCAGTGTCCCCATGATGAGATCTGTGTGCACTAGACACAGTCAGTGACTTGATAGGCAGTGCCTCCATGATGAGATCTGGGCACAGTGACTTGATAGGTAGTGCCCCCATGATGAGATCTGTGTGCACTAGGCACAGTGACTTGATAGGCAGTGCCCCCATGATGAGATCTGTGTGCACTAGACACAGTCAGTGACTTGATAGGCAGTGCCTCCATGATGAGATCTGTGTGCACTGGACACAGTCAGTGACTTGATAGGCAGTGCCCCCATGATGAGATCTGTGTGCACTAGGCACAGTGACTTGATAGTCAGTGCCTCCATGATGAGATCTGTGTGCACTAGGCACAGTGACTTGATAGGCAGTGCCCCCATGATGAGATCTGTGTGCACTGGACACAGTCAGTGACTTGATAGGCAGTGCCCCCATGATGAGATCTGTGTGCACTGGACACAGTCAGTGACTTGATAGGCAGTGACCCCATGATGAGATCTGTGTGCACTAGACACAGTCAGTGACTTGATAGGCAGTGCCTCCATGATGAGATCTGGGCACAGTGACTTGATAGGTAGTGCCCCCATGATGAGATCTGTGTGCACTAGGCACAGTGACTTGATAGGCAGTGCCTCCATGATGAGATCTGTGTGCACTAGACACAGTGACTTGATAGGCAGTGACCCCATGATGAGATCTGTGTGCACTGGACACAGTCAGTGACTTGATAGGCAGTGCCCCCATGATGAGATCTGTGTGCACTGGACACAGTCAGTGACTTGATAGGCAGTGACCCCATGATGAGATCTGTGTGCACTAGGCACAGTGACTTGATAGGCAGTGCCCCCATGATGAGATCTGTGTGCACTAGGCACAGTGACTTGATAGGCAGTGCCCCCATGATGAGATCTGTGTGCACTAGACACAGTGACTTGATAGGCAGTGACCCCATGATGAGATCTGTGTGCACTGGACACAGTGACTTGATAGGCAGTGCCCCCATGATGAGATCTGTGTGCATTAGACAGTGACTTGATAGGCAGTGCCCCCATGATGATATCTGTGTGCACTGGACACAGTGACTTGATAGGCAGTTCCCCCATGATGAGATCTGTGTGCACTAGGCACAGTGACTTGATAGGCAGTGCCCCCATGATGAGATCTGTGTGCACTAGACACAGTCAGTGACTTGATAGGCAGTGCCCCCATGATGAGATCTGTGTGCACTAGGCACAGTGACTTGATAGGGAGTGCCCCCATGATGAGATCTGTGTGCACTAGGCACAGTGACTTGATAGGGAGTGCCCCCATGATGAGATCTGTGTGCACTAGGCACAGTGACTTGATAGGCAGTGGCCAACCATATGATCTGTGTGCATACAATAGATTATTGCTACACATTAAAAAAATTTTTTACAGAGTTTTTTAATTTAAAGCAATGACATCACTGTCCAAATAGGCAGAGACAAATCTCTAAGCAATGACATCACTGTCTAAATAGGCAGAGACAAATCTCTAAGCAATGACATCACTGTATAGACAAATCTCTAAGCAATGACATCACTGTCTAGATAAACCTCTAAGCAATGACATCACTGTCTAAATAGGCAGAGACAAATCTCTAAGCAATGACATCACTGTCTAGACAGGCAGAGACAAATCTCTAAGCAATGACATCACTGTCTAGACAGGCAGAGACAAAGTGAGACGTCCATGAGTAAGCAAGGATAAGGATTGCCCGGATGGCCAGGCAGTGATATTCAACATGCTTGCACCTGAGCTTCAGTGAAGTGTTCAGCTGCTACACATACACATAGCTAAGCAGCTGGGACGTGAGGTGATATGACAAGGGGAGATGTGCCACACCCACCCAGCCACATTAGGACATCCTGGGAAAGTCCCAAGTATCCCGGGATACAAGTATTCCAGGATACAAATATTCCAGGACCCATGCTGTACGGACATCCCAGGAGAGTCAAATATGAATATATCATCTGATATCTTTGTGGCAATGCTTCTCAGGGCAATGCTTCTCAGGGCATCACAGGCCACCAAGCAGTGGTTTAGCCTACAAGCAGAGAGAGACAATGGTTGACCAAGGAATGTGGTAGGAGGAATATAATCTAACCTCCTTGATCTTTATCTGAATGATCAACCCTGATACTGGAGTCATGCCCACACAGGCTGCTGACCTCCTTGATCTTTAACTGAATGATCAACCCTGATACTGGAGTCATGCCCACACAGGCTGCTGACCTTGATCTTTAACTGAATGATCAACCCTGATACTGGAGTCATGCCCACACAGGCTGCTGACCTCCTTGATCTTTAACTGAATGATCAACCCTGATACTGGAGTCATGCCCACACAGGCTGCTGACCTCCTTGATCTTTAACTGAATGATCAACCCTGATACTGGATCATGCCCACACAGGCTGCTGACCTCCTTGATCTTTATCTGAATGATCAACCCTGATACTGGAGTCATGCTTACACAGGCTGCTGACCTCCTTGATCTTTATCTGAATGATCAACCCTGATACTGGAGTCATGCCCACACAGGCTGCTGACCTCCTTGATCTTTATCTGAATGATCAACCCTGATACTGGAGTCATGCCCACACAGGCTGCTGACCTCCTTGATCTTTATCTGAATGATCAACCCTGATACTGGAGTCATGATCACCAGGCTGCTGACCTTGATCTTTATCTGAATGATCAACCCTGATACTGGAGTCATGCCCACACAGGCTGCTGACCTCCTTGATCTTTATCTGAATGATCAACCCTGATACTGGAGTCATGATCACACAGGCTGCTGACCTCCTTGATCTTTATCTGAATGATCAACCCTGATACTGGAGTCATGCTCACCAGGCTGCTGACCTCCTTGATCTTTATCTGAATGATCAACCCTGATACTGGAGTCATGCCCACACAGGCTGCTGACCTCCTTGATCTTTATCTGAATGATCAACCCTGATACTGGAGTCATGCCCACACAGGCTGCTGACCTCCTTGATCTTTATCTGAATGATCAACCCTGATACTGGAGTCATGCCCACACAGGCTGCTGACCTCCTTGATCTTTATCTGAATGATCAACCCTGATACTGGAGTCATGCCCACACAGGCTGCTGACCTCCTTGATCTTTATCTGAATGATCAACCCTGATACTGGAGTCGTGCCCACACAGGCTGCTGACCTCCTTGATCTTTAACTGAATGATCAACCCTGATACTGGAGTCATGCCCACACAGGCTGATGCATCCCACCACTCCTAAATGCACTCATCTGGGGAGAGCAGCACATGCCAAAGCAGACACAATATAATGTGGTTGCACTGGGTGGCTACAGGTTGGTCAAGGAAATCCTGTGTGTGCACAGTCTTCTGTTTGATCTGGTCTGAAGATCTGAAGGTCATGGTTCCACTTGGTTGCTGCCTGTCTAGACATCACTGCTGGTGGTGTTCAAGGCTCTCGTGCTCTTTGGTACGTCCTCCTGTCCCCGACGTCCAGACCCTTGTTGTCTCCGCCTGTCTAGATGCAGGTCAAACATTACACGCCAGCTCCAACGCACTTGCAAGTTAATGTATCCAGGAGCAGGCCCTACATATATACTAATGTAACATTAGTCTATTTTTAACATTAGTCTATTTTTTAATGGTAGATGCTTATTAAAACACACACAATAATTCAAAAACACTTTCTGTGTGCCTCGAATCTTTTTAGGTAGGAAATTGGTACATCCAAAAATCATAAGAACTGTGGGGAAAACACCTTGATATTTATCTTCAAGGGTCTACTTGGCATGAATATCTTACAATGACCTTCTCAATAATCGACTGAATTTTTACTCTCTCGACATTTCAACTGCATGATATGCTCTAGAGATGAAGGCTAGAGCATCTAGTCTGGTGAAGGCTAGAGCATCTAGTCTGGTGAAGGCTAGAGCATCTAGTCTGGTGAAGGCTAGAGCATCTAGTCTGGTGAAGGCTAAAGCATCTAGTCTGGTGAAGGCTAGAGCATCTAGTCTGGTGAAGGCTAGAGCATCTAGTCTAGTGAAGGCCAGAGCATCTAGTCTGATGAAGGCTAGAGCATCTAGTCTAGTGAAGGCTAGGGCATCTAGTCTGATGAAGGCTAGAGCATCTAGTCTAGTGAAGGCCAGAGCATCTAGTCGAAACGTTGGAGAGAGTAAATATTCAAGTATTATTGAGAGGTCATTATCATTTCGTTGTCAACTGATAGTTCATTGAGAATACCTCACCTATGTATTCCCTCCCCTTCACATAACTTGTGTACAATACGTTAATTCACAACAATTTTAGTACCAGAAGACTCCAAATGATCTCCACGCTAATCTGTTTCTCAATTGCTGTGACCCCCCAATATATATTTATATATATACATGTATGTGGGCATGACACATGCAGCACCTTGTCATAATCAATTAGTGGACAAGAGGCTGTTCACGTCCTTACTCCTGAGAAATTGCTGCCAGATCTTCAAGGAAGCTTTAGATGATCCTCTACCAAAATGTGTGCTTAATGTTTTGTTTGGTGCTCTGGGCAACTGCCTCTGAAGGAAGCTGTAGCCAAACTAAGTTGGAGTCACTTGACCTGATACAGGCAGGTGCTTATGCAGCTGCAGGGTGATGTAACATGTGGTCTGCATGGGTCCAGTCAACAAGACAAGGGCATGTGCTGGTTTGTGCAGTGCACAACAAGAAAGAAACAGGTTAGAAAATGGTAAAAAGGAGAGACTAATGCTGGAGTCCAGGAAGCTAGGAGTTGGGGACTTTGCAGAAGTTGGCTATAGACATTGACATTGCTGGGGTGAGGTACATACAGTAGTTAGCTTGCCAGCCCCCAATTATAATACAAAGAAGTACAATAACTAACGAGAAGCAACACAAACTAACAAAAGCAACAGCAACACAAACTAACAAAAGCAACAGCAACAAAACAACTGACTTGTAAAGGAAGAAAGGAAACTAGACTGTGCCTACAAGTTAGATGACCCTTTACCACTTAAAAAGCTTGTACACCAACGAGACGACCCCATACTATTTAAAATCATGTACACCAATGTTCTATTGTTCCGTATAATAACTGGTGTACGTTCTTTTATATGGTAAAGGGTTGTATATGATAAGTGTTCACATATGTTCTTCATAGATGCCCAACTTAACTTGTGCATGGCTGCACAACCAGATCACGATGGGATGGCTGGTTGTGAATGAGAAATGCATGTGTGAAATATGGCTGAAAGAGGGAGGAGTCTTCCCTTCTTCAATTAATTTTAAGCAGTTCCCCATGAAGAAGGGAAGCATACTAAGAGTGAGGCCATCATGCACTGCTTGCTGGCTGGCTTGAAGATGGGAAGCACACTAAGAGTGAGGCCATCATGCAATGCTTGCTGGCAGGCTTGAAGCATACTAAGAGTGAGGCCATCATGCACTGCTTGCTGGCTAGCTTGAAGAAGGGAAGCATACTGAGAGTGAGGCCATCATGCAGTGCTTGCTGGCTGGCTTGAAGAAGGGAAGCATACTAAGAGTGAGGCCATCATGCAGTGCTTGCTGGCTGGCTTGAAGATGGGGAGCACACTAAGAGTGAGGCCATCATGCAGTGCTTGCTGGCTGGCTTGAAGAAGGGAAGCATACTAAGAGTGAGGCCATCATGCAGTGCTTGCTGGCTGGCTTGAAGAAGGGAAGCATACTAAGAGTGAGGCCATCATGCAGTGCTTGCTGGATGGCTTGAAGATGGGGAGCACACCAAGAGTGAGGCCATCATGCAGTGCTTGCTGGCTGGCTTGAAGAAGGGAAGCATACTAAGAGTGAGGCCATCATGCAGTGCTTGCTGGCTGGCTTGAAGATGGGAAGCATACTAAGAGTGAGGCCATCATGCAGTGCTTGCTGGCTAGCTTGAAGATGGGAAGCATACTAAGAGTGAGGCCATCATGCAATGCTTGCTTGCTGGCTTGAAGATGGGAAGCGTACTACGAGTGAGGCCATCATGCAATGCTTGCTGGCTGGCTTGAAGAAGGGAAGCATACTAAGAGTGAGGCCATCATGCACTGCTTGCTGGCTGGCTTGAAGATGGGAAGCATACTAAGAGTGAGGCCATCATGCACTGCTTGCTGGCTGGCTTGAAGATGGGAAGCATACTAAGAGTGTGGCCATCATGCACTGCTTGCTGGCTGGCTTGAAGAATGGAAGCATACTAAGAGTGAGGCCATCATGCAGTACTTGCTGGCTGGCTTGAAGAAGGGAAGCATACTAAGAGTGAGGCCATCATGCAGTGCTTGCTGGCTGGCTTGAAGAAGGGAAGCATACTAAGAGTGAGGCCATCATGCAGTACTTGCTGGCTGGCTTGAAGAAGGGAAGCACACCAAGAGTGAGGCCATCAGGCACTGCTTGCTGCTTCATCAGACCACTAAATATAAGAGCATGCAGAAAAACTAATAAGAGCTCCAGACAAAGCACCCTGCAGATCTAGTTGTCTGACAGAATTAGGGAAAAACCTGCTATACACTGACAATAGCTTCAAACATTTTGGTTTGTATTTCACACTCCTGGTCGTTTATGTGTTCAGTGTGTTCTCCATCGTTAGCACATCTCTCCTCTGTTGATTACATGCAGTCAGTTGTCTTGCCTCTATACACTACACATGTAGTCTGTTCTATTCTGACCTCGCTGTCTGGGAGAGGAACACCAAGTGGCAGTGCTCGCAAGGAACTGTGTTCCTACCTTGCCAAGCTTGGTCTAGTTTCTCCACTCTCGTGACAAATGGTGCATCCACCTCGATAGCTACATATGTTGAGGAATTAAGTAGCTCTGGCATAATGAAACTCCAGCTTCCCTGCCCTCCAGCTTCCCTGCCCTGACAGCTACTAACTACTATATAGCCCTCCAATACTCCCGTGCAGCCAGTTTTCCTTCCACCAGTCAGCCAGTTATCTCGAGCATTTTTCTCTGAGACAATTATTTCCAGTTTACGTAAGCCATTAAAAGGCTGGTGACTTATTCCTATTACTGGGGGGAGTACATACATAGCCCCACAGGTAAGCTGTGGGATATGTAGTGAGGGCTTACTTCACTCACCAATACTAACAGTAGTAATAATAGTAATATAATTATAGCTGAATAATAATAAGTCTATTATGCTATTAGTATGGTTATCCATAGACAGTATAATACCCCTATAATAATAATAATAATAAACAGTAATAAATATATAATTAATTAATAATAATAAGAACAACACCAGAATAACACCAAAATAATAATAACACCAAAATAATAATAATAATACACAAATAAATAAATAAATAATAATATAAATAAAAACAAACAACAACAACAACAACAACAACAATGGTAACTCTAAGCTAGAGATGTATGCTGGGATTATGGCACTCGATGCTCAGCTAGAGATGTATGCTGGGATATGGCACCCGATGCTCAGCTAGAGATGTATGCTGGGGATATGGCACCCGATGCTCAGCTAGAGATGTATGCTAGGGATATGGCACCTGATGCTCAGCTAGAGATGTATGCTGGGATTATGGCACTCGATGCTCAGCTAGAGATGTATGCTGGGATTATGGCACTCGATGCTCAGCTAGAGATGTATGCTGGGGATATGGCACCCGATGCTCAGCTAGAGATGTATGCTGGGATTATGGCACTCGACGCTCAGCTAGAGATGTATGCTGGGGATATGGCACCCGATGCTCAGCTAGAGATGTATGCTGGGATTATGGCACCCGATGCTCAGCTAGAGATGTATGCTGGAGATATGGCACCCGATGCTCAGCTAGAGATGTATGCTGGGATTATGGCACCCGATGCTCAGCTAGAGATGTATGCTGGGATTATGGCACCCGATGCTCAGCTAGAGATGTATGCTGGGGATATGGCACCCGATGCTCAGCTAGAGATGTATGCTGGGGATATGGCACCCGATGCTCAGCTAGAGATGTATGCTTGGGTTATGGCACTCGATGCTCAGCTAGAGATGTATGCTGGGGATATGGCACCCGATGCTCAGCTAGAGATGTATGCTAGGGATATGGCACCCGATGCTCAGCTAGAGATGTATGCTGGGATTATGGCACTCGATGCTCAGCTAGAGATGTATGCTGGGATTATGGCACTCGATGCTCAGCTAGAGATGTATGCTGGGGATATGGCACCTGATGCTCAGCTAGAGATGTATGCTGGGATTATGGCACTCGACGCTCAGCTAGAGATGTATGCTGGGGATATGGCACCCGATGCTCAGCTAGAGATGTATGCTGGGATTATGGCACCCGATGCTCAGCTAGAGATGTATGCTGGGGATATGGCACCCGATGCTCAGCTAGAGATGTATGCTGGGATTATGGCACCCGATGCTCAGCTAGAGATGTATGCTGGGGATATGGCACCCGATGCTCAGCTAGAGATGTATGCTGGGATTATGGCACCCGATGCTCAGCTAGAGATGTATGCTGGGGTTATGGTGTGCACCTGGCATTAGGAAAATAAAACTGACCAGAGAAAACGACTCCTTTGGGAAAACAATATTCACGAGGTGGTGGTTCCACTGGACCAGGACCAGATCCACCTGCTGTGGGTCCACTGGACCAGGAGACCAGATCCAACTGCTGTGGTGGTTCCATTGGACCATGACCAGTCCAATTGCTGTGGGTCCACTGGACCAGGACAAGATCTAAAGGTTGTGTCAGCCAGAGCAGTATGTGTGCACAGGTTGTGTCAGTCAGGGCAGTATCTGTGCACAGGTTGTGTCAGCCAGAGCTGTATCTGTGCACAGGTTGTGTCAGCCAGAGCAGTATCTGTGCACAGGTTGTGTCAGCCAGAGCAGTATCTGTGCACAGGTTGTGTCAGCCAGGGCTGTATGTGTGCACAGGTTGTGTCAGCCAGAGCAGTATCTGTGCACAGGTTGTGTCAGCCAGAGCTGTATGTGTGCCACAGGTTGTGTCAGCCAGAGCTGTATGTGTGTACAGGTTGTGTCAGTCAGAGCTGTAAGGCAGAGCAAGTATGTTAGCACAGGTTGTGTCAGCCAGAGCTGTATGTGTGTACAGGTTGTGTCAGTCAGAGCAGTATCTGTGCACAGGTTGTGTCAGCCAGAGCTGTATCTGTGCACAGGTTGTGTCAGCCAGAGCTGTAAGGTTGTGTCAGCCAGGGCTGTAAGGTTGTGTCAGCCATACTGTACGTTAAGAGCATGTAGCCTAATAAAAATTGTGTTTAGCGATGAATTGGCTAAAGACAGGTTTACAGCCAAGTCAGAGCATTTGCATGCATCACATCGTCACGGTTCATGCAAAATCCTCGCACCTCCTTTGAGAGAACGCTCCCTCTTCATCACCATCAACGTCAGTTCAAGTTACATACATCGCCACAAGCCTCACGCACACCAGACATCAATCATAGAGAACACTGTTGGTTCTCTACGCTGCTAGAGCTGACCTTCCGCTTTTCTGCGAAACTGCCACCTGTTGTGGCTGCTTACTATTACATTACTATTACTACTTACCACAACAATTAGTCCATGAATGGGGGAGGTCAAACCTAAACCACTAATCTCTGCACAGATCAGCAAGGTTCCCCACTCATTATCAAATAACACCACCCCACCCACCCACCCCCCAAAAATAAAATAATAATAATAAAATTTAAAAAAAGTAAAATTAATGATGATGGTGATAATTTGTTGTTATTTTTATTATCATTGGTCAAAAAATAAATAAAATTCTTTTTAACACAATATGCAGTTTTCTATTCATGCACTAAATGCTGCAAGCAGAATGCTTCCAGCAGGAAAATGGCCTCCTAACCTCACCCACCTGCTAAACAAGCATTGTGCAGATGTAAATACTGTAGGTATGGATCGCTAGGTCTGCATGCCAGGCTAGCTAGAAGGGATGGCAGACAGTTTGAACTGTTGCAGAGTGAAGCGGGACAATGTCATACAAACACTGTATGCATACAAACACTGTATGCATACAACTACAAGTCTGTGCAATCCCCTGTACCAGCTAAGGGGGATGGGGATGGGGGGGGAGAGACCGGCCAAGACCAACGCCAGCTAGGGGGGAGAGAGAAGAGGGGTGAAGGGGGAGGCCATGACCAACGCTTACCAAGTCAAGGCTAGAAGCAAAAAAAATAGGCGCATATGCTTCTTTTTTTTTAAGAAGAGCTATAAGTTTTGAGATTTTTTGCACTTGATCTCCTAGACACGAAAATTGGCACACCAATAAGGTCAGGTAAGGTATTGTGACAAGCTTGAAGATTATCAGCTTGAAAATTATTCTACGAAACAATTCAGGTCCTCGAAAAACAGTATACATGTGTGTGTGTGCATGTGTAAGTAACAGTTTAACAACATGGTATTGACTATACCATAACAAGATAATGTTTGTTATTACACATAGCTTCACCTCAGCATGATACAGCAACAAATGCATAATTCTTACTTTTGTGCTACTCCTCCAGGATGTAGCTGTCCCACAAACACTTGCAGGTTACAATCGGCACCACCTGCCAAAACACAAGATAACACACACTGTGTCAGAGTCGAACTACTAAGCCAAAGAGCTTCTCCACCCCATCCCACATGGCAGCTCAATGGGAGTACTTAGCCTTGCATTGCAGGCACAGGTAGTTGGTGGTCATGCAACATGTGGGAACACAAGCAGACATCAAAGCTAGTTCAGGCATTGATCAAGAGTGGGTGTCCTACAACCTGGGGAAACATTACAACCTGGGGAAACATTACAACCTGGGGAAACATTACAACCTGGGGAAACATTACAACCTGGGGAAACATTACAACCTGGGGAAACATTACAACCTGGGGAAACATTATAACCTGGGGAAACATGACCAGCAGCTCTAGGGCAAGCTCTGGGACAGCTCACCACAACAGCCTGCTGGTTAAACACAAGTTCACACCTCACGTTCTTTATGGGATGGTTCTTCACACCATATGTTCTTTATGGGATGGTTCTTCACACCATATGTTCTTTATGGGATGGTTCTTCACACCCCAATGTTCTTTATTGGGCAGTTCTTCACACCCCATGTTTTTATTGGGCAGTTCTTCACACCCCATGTTCTTTATGGGATGGTTCTTCATACCTCATGTTCTTTATTGGATATTCTTCACACCTCATACCCCATGTCTTTATTGGATGGTTCTTCACACCCCATACCCCATGTCTTTATTGGATGTTCTTCACACCCCATGTCTTTATTGGATGTTCTTCACACCCCACGTATTGGATGGTTCTTCACACCCCATACCCCGTGTCTTTATTGGATGTTCTTCAAACCCCATACCCCATGTCTTTATTGGATAGTTCTTCACACCTCACACCCCATGTCTTTATTGGATGTTCTTCACACCCCATGTCTTTATTGGATGGTTCTTCACACCCCATACCCCATGTCTTTATTGGATGTTCTTCACACCCCATACCCCATGTCTTTATTGGATAGTTCTTCACACCTCACACCCCATGTCTTTATTGGATGTTCTTCACACCCCACACCTCATGTTCTTAACTCATTCACTGGTGTAAGCATATATATATAGAGAGAGAGAGTTGAAAGCTATTAATTGAATTTAAAAATCAATAAAAAATCGATCATAGGTATCAAATGAAGGTAAAAAAAGAGCTATATTCTTTCTCTACTTGTCTACCGAATATATAGGCTATAGACATTTAGTAACTAAGGGGAAAATATCAGACCGTTCAGAATTCGAGCAGCTTTTTCACCGCGAGCAAGATGTCCGGTCATCTAACCTTTGAGATTGTGCTTTTCTCGGGTTCTGGACGATGATTTTCGACTATCTGAGGGGGAAGGCAGTGATGAAGAAGGTGATGGTACCTCATCTTACCTTGGCCAGACCAGTGTTGACCCTGAAGCTCTGCTATCGTTCGGCAAAGTAGTCGAGCCTGACTTAGCTTCAGGCAAGCCTAGCGCTCTCATTCGAGCTGACAATTTGGATGAAGATGAGAGTGCTTAGCGATGAAGAAGGCATTGACTGTGAGTTTAGCTATAATTAGCTGTGCAGTGAGTAAGCAACATAACTACAAAGGCTGTTTTAGCTTCCTTGTTCGTGGGTAGTCCACGAAAAAATGTTAATTTGAACAATTATTTTTTAATCAGATCAGTACCACTGTGTGTAACAAAGAAGGACCCCCCCCCCAAACATCACACCATGGTTAGACTTCACCCTGCAGAGTAGTTTCCTTGTGTTTTCCTTGTGTTTTACTTCAATCTGTTGTTGTTTGTTGCATTTATTGGTTTCTGCAGGTATTTTCTCTCTCTGTTATATTGTGTTCATATTCATGTGACTCATTGTGATGTGTCATGTATTGTGCTAGCATGCACATATGTATTCACACTTCTGGAATGTTATAATTCAGATCAAAATATCAAATTGTGGTACACTGTAGACGTAAAGTAATATGTTTTCATTGTTATGAAGACACATTCAAAACACTCATTCCTGTGATAGGGCACTTCGTTTTAGAGTCTCCTGAACCCTATTTCACATTATTGCCTACGGTATTAGAGTATTCATGGCACATCTTGTATTTGTATTTTCCTTGTAACCTATAATGCTGCTATAATGACTTGTAACCTATAATGATAAAAATAACTTTATGATAAAAATATTATTTATACACAAAGGTAGCTTAGTAGCTTATTATTTTTACTGGCTAAACACACATCAAAAACAAGAATTCACAAGTTCAAAGTAGATTCACTGCATTGTGGTTTTGTGGTATGTTTCTATGGCAACAGACACTAACCACACTGTTGGTCAGCCCAAATGCTATAACATGTGGTATGGTTGCTAGGGAGTTTTACAAAGTATTGCAATGAGATAGCAAGGCATATCTTCACATAGGTTATAATTTTTGAAATAGTCACCAGTGAAAGGGTTAATTGGATGGTTCTTCATACCACGCACCTCATGTTCCTTATTTAATGGTTCTTCACGCCACGCACCTCATGTTCTTTATTGGATTTTCTTCACGCCACGCACCTCATGTTCCTTATTTAATGGTTCTTCACGCCACGCACCTCATGTTCTTTATTAGATGTTCTTCACGCCACGCACCTCATGTTCTTTATTAGATGTTCTTCACGCCACGCACCTCATGTTCTTTATTGGATGTTCTTCATGCCACGCACCTCATGTTCTTTATTAGATGTTCTTCACGCCACGCACCTCATGTTCCATATTTAATGGTTCTTCACGCCACGCACCTCATATTCTTCGTGGGATGTTCTTCACACCACGCGTCTCATGTTCCTTATTTAATGGTGCTTCATAGATGACCTCATGATTATAACAGGGATGGAGTTAGGGCTGGGGCAGTGGCTGGGGTTAAGGCAGTGGCTGAGGTTAGGGCTAGGGCAGTGACTAAGGTTTGGAGCTAGGGGGGCAGTGGTTGGAGCAAGGGGGGCAGTGGTTGGAGCTAGGGGGGCAGAGCTAGGGGGGCAGAGCTAGGGGGGCAGAGCTAGGGGGGCAGTGGTTGGAGTTAGGGCTGGGGCAGTGGCTAGGATTAAAATGCCAGGGCAATATTGGCAATAGCAATGGCTAAGGTTAGAGCTACTAGGGCACTGGTGGGCTTGGGTAATGGCTAGAGCAATCTCACAACACAATCTGACAGCTGATAATGTGATAATTCCATCATGGGGATGTGATGAACCTCAAAGAGCACTCAGTCACTACTATGCACCTGTGATGCAGACCTGTAAGTAACGAGGGGGGTGATGAACCTTGAGCAGATCACAAAGCTACTGTGCACCCCGTGATGCAGACCTGTAAGTAACGAGGGGGGTAATGAACCTTGAGCGGACCTCAAAGCTACTGTGCACCCCGTGATGCAGCAGACCATCTACATGTGTCCCAGTTTGGGCCATTAGGGCTGTTTTAAAGCATAGGGGGAACGGCATGGAGGAACCCCCGAACTGCATCCAAAGCCTTCCTGGGTCCTGGGGTCAAGAGGTTTCCAAATACGTGCGACATGTGGGCAGGGCCCAAACGACTTCATAAGCAAATCCCTAGAATGCTTCCCAAGGAAAACCCTGCGTTCAAAGATGATAGAGTAGCAGCTTTAGCCGTTGCAGAAACTACTTACCATGTTGGAAGAGACGACTATGACGGAGAATATTCATTCGCCTCCCTGGAGGAGGAGGATGAAGAAGAGATTGAACTGAACGAACTCCTCGTTGACATTAATAGCGACCAGGAACTCAGTAACTGACAGCACTAGCTCTACGTCTGTGGTGTTTATAAACACAAGCACAATGACTCTGCAGAAACATTGCACCAGGCAGAGCAGTGTCCTTTGTTTCACTCACGCACAAGGCTGGCTTTCCCCCCACTGCACTAGCATTATACAACAGCCAGAAAGTTGGCTTTTCCCCCACTGCACTACATTATACAACAGCCAGAAGGCTGGCCTTCCCCCCACTGCACTAGCATTATACAACAGCCAGAAAGCTGGCTTTTCCCCCCACTGCACTAGCATTATACAACAGCCAGAAGGCTGGCCTTCCCCACTGCACTAGCATTATACAACAGCCAGAAGGCTGGCCTTCCCCACTGCACTAGCATTATACAACAGCCAGAAGGCTGGCCTTTCCCCCCACTGCACTAGCATTATACAACAGCCAGAAGTCTGGCCTTCCCCCACTGCACTAGCATTATACAACAGCCAGAAGACTGGCCTTCCCCCCACTGCACTAGCATTATACAACAGCCAGAAGGCTGGCCTTCCCCCCACTGCACTAGCATTATACAACAGCCAGAAGGCTGGCCTTCCCCCCACTGCACTAGCATTATACAACAGCCAGAAGGCTGGCTTCTCCCCACTGCACTAGCATTATACAACAGCCAGAAAGCTGGCCTTCCCCCACTGCACTAGCATTACAGCACTAGTAGTCTGCAACTATGATAATTGGGCTGAAATAAAGACAAGTCATGACTTCAACTAAAGCTGGAAGTATTATTACTGTACAGTGTTATAGAGGCAGTATTATCAAAATTAACTGAATTGCCATGGCATAACTAGGACAATGAAGGTGGCTCCTGGGGTCCTCTCTTCTGCTCAATCAAAGCATTTTGCGCTGGTGTATTCCCCCCCCCCAGTCATTGTGGTTGGGTTTATAATCACCATAGACACAGCTAGCTGCTGCCAGTTACCAGAGTTCCTGGTCGCTATTATTATAAACACCATAGACACAGCTGTAGCCAGCCAGTTACTAAGTTCCTGGTCGCTATTATTATCAACGAGGAATTTTGCTCAGTTCAACCTCTTCTTCACCCCGTCCTCCAGCGAGGCAAAGGGATCTTCTCCATCAGTGTCACTCTCTTCCAACAGCTAGCAAGTAGCTTCAGCAATGGCTGGAACAACTAAAGCTGCTACTCCATCATCTCTGAGGCAGTAAATCTCTCCCATCTTCAGACCTGTCCACCTCCACAGAGATGCTGCAAGCACAAGATGATTTCTTTATCAACTCGACAGCTTATATAGCGTACGTCGTGCAAGAGATTCACGGACTGTGCGCTGGGTGCTAGTACGTACATTTGGTAATGACTACAGTCAACTGCAAGATGCACTACAATCTTGTAAGACAACCTTTTCGAGTGTGACTTCTATTCGAGGGAATATGGTATGTAGTGAAGACAAACAAAGCATGCTACTAACAAATACTTGCTTGGTCACATGACATCAGTGCCCAAATACAAATTTTAAGCAGTATTCTGGGTCACATGACCATGGATTGATAAATAACTGGAGGAATCGTTACTAGGGGACCAGTGGGTAGAGCATGGTTCTAATAATATCATTCTATCATTCTAGGGTTCTAATAAGGATGTCATTCTATAGACCAGTCAGGGTTTCATTTAGAGAAAATTGTCCAGGGGGGGGGGCATAAAGGTTCCAAGGGGGGGCAGCTTCCCCCCCCCCCCTAAATGAAACCCTGCCAGTGGGTGCATGAAGCATGATTATGTCATTCTAGGGGAGGGGGGGGGGGGGGGGGGGGGGGGACAGTGGGTGGAGCATGATTATAATAAGGATGTCTTTCGAGAGGGCCAGTGGGCGAGTGGGTGGAGCATGATTACATCATTCTAGGAGGGAGATCAAGGGGTTGAGCATATGGTTCTTTAGGTTTTCTGCGCGCACACGCACACACACGTTGATGATTGTGATGCAGTTCTTGTGGCGGTCAAGGGGAGCATGGTGACTCTTGTAGCGGTCAAGGGGAGCATGGTGACGCTAGCGGTCAAGAGGAGCATGGTGACTCTTGTAGCGGTCAAGAGTAGCATGGTGACTCTTGTAGCGGTCAAGGGGAGCATGGTGACTCTTGTAGCGGTCAAGGGGAGCATGGTGACTCTTGTAGCGGTCAAGAGGAGCATGGTGACTCTTGTAGCGGTCAAGGGGAGCATGGTGACTCTTGTAGCGGTCAAGGGGAGCATGGTGACTCTTGTAGCGGTCAAGGGGAGCATGGTGACTCTTGTAGCGGTCAAGGGGAGCATGGTGACTCTTGTAGCGGTCAAGGGGAGCATGGTGACTCTTGTAGCGGTCAAGGGGAGCATGTAGCGGTCAAGGGGAGCATGGTGACTCTTGTAGCGGTCAAGGGGAGCATGGTGACTCTTGTAGCGGTCAAGGGGAGCATGGTGACTCTTGTAGCGGTCAAGGGGAGCATGGTGACTCTTGTAGCGGTCAAGGGGAGCATGGTGACTCTTGTAGCGGTCAAGGGGAGCATGGTGACTCTTGTAGCAGTCAAGGGGAGCATGGTGACTCTTGTAGCGGTCAAGGGGAGCATGGTGACTTCTCCACCCCAACCTACTCCTCAAGAAGACCATTCTTAGGGGGAGGTCCAGGGGACAACATTTGTCCCCCTAAAACGTAGTCCTTTGCAAGATTGAGCACTTTGACCCCATTGAAAGTCAAAACATAAGTTTGATTATGTAACCAAGTAACCTTTGACTTATATAATCATAATATTTATAGCTACAACTCTTTTCTACAAGAATAAACAGTTCAGAACGCAAACACAGTTTGGTATAATAATCTGTTGTCCTTTGAAGAAAGCACACAAAAGCTATGCATTCCTACGTCGACCAATGTCAGCAACAAAACTTACAGCGAGGAAATCCATCCAAGAGTTCCTCCTTTATTCCAGGTATGCATGGGTGCCTTGTGCCTCAGCTGTGCACCTTTCCTCCAGAAGGGCTTCCAGAAACAACAGCAAAGGCCGGGAGGAGATTGTCCGAGATGGCAATGGCGACACTCGGACTAAAAAAATATTCACTTTGCTCTCTCACCCCGTCCCGTCAAATCAGAGGCAAGGTTTTTTTTGATTTAACAATAATAATATCTGTTTAGTAGGTGTGACATTTTTTTTTGTGGATATTATTTTACAATAACCTTCTCAATAATCAACTTGAAATTGTATCCTCTCAACGTTTCGACTAGATGCTCTAGCCTTCAACAGGAATGTTATTGTTATGTTATTCTGTCAACTGAGAGTTCATTGAGATATTATTTTAGCTGTACAGAGGGGGACAAGGGAGGGGAGGGAGGGAGCAGGGCACGGCGAGGGCAGGGCAGGGAGAGGTCAGGACAGGGAGAGGACAGGGAGAGGGTAGGCAGGGAGAGGACAGGGAGGGAGAGGACAGGGAGGGAGAGGAAAGGCAGGGAGAGGGCAGGCAGGGAGAGGGCAGGCAGGGAGAGGGCAGGCAGGGAGAGGGCAGGCAGGGAGAGGGCAGGCAGGGAGAGGGCAGGCAGGGAGAGGGCAGGCAGGGAGAGGGCAGGCAGGGAGAGGGCAGGCAGGGAGAGGGCAGGCAGGGAGAGGGCAGGCAGGGAGAGGGCAGGCAGGGAGAGGGCAGGCAGGGAGGGAGGCAGGGAGAGGAAAGGCAGGGAGAGGACAGGCAGGGAGAGGACAGGCAGGGAGAGGACAAGGAGGGAGGCAGGGAGAGGAAAGGCAGGGAGAGGAAAGGCAGGGAGAGGAAAGGCAGGGAGAGGAAAGGCAGGGAGAGGAAAGGCAGGGAGAGGAAAGGCAGGGAGAGGACAGGCAGGGAGAGGAAAGGCAGGGAGAGGACAGGCAGGAAGAGGGCAGGCAGGGAGAGGACAGGCAGGGAGAGGGCAGGCAGGGAGAGGGCAGGCAGGGAGAGGGCAGGCAGGGAGAGGGCAGGCAGGGAGAGGGCAGGCAGGGAGAGGGCAGGCAGGGAGAGGACAGGCAGGGAGAGGACAGGGAGGGAGGCAGGGAGAGGAAAGACAGGGAGAGGAGAGGCAGGGAGAGGAGAGGCAGGGAGAGGAAAGGCAGGGAGAGGACAGGCAGGGAGAGGACAGGCAGGGAGAGGAAAGGCAGGGAGAGGGCAGGCAGGGAGAGAACAGGCAGGGAGAGGACAGGCAGGGAGAGGACAGGCAGGGAGAGGGCAGGCAGGGAGAGGGCAGGTAGGGAGAGGGCAGGTAGGAGGGAGAGGACAGGCAGGGAGAGGAAAGGTAGGGAGAGGACAGGGAGGGAGAGGAAAGGCAGGGAGAGGACAGGCAGGGAGAGGACAGGCAGGGAGAGGACAGGGAGGGAGAGGAAAGGCAGGGAGAGGACAGGCAGGGAGAGGACAGGCAGGGAGAGGACAGGACACAGGACAGGGAGGAGAGTGGATATTGTAGTACATGTACTCAGCTTAAACTGTGAGCACAGAAAGAAAACTATGTAGCTAGCAAATTGAAATTCCAGTGCCAACATGTTCCCAGACCTACCAAGCCGCTTAGCTTGGCAACTCTGAAGGCTAATTGCAATTACGTTAATGTCAGGGGTAAGAGAGGGGAAAGGGATTTTATTGATCACATGACCACACACACCACAAATTATACCGGAATTTAGCATTTGAGGAGGTTGTACACATGAATCTGTATTCTAGAACATGTACTGGACCAACACCACATTGGGTGGAGGCAGGTTGATGTAAGTTGACAATAGCTCTATGGAGGCACACACTGGTCCAACACCACACTGGGTGGAGGCAGGTTGAAGTAGGTTGACAATAGCTCTATGGGGGCACACACTGGACCAACATCACACTGGGTGGAGGCAGATTGAAGTAGGTTGACAATACATGTAGCTCTATGGGGACACACACTGGGCCAATATCACACTGGGTGGAGTAAGGTTGAAGTAGGTTGACAATAGCTCTATCGGGGCACCCAACATCACACTAGGTTGAAGTAGGTTGACAATAGCTCTATGGAGACACACACTGCCAACATCACACTGGGTGGAAGTAGGTTGACAATAGCTCTATGGGGACACAACATCACATATGACATAACATTTTGTGTCCATCATGCTTACCTTTAAGGACCAGCCCAAGAGGCTCATTTCTGTGCTTGAGGAGTTCCACAAAGGCTACAGTTCTCTGTGCTTCCTGGGATACCCCGCTATCTGATGAGCTGGCATGAGTGACATCTTGACCACTAAAGGGAAGAGTAAGAGACAGTCCTTTGCATAACTAACATTGTATCACCATGAAGAAAGCCAAAGCACATTGGCTGAAATGTCTGTTTCAAAATTATCTTCAAACTGATATATGCACAAAGAGAACTTTATCCTACTTACTGAATTATCGTGCAACTTTCTCCTTTCAACAAACTCTCAGTTGACATAGTAGAATATAATGACTACTTAAATTCGCTCCTCAACCTTTCGGCTAGTAGAGCAGCTAGCCAATATTCCTGATGGAGGCTAGAGCATCTAGCCAAAACATTGAGGGGCAAATTTAATTATTGTGGAAGTTGTTATAACATTCTTCTTTCTTGTCAACTTTAGAAAGTACGGCATTCTAAGAAAAGTTCCCAAGAAGGTGATGGCCACTCTTCATCCCTTGCGTCCTTACTAGGATGATGGTTTCAATATACATGACCTAAAACAGGAAGAAATGAGCACTATCTTCCTCCACATTGCAGGCTTTCCTAGGACACCCTGGAATGTCCCTAGGGATTAGTACATGTATGTAGTACATATGTGTGTCAAGGATCCTTATAGCACCGGAGGACCAAGGTATTCTAAGATTAGGGGTATTCTAGGACCAGGGTTATTCTAAGATTAGGGGTATTCTAGGACCAGGGGTATTCTAAGATCATATTCTAGGACCAGGGGTATTCTAAGATCAGGGGTATTCTAGGACCAGGGGTATTCTAGGACCAGGGGTATTCTAAGATCAGGGGTATTCTCCAGGGGTATTCCAAGATCAGGGGTATTCTAGGACCAGGGGTATTCTAGGACCAGGGGTATTCTAGGACCAGGGGTATTCTAGGACCAGGGGTATTCTAGGACCAGGGGTATTCTAGGACCAGGGGTATTCTAGGACCAGGGGTATTCTAAGATTAGGGGTATTCTAGCCAGGGGTATTCTAAGATCAGGGATATTCTACGATCAGGGGTATTCTAGGACCAAGGGTATTCTAAAGCTACATGTAGGAATATTCTAGGGCCAGGGGTATTCTAGAGCTAGGGATATTCTAGGGCCAAGGGTAGAACCAGGGAATTCTAGAGCCAGGGGAATTCCAGAGCCAGGGGTATTCTAGAACCCTGGGTATTCTAAGACCAAGGGTATTCTAGGACTAGGGGTATTCTAGGACCAGGGGTATTCTAGGACTAGGGGTATTCTAGAGCCAGGGGTATTCTAGGACTAGGGGTATTCTAGAGCCAGTGGTACTCTAGGACCAGGTGTATTGTAGAGCCAGTGGTAATCTAGGGCCAGTGGTATTCTAGAGCCAGTGGTACTCTAGGGCCAGGGGTATTCTAGAGCCAGTGGTACTCTAGGGCCAGGGGTATTCTAGAGCCAGTGGTACTCTAGGGCCAGGGGTATTGTAGAGCCAGTGGTACTCTAGGACCAGGGGTCCAGGGGTATTCTAGAGCCAGTGGTATTCTAGGACCAGGGGTATTCTAGGGCTAGGGTTATTCTAGAGCCCGGTATATTCTAGCGCCAGGGTTATTCTAGGGCTAAGGGTATTCTATGGCCATTGGATACTCTAGGGCCATGAGATATTCTAGAGCCAGGGGTATTCTATGTAGGGCCAGTGGTATTCTAGAGAGGGTATTCTAGGGCCAGGGGTATTCTAGAGCTAGGAATATTCTAGGGCCAGGGGAGAGCCAGGTATATTTTAGAGTCAGGGGTATTCTAGAGCCAGGGGTATTCTAGAGTCAGGGGTCTTTTAGAGCCAGGGGTATTCTAGAGTCAGTGGTACTCTAGAGTCAGGGGTATTAGAGATGTATTCTAGGGCCAGCCATGGATATTTTAGGGCTAGAATATCCTGGGATCAAGATTCAAATATGCCAGGCTCGTTGCTATATGCATACATGTAGCTAGTCACCCCCACCAGGGGATAGTCCCAAGTATCCTGGGAATCCCAGACTCCTAGTGTGGCACTACTGGAATAATGGACATTATTCCCTTCTTCCTCTATGAAGGAGCATGAAACCTGCAGTTCCAAGAGATGTTAGGGCTAGGGCTAAAAGAACCAAGGAAGATGGGGGAAGACAGCCACAAATGGTCAGGTTTGGCAGGCTACCTGCAAGCAGCAGAGACAGTACCAAGACAAGGGCTGCATCGTAGATCAAAGACAAGTCAATCAGTGGAACCATATTCTTGAAATGCCATAAGAGCTGGTCCTTTATTGCATATCTATGCTAATAACATTTGGCAACAAGGGAACACCGATGTACATCACAAAGAGGATGAGCATGGCAGCAAAATGTAATTATTATTATTATTATTATTATTAGAGTGGTGCCTATTAGCTGATAACAGTCAACAGTTAAAACTCTATTTTTAACTGACATTTTAGCCAACTGTATACATATGTACAGTGGAACCTGATCTAGTTGTTGAAGTTCCCGCACCAGGCGGGTTTTGTGGGGGGAAGGGGGGGGCTATTTTACATTTATGGCTTCCTGGTGGGGTTGGTTTGTTCCCGTGGTCTACAATTCTTGGCATTACTAGTGGTGTAGGTAGGAAATGACAGACAGAAGAAAGCAGCTGTTTATGGTTTTGTGTACATGACCAGTGTTTAGCCACTCATACCACTTCATGATTGAATAAGTGGCAAGTTCAGAAATTTCAAAGTTGTCTTGGTGGTCCCACACTGCCTCTGGTGACGGTGTATCTATTTGGGGGAGGAGAGCAGTTTTTGCTACTGGGGCCAGAAGAGGATGGATGGCAAAGGATTTGAAATAGACTAGCACAGCGTGGAAAGGTTGAATATGATGACATGTTGTAACCTCAAACACGTCTAATCTCATTCTTGTTGTTCAGCCTTTCTGAATGAGATACTGCTGGTGCACTTCTAAGTTCACAATCTTCAGCCCTTTGTCTCTGTAGTGGCTCCAAACTCCACCCCCCTCCCCCCACCCCCCACAAACCACTTCTCCTCTGTCCAGTAAGCAACCAATGCTGCTGCCCAACTTAATTAAACTTCTTCAAACTTACACACGGACAATATAACCAAATCCAGGTGCTTAAAGGTTCGACAGAAAATGCATCATGCACGAATTACGAAGGTTGACATGTAGGCCTAGCAAAAAATTATGTTCCCTAACAACGAGCTTGAAGCTCCACGTAGCTAGAGCAGATCCTGTAATAGTTACGTTGCAGGGGCCACAAAATATTCCACACTTTACTACACAGCATTGTGTAGGCCAGCTAGGTACTGGTATATTTACAGTGGTTTGGGATGACTGGAGGATGTAGTAATAGGCTTTATCCTCCCTACAAACTCACAGTGCTTCTTAGCGTTTCCTTTGCATCTCCCTCCCAACACATCACACAGGATTTCCTAAGCCTTTTGTCAGCATTTCCCCATCAAGTATCCCCCCACACAATATGTTCTCGGCATCCCCCCCCCCCCCCAGCATTTTCTAATGTTCTCCACTAGAATTTTTGGGCATCTCCCGAGCATTTTCTCATGCTCTCTAGAATTTCTTATGTTGGCCTCTAATGCACTACCTATAAGGATATCTTGAAGTTTCTTCTGGGAGGAGGGGCTTGGATCTGCTTTGCTACTTGTCCCCCCCCCCCCCCCCCCCCCCCCGCCACCCCTCCCCCTTACATAAAATAAACCCTGAACATGCTTAGTTACCACACGCACACACACACACACACACACACACACACACCACAAGTCCTGTTTGTTTACAGGAATTTCATAATTATTATTTATTATCAGTTATTATTTTACAGAAAATGTAGAAATAAAAGGAGCATAAGATTAATCCAATCTCTAAGGATTCTGACAAAAATCCATAGTTTTGGTATGGTCACTTACGATGCTTGCCTGGTACGAGAAAGACGAGGAAGAGAACCACGACCTATTAGTAAGTGCAGAAAGTGGGAATAAAGCAATGGTAGCAGGTAAGAAAAGGAAAGACAAATGTGATCTTACTGTATACCAATTTAGACTTTGTCACAAGACAAAATCAGTCTCTTTGTCCCACATTTAGTCCTGGCCCTATAACCATGAGGTGACTACTGCTGGTGGATACCTAGCCCTGCCTCGACTACTGCTGGTGGATACCTAGCTGCCTCACAGGGAGCCAAGCTGCTGAGTGCCTAGGCCCTACCTCATAGGGAGCCAAGCTGCTGAGTGCCTAGGCCCTACCTAGGAAGCCAGGCTGCTGAGTACCTAGGCCCTGCCTTGCAGGAAGCCAAGCTACTGAGTGCCTAGGCCCTACCTTGCAGGAAGCCAAGCTGCTGAGTACCTCTAGAGGCACTTCTTCCCAGGATCCGAACAGGCACCAAATAGGCACCTACATATACAGTGATTCGGTAGTGAGTTCTTAAAGTACTTCTCTGGTTCAAATAACTACATACTTTAAATATATATTTTTACAAAACTACAATAACCTTCTCAATAATCAACTCAAAATTGTATTCTCTCAACAATTACATCATCAGGAATAATGAGATGCTATGACTCACATGAGCCTAAGATCATAAATTGTACACAAGTTCCCAGACCACTTTTTGTAATTATTATAAATAGCCAAGGCCTTGTACTGTGTTTTCCAGAGTCTCCAGGTTACCACAGTAATACCATAGTAAATGTCTGGCAAAACAATGGCACAGAGATTGTCAATAAAATAATGAATATATTCTTACAGACAATTTGCTAGAGATTAATAATTTAATTTAATTGTTTTTTTAATGAGCAGAATCATCGAGAGGAATTATTCCATTATAGCTATAGTAAAATATCATGTACTTTAAAATACTGTACAAAAATGAGACACAACTAGCTGTGGTGATAGTCTTAGAAAAAGTGCTTGAACTGTTGGCATGATAGCTTATTAATGTCACTCTGTACTTTAGCATTTGGATTGGGTAAAGGGTCAATATACATGGCTAGAGTAGTAATGTGCAGCTAGCCCTGAGCATGCTAGAACACATAACAAACCACCTTCACAGTTCAAAAACTAGACAACAGCTTGTAGCTGGCTCCAATGTGGGTGGGCATCAAAATGCAGCTTGTACAGGCATAATACTACAAAAGGTCACATGAAATTCTGGCCTTCGTAGGCCTAAAAAGGACATTGAATAACACTCAGTGAAAATTAAACATTCAAATGGCTGGATATGTCTTCAGTTATTTAAGCAGAGGATGTTACAAGAAACCACCTACGTTGTAATGCTTAGATGACAAAGGTCGTGCATCAAGTGAAATATATCTTCGAGTACAGACAATTGATAGCCAACTCCAGTAGCTATGGGTTAAAAACGCTTACTATAGCTTACCTGATTCTTCACTGTCAGACCTCAGAGGCCTGAAACAGAGTAGGAAGTGAGCCATGTCTCTCAGTTCCTCCGCCTATCTTTCAACAGATGTCCGACATGAACGAAACAGCTGCCCAGCAAGGCAGGGAGCAGCCAGTAGTTTGTCTCCTTTAGCTTAGCCAACGCCTCCCTTAAGGTCATAGGTATTAATTCGTGGCCAAAGAGAAGTAGCTAGATCTCGGATCGCCACCCTAGAAACTACATGCCCCGGAGCTACGCGTCCGACATTGTTTGTTTGCTGTAATAATTGTTATTGTGGCATAATGTGCGCGTTAGACTTCCGGAAAAGGGGCGTGTATACGGAGGAAGTATACTATAATCACATGGCGCTTACTGTCCTGCTTGCCATGGATGAATGTGGTGTTGCCGTTGATGTGAGTGCATATTCTCTGGAGGACGGCAGTGAAGAACAACCACTTCTGTGCTTCAAGCAAAGGGCAGAGAAGTCTACTGGGGGAGTAGTGACTCTGCTGGAATGGTCTCCCACTATGGACATTGTGGCACTAGCCTTTTCAGACAACTCTGTGAGGATTTTTAAATTTAATATTTATCCTCCATACTGGACGTTACAAGTGACGTTTTGTACATGACTTTGCAGGAGTAGTCATCAGTGACCTTTGTGACCCTTTACCTTGTGTGGGTAGTTGGTTAGCTAGACAGTTCATGTATATAGACGTCTATTCCTTTGTATGAATAGTCAGTTAGTCAGTTATCCTGGTCTGGTATTGCTGACCCTCCCCTTTCAGCAAAGGTTCTGAGAACATGAGCATTTCTGCTGGAATGTAATTACAGGCTGCTCTAAATGGGCGGAGCTGCTGTCAACAGAACTGATACAATGTGGGAGGGGCTGTTTAGGTGACATCTAAGCAGAGAGAAGGTGACATAGTTCTGCTTGGCTGTGAAGGTGAGCGGGCTCTCCTCCATTCCAAGAGACAGGAGACTAAATTCTGGATCTTTATTACCTTCTTCACACTAGTTAAAGTGATGCAGAATGTGCCCATGATAGGTATGTGTGCTGCACAGACCACAAGTGTGATCGATTATCCGACACCACTAGTGGTAGCAGTTACAACCTAACTAACTACACCAGTGTTCCCAAACCCTCTTGCCACCCCTCAACGTAGGTAAAGGTTTGGCTGCACAAGATCACTGTCAGTGTGGAGTCCATTACCTTTGTTTCAGTACCGTGAAAGCTACAATGATGTGCCAAAATTCATTTCTTTCTAAGCTCAATATCTAATGATGTGTCTATAGGATGATGTCGGTAGTTTCAATTTTTGCGTTTCGTTTGTCTATATAGTCCTTTTCCATTCTAATCTCGCGATCAAATGTGTGGCTGTTGCTGTGGAGTCTTGTTCTCTTACTTCGAGGTTAGAGCTACCACCTGCATCGTAGTAGTATATATGGACGTCTAGCCCTAGCCCTAGCCCTAGCCCTAGCCCTACTTGAATCAGTGAAGTAGCCACAATGGCTTCAGAACGCGATAATCCTCATGATTGGTCTAGTGTAACCCAGATTCTGCCATGAAATGTTCAGCACCACTCTTGCTTGCTTGCTTCATCAACAAAAAGCTTGAAGCTCAGCTCAGCTACCAGCAGACTCGATCGGGCAAGATTGAGAGGTAGTTCTTTAGGCTCTTCTTGGGTTACCTAACTACATCCAGCGACGGAACATGCATCATTTTCTATCGTTGCGTCACGAACACTGGAATATTTTTCTTATTTGTGGGTCACAGCAGTTTGAGAATTATTTTTTCCGTGACTCATGATTAGAGCATAACAGTAGTCGGTCAATCAGTCAATCAATCAACCAGCTATATTTCCAGGTATGAATCACTAATTCATCGGTATGAATGTTATGCCATATATTTGCCATTCATTTGTCGCCATGACAATCTGCGTTTGCAAGTGGGCAGGATCGCTAATTTTGATAACTTTGTTTTCAATGTTGTTTAGTTCCTAATTAATCATTGCCTGGTAGTTCATGGTAATTAAATGACGGTGGAGCAGTATACCTTTAATGATAATTATTCAAAGGGCACTTGAGTTGTTTGAAGTGCGATCTGTTAATGCCATGACCAAATCCATTGATGTGTGCCATGTGTTGTCAAGGTGGTTTTGAATCGGCTCTCCTGGCAGAAGGTGTGGTCCATGCCGCCCATCAAAAGTTCTCCAACTGCAATGGCGTGGAGACCTGATGGCAGAGGCAAGTTGCATGTCCTCCTGTGTTAGTCTCTAGGCTGGTTCACAATCTGCCGGTAGACGTGCGCTTGCATTCAAGACATGATGACAAATGGGATAGAGCTCCAGTCCGTTCCACATCCATCATAAACTCACGACTAAATATTAACCTCCTTTTTGCTTGTGCACCCAAGTGCATGTGGGTGTGAATTGGTGTCTTGTCTGTGATGAGCGTATGTTACAACTTTGCGGAGTGAAAGTGAAACCTGCTGTCCTGGGAGCGAGAGAGAAACGAGTGCTAGTAGAACCAAAACATTGCCAACCGACAAGTAATAGCACGCAGAAGACTGGACGCGGGGTAAAGGCTGGTTCACAACACGATGTGAACGTCGCGACGCGTCCTAAAGCGTCGTGTGAACCGTGCACATCGTGTCGCGTTCTAGATTTAGGACGCGACGTTCGGATAGACTCAAGTTCTATTTTTGCATCCAGGTATGAAGCGTCCTCATCCGTCTAGCCAATCAGATCGCTTCTTCATCGCATGTGATTTTGTCAACCTGCGCATTATTTAGAAAACTCGCTAAGCGGAGTTTCTAAGCAATGGATGTGCTCCTCGTAGTCGTCATCGCTCTCGGAGCTGTCGTCGAAGTCGGATTCCCAAATATTTGCCATCTTCAATAACGAGGTCAAAGATCGGAATTCCGTTCACAACGTGCGCCTTGGAGAAACATTGTGAACCATGAGGACGCGGTAGAACGCTACTTTTGAGGACGCAACGCAACGCAGCAGAAAAAAGGTATTGTGGACCAGCCTTAAGACTCACTAGGAAGAACGGTGATGCTCTTTCAGACATGCCCCTCCCCCCTCCTTGTGAGAAGTGCCTTTGTGTATTCAATCCCTGTGAGTATAGCGCTCGGATCCTAACCACCCACCCACATACACTGTACCATATTTTTCTTTTATCATGAACACTAAAGAGAATAGTGAGTGATAGGGTAACACAGGGTGTGCATATGTAGACGACACATTCTGATCTGGGGAGGGAGGGGGCGGAGGGGGGTGGATTGTCTTTGTGGAGATGTGCAAATTTTCAAGAGGACAGAAAAAAATAAGAAAAATATTTCAAAAATACCCACTGGCCCCTTTATTATTATTGTTGTTGTTGTTGTTGTTACTACTAGCAGAGGAACTGGGCGTTGCCCGGGGAAAGGATAAAATATCTAGCCGAGGAGCACAAAATGACAATGGGAGGCGTTTCCCCCCTCTCCTCCCCACACACACACACACACACACACAATGTGCACACAAAGTGCTGATCCCCCAATATTACTCTCCCAATCCTCATTTTATAGGTACCTAAGTACTGATAGTTTAATTATTGTGTTGAGCCTTGAGGTAGGCCATCACCAAGCACTTACAGATCAGTAAGTAAGTGACAATGGCTGCTGAGGAAAAGAAGAGGCGTCATACAACCTTACATACCATAACAAAGGGAGTACAGTACTTACTTTTTAATTACTTACTTTTTAATTTATTGTCAGAATCCGTCTAAGAAATGCGCTGCCCTCTGTAAGTATCGCCATTTCAGCAACTAGGGCATAGGGTAAAGCTAGAAACAGCCTTGAACAAACCATTAGTATTAGTCTAGAACAAAGCTAGCATAGTTTGTGTTGGCAATGTGTTGCCATCAGGGTTTCATTTAGGGGGGGGGGGGGGCAGGGAGGGCGGTTGCCTCCCCCCTCCCCCCTTGGAACATTTTTGCCCCCCCCCCCCTTGGAAATTGTATTATTAAAATTCATTAGAAACTTTGTCACATCTTTAACCATCATCCCCCCCCCCCCTTAAAATCCAGATTCCTCCAGTTGCCCCCCCTTGGACAATTTTCTAAATAAAACCCTGGCCATGGAGCATTATTTGTGTGCTGTCATCGCAAACTTGAAAAACACATGCACAGGTATATACCCAAACAAAATGGCAGGTGTTTGCAACCCGTTTTTGGAAACGATGGCTTCCAATTAGCCCATGTCCATCCCAGTGTAGAAGTACATCTTCTTGCTAAATTAGAGCTTCCTAGCTTCAAAACTGTGACATAAAGGACATAGCCGATAGACACACAGACTGTCTTAATAATGATAATTATTATTAGTAGTAGTAGTAGTAGTAGTAGTAGTAGTAGTAGTTTTTGTATGGGACTGGATGGTGCAGTGAGTCATGTGTGGAGCTGAAAACAGCGGGATGGATGGCAGGAAGTCTGGCTTATGCAAGCTGCTCTTAAGAACCACTACTAAAAGTTCAGCTCTGGAGACTTGCCAAGTCCTAGTGAACTCCCACAGCTTAGCGCCTTATTAGTATGCATGATTCATGACCAATGTTGCCGTGGGCAATGTCTCGGGTTAAGGAATGTGGCCCACCTAATTCCCTGCAATCATCAAGAATGACCAACATGGTTTCTTTTTTGACTCACAACAATGGACACAATGACTTTCTCTGTAATCAACTTAAATTTACTCGATGTTTCAGCTAGATGCTCTAGCCTTCATCAGGATTACTCACCTGATGTTTCAGCTACATGCTCTAGCCTTCATCAGGACTACTCACCTGATGTTTCAGCTAGATGCTCTAGCCTTCATTAGGGTTACTCACTTGATGTTTCAGCTAGATGCTCTAGCCTTCATCAGGATTACTTACATGATGATGCTCTAGCCTTCATCAGGATTACTTAACTGATGTTTCAGCTAAATGCTCTAGCCTTCATCAGGATTACTCACCTGATGTTTCAGCTAGATGCTCTAGCCTTCATTACATGATGATGCTCTAGCCTTCATCAGGATTACTCACCTGATGTTTCAGCTAAATGCTCTAGCCTTCATCAGGATTACTCACCTGATGTTTCAGCTAAATGCTCTAGCCTTCATCAGGATTACTTACCTGATGTTTCAGCTAAATGCTCTAGCCTTCATCAGGATTACTCACCTGATATTTCAGCTAAATGCTCTAGCCTTCATCAGGATTACTCACCTGATGTTTCATCTAGATGTTCTAGCCTTCATCAGGAATAATTTAAGTTGATTATCACAGAAATAAAAATAATTTTCTTGGTATATCCCACTTATAGTAACAGGAGGTGTGCCAGGGTGCCGGGGCTCGAGCATCTGGTAGAGGGCATGGGATGTGCTATGTCATCCTTACAGCATTTGAACAATATGTTGGAGTGGAGCTAGTATTGGCCGAGCAATGAACTAGCCTGAGATTCCTGGGATGCTTGGATCTACGTGTATCCCGGGATGTCTCTAGTGAGGGTGACTGACTATACATATGGTTGCCAGAGAATATGTTCTCATATCCCAGAAATTGGGCCTATCAAGATCTGTCTAGCCCCAGTAGGCCTAGAATGCTATAGCCTTAGCCATAGCAGCGATTCTGGAATCCACACAGAATACAGTCACCCTCACTAGGGTCATCCTGGGATAGTACCCAGTATCGGGATACGTCTGAAATACATACATGTATAGCCACTCGAGAAGACCATCACACACCACCACTCGAGGGTACTATAGAGCTGTGATTGGCGTGAGAAGGATGTCCTCACTAGGGAGTTGGATGGAGAAGTTTTGCATAAATCTGCAACGTATCGTATATATATCTTAACTACAGTTTTGGGCACCATCAGGATTTGAACCTGAGCCCTTATGCTTTCCAGGCAGCGGTCTCTATGTATTCACTGTTGCATGGCCTTTCCTTCAGTTCTTTGGTGTACTCTCAGCCAGCAAGCACTGGCTGGTGACCTCACTCCCTTTCCTTCAGTTCTTTGGCGTATTCTCAGCCAGCAAGCACTGGCTGGTGACCTCACTCCTAGCATGCTTCCCATGGCCTTTCCTTCAGTTCTTTGGCGTATTCTCAGCCAGCAAGCACTGGCTGGTGACCTCACTCCCTTTCCTTCTTTGGCGTATTCTCAGCCAGCAAGCACTGGGTGGTGACCTCACTCCTAGCATGCTTCCCATGGCCTTTCCTTCAGTTCTTTGGCGTATTCTCAGCCAGCAAGCACTGGCTGGTGACCTCACTCCCTTTCCTTCAGTTCTTTGGCGTATTCTCAGCCAGCAAGCACTGGCTGGTGACCTCACTCCTAGCATGCTTCCCATGGCCTTTCCTTCAGTTCTTTGGCGTATTCTCAGCCAGCAAGCACTGGCTGGTGACCTCACTCCCTTTCTTCAGTTCTTTGGCGTATTCTCAGCCAGCAAGCACTGGCTGGTGACCTCACTCCTAGCATGCTTCCCTTGGCCTTTCCTTCAGTTCTTTGGCGTATTCTCAGCCAGCAAGCACTAGCTGGTGACCTCACTCCTAGCATGCTTCCCATGGCCTTCCCTTCAGTTCTTTGGTGTACTCTCAGCCAGCAAGCACTGGCTGGTGACCTAACTCCTAGCATGCTTCCCATGGCCTTCCCTTCAATTCTCTGGTGTACTCTCAGCCAGCAGGCACTGGTTGGCGACCTCACTTCTAGCATGCTTCCCATGGCCTTCCCTTCAGTTCGCTGGTGTACTCTCAGCTAGCAGGCACTGGCTAGTGATCTCATTCCTAGCATGCTTCCCATACTCAAGGGAAGCTGCTTCCAAGGACTGTTAGCAGGGTTTCGTTTAGGGGGGGGGGGGGGGGGGGCTGCCCTACATTTTTGCCCCCCCCCCCCTTGGAAATTGTATTATTAAAATTCTTATTGATGTTGATAAGTGCTTGACATCATGCCCCCCTTAATATCCAGATTCCTTCAGTTGCCCCCCCCCCTTGGACAATTTTCTAAATGAAACCCTGGTTAGTACAACTTCATCTCTCAGCCATACTGTACTTCCACATGAAATTATCCGGATCGGAGCATGCCATCCCATTATGTTACAAGCCATCAGGTCGTGCAACTTGCACCAGTTGGGAATCTGTAAGGAAGATATTAATACACCAATACTTCGTGTTTAAAATAATCCATAAGAAATATTTCATGTCGATATATTTTCGCAGAACTCGTGGTTTACAAAAAAATTTTTTACTGGCGGGACTGACTGTGAGACAATATAACTGACTGTGAGACAATATAAGATATGGTTGGTGTTTGCTAGCCAAGCCATTGTTGAAAGAGATTTGCTCTATGGAAACCAACAGTCGAGGAATTGTGAAGGAGAGCCATTAGCTAGCTAGTGGTGGGAAAAGATGCCATCAATAATGGACACTTACTAGGAAAGTGTCACAGCTGTGTTCACTTCTCTGAACTTCCAACACCTTAGGAGAGAGATATTTCCAGCACCTCTAGAAGCTAGCTCTGATCTCTGTCCTGCCTGGTGTGTCACTTCTCTGAACTCCGAATACCTTAGGAGAGAGATATTTCCAGCACCTCTAGAAGCTAGCTCTGATCTCTGTCCTGCCTGGTGTGTCACTTCTCTGAACTCCGAATACCTTAGGAGAGAGATATTTCCAGCATCTGTGGAGGCTAGCTCTCATCTTTGCGCCTCCTAGTGTTTCTGCATGAGTCATAGTTAATGCATTATCTTTTCCATTTACGTTAAAAAAAGTTCCCATTAATTTTAGTAGGACTACGAAAATTTATCAACAACAAAAAGTTCCAGATTTGCGATATAGACATTTCTCATATCAGAATTACATTACATCATGATCATGACATCAATAATAATGTAGAGATGTTTTTTGGCCTGGGCAGTAGCTAGGGCTAGGTTTAGGGCCTGGACAGTAGTCAGGGCTGGGGTTAGGGCCTGAGCAGTAGCCAGGGCTGGGGTTAGGGCCTGGGCAGTAGCTAGACTTCTAGGGCTATAGTTAAGCCATTAGCAGTAGCTAGGGTTAGGACCTGGACAGTAACCAGGGCTATGGTAGGGGCCAGGACAATAGCTAAAGCTAGGCCAGGGCAGTAACTAGGGTTCGGGCTTTGGCAGCAGCTAGAGTTAGAATTATGGCTTACGGTTAGGGCCTGGGCTGTAGTCAGGGCTAAGGTTAGCACCTGGACAGTAGCTAGGGCTAGGGTTAGGGCCTGGGAAGTAGCTAGGACTACGTTAGGGTTAGGGTGAGGGTCTGGGAAGTAGCTAGGATTAGGGCTTTGACTGTAGCTAGGGCTAGGCCTGGACAGTAGCTAGTGCTAGGGTCTGGCAGTAGCTAGTGCTAGGGCCTGAATGTAGCTAGTGCTGGGATCTGGCAGTAGCTAGAGTCTGGCAGTAGCTAGTGCTAGGGTCTGGCAGTAGCTAGTGCTAGGATCTGGTAGTAGCTAGTGCTAGGGCCTGGCAGTAGCTAGGATCTGGCAGTAGCTAGTGCTAGGGTCTGGCAGTAGCTAGTGCTAGGATCTGGTAGTAGCTAGTGCTAGGGTCTGGCAGTAGCTAGTGCTAGGGTCTGGCAGTAGCTAGTGCTAGGGTCTGGCAGTAGCTAGTGTTAGGATCTGGCAGTAGCTAGTGCTAGGGTCTGGCAGTAGCTAGTGTTAGGATCTGGCAGTAGCTAGTGCTAGGGTCTGGCAGTAGCTAGTGCTAGGATCTGGTAGTAGCTAGTGCTAGGGTCTGGCAGTAGCTAGTGCTAGGGTCTGGCAGTAGCTAGTGTTAGGATCTGGCAGTAGCTAGTGCTAGGGCCTGGCAGTAGCTAGGATCTGGCAGTAGTTAGTGTTAGGATCTGGCAGTAGCTAGTGCTAGGATCTGGTAATAGCTAGTGCTAGGGTCTGGCAGTAGCTAGTGCTAGGGTCTGGCAGTAGCTAGTGCTAGGGTCTGGCAGTAGCTAGTGCTAGGGTCTGGCAGTAGCTAGTGTTAGGATCTGGCAGTAGCTAGTGTTAGGATCTGGCAGTAGCTAGTGCTAGGATCTGGTAGTAGCTAGTGCTAGGGCCTGGCAGTAGCTAGGATCTGGCAGTAGCTAGTGCTAGGGTCTGGCAGTAGCTAGTGCTAGGATCTGGCAGTAGCTAGTGACTAGGGTCTGGCAGTAGCTAGTGCTAGGGTCTGGCAGTAGCTAGTGCTAGGGTCTGGCAGTAGCTAGTGCTAGGATCTGGCAGTAGCTAGTGCTAGGGTCTGGCAGTAGCTAGTGTTAGGATCTGGCAGTAGCTAGGATCTGGCAGTAGCTAGTGCTAGGGTATGGCAGTAGCTAGTGCTAGGGTCAGGCAGTAGACAGTGCTAGGATCTGGCAGTAGCTAGGATCTGGCAGTAGCTAGTGCTAGGGTCTGGCAGTAGCTAGTGTTAGGATCTGGCAGTAGCTAGTGCTAGGGTCTGGCAGTAGCTAGTGTTAGGATCTGGCAGTAGCTAGTGCTAGGATCTGGTAGTAGCTAGTGCTAGGATCTGGCAGTAGCTAGGATCTGGCAGTAGCTAGTGCTAGGGTCTGGCAGTAGCTAGTGCTAGGGTCTGGCAGTAGCTAGTGCTAGGGTCAGGCAGTAGATAGTGCTAGGGTCTGGCAGTAGCTAGTGTTAGGATCTGGCAGTAGCTAGTGCTAGGGTCTGAATGTAGCTGGTGCTAGGGTCTGGCAGTAGCTAGTGTTAGGATCTGGCAGTAGCTAGTGCTAGGGTCTGGCAGTAGCTAGTGCTAGGATCTGGTAGTAGATAGTGCTAGGATCTGGCAGTAGCTAGGATCTGGCAGTAGCTAGGATCTGGCAGTAGCTAGTGCTAGGGTATGGCAGTAGCTAGTGCTAGGGTATGGCAGTAGCTAGTGCTAGGGTCAGGCAGTAGATAGTGCTAGGATCTGGCAGTAGCTAGGATCTGGCAGTAGCTAGTGCTAGGGTCTGGCAGTAGATAGGGCAATGACTAGAGCAAAGCAATTCTTGGACTGCATACACACAAACATTAGGCTTGACCTGAGTGCTCCTGACACCATTAATGTTAATGTGCATTGGTTCCTGCTCATCAAGTAACATCACGATTATTTTCCTCCTTCCTATTTTGTGTGTGTTTGTTTCCTCTATAAGGACCAATGATGATGAGCATGCACAAAATAACGACCATATTCACTTGCACCAGTGAGCAGGTGCTCAGACTGGGATTCACACTCACTTGGCAGTGGGAATTACCTCTCTGGTCTTGTTATCGCAAACTGCTGACCCACTCCTGCATGACATCACCTCCATGTGCTTGTCGCAAGGTATAAAATGAGACAACAATTCCCGAATGGGTTGAGGAGGGATGCTCTAGAAGCAGACGAGGTTGAATTTAGATCGATGGTGGTGAAGGGCATTTCAGCCTGGCAACCATACACCTGCTCTTCTACACCACTCCTAACCAAATCTCCATTTGGTAGAGCTCTCTTCCATCTGCTGTTAGGACTGCAGCTGCCCAAGCACAGGGACCCCTGCTGAATTAGCAGGTCAGGTGATTGTCGCGTGAAACAAATACAGAAAGGAAATTTCCACGCATCCTTCGGTGAAATGTGTCCTCAAATATTCCTCTCCCTCAAATACTTCACATACTACGTAATAAAATCAAGTGAACTAGTGAGCACTCTCAGACCATGCACGCCCACCTATAATTGCAGCCATTGCAATGGGCATGCTCTTGGCTGAAGCCAAGCCCAGTATTACGAAGAACGTACGATCATAAATATACAAAGAACAAAGAATGTTTATTCATTAAAAGAATAATTAAACAACTACATACTTTACTTTGGATTGACTTGTTGAAGAAAAGGAAAAGGAAAAGAACAAAACTGTAACCATGTCGACCGCAACCTGTTAGATGATCCTTTACCAGAATCACATGATTTTTGAATTGGTAAAGGGTTATCTAACCAATTTTTTAATTTTAAACACCCCATTTTGTTCATGTTTCAAGTTGTTGTTGTTGTTGTTGTGTATTATAGTTGAGCAGGGAAGGACTATACCAAGTGTGAACTTCAGGTCTAACTTGCTTATTCTTGTTGTCCACTACACAAATACCAGCACATGCTGTTGTTGTTATACCCACCATGTAGGGTCAGCTACAGCGACTTGGTAACGGTTGCTCAGGAGTGAGAACTCCACCAACCAAACAGCAGAACTGAGCGCAGCTCATTTGTTCTGCTCATAATACAGCACGTGTTTAGCTTTGATGCGGCTTAAGCTACCCAACAGATGATCCTTACCAACTGACTGCCTAGTTCTGCATCAAGAAACAAAGTAGTCCTGGACGTGCATTGGAACATTAGAAACACAGTAGTCCTGGACGTGCATTGGAACATTAGAAACACAGTAGTCATGGACGTGCATTGGAACATTAGAAACACAGTAGTCATGGACGTGCATTGGAACATTAGAAACACAGTAGTCCTGGACGTGCATTGGAACATTAGAAACACAGTAGTCATGGACGTGCATTGGAACATTAGAAACACAGTAGTCCTGGACGTGCATTGGAACATTAGAAACACAGTAGTCATGGACGTGCATTGGAACATTAGAAACACAGTAGTCATGGACGTGCATTGGAACATTAGAAACACAGTAGTCATGGACGTGCATTGGAACATTAGAAACACAGTAGTCATGGACGTGCATTGGAACATTAGAAACACAGTAGTCATGGACGTGCATTGGAACATTAGAAACACAGTAGTCATGGACGTGCATTGGAACATTAGAAACACAGTAGTCATGGACGTGCATTGGAACATTAGAAACACAGTAGTCATGGACGTGCATTGGAACATTAGAAACACAGTAGTCCTGGACGTGCATTGGAACATTAGAAACACAGTAGTCATGGACGTGCATTGGAACATTAGAAACACAGTAGTCATGGACGTGCATTGGAACATTAGAAACACAGTAGTCCTGGACGTGCATTGGAACATTAGAAACACAGTAGTCATGGACATGCATTGGAACATTAGAAACACAGTACTCATGGACGTGCATTGGAACATTAGAAACACAGTCATGGACGTGCATTGGAACATTAGAAACACAGTAGTCATGGACGTGCATTGGAACATTAGAAACACAGTAGTCATGGACGTGCATTGGAACATTAGAAACACAGTCATGGACGTGCATTGGAACATTAGAAACACAGTAGTCATGGACGTGCATTGGAACATTAGAAACACAGTAGTCATGGACGTGCATTGGAACATTAGAAACACAGTAGTCATGGACGTGCATTGGAACATTAGAAACACAGTAGTCATGGACGTGCATTAGAACATTAGAAACACAGTAGTCATGGACGTGCATTAGAACATTAGAAACACAGTAGTCATGGACGTGCATTAGAACATTAGAAACACAGTAGTCATGGACGTGCATTGGAACATTAGAAACACAGTAGTCATGGACGTGCATTGGAACATTAGAAACACAGTAGTCATGGACGTGCATTGGAACATTAGAAACACAGTAGTCATGGACGTGCATTGGAACATTAGAAACACAGTAGTCCTGGACGTGCATTGGAACATTAGAAACACAGTAGTCCTGGACGTGCATTGGAACATTAGAAACACAGTAGTCATGGACGTGCATTGGAACATTAGAAACACAGTAGTCATGGACGTGCATTGGAACATTAGAAACACAGTAGTCATGGACGTGCATTGGAACATTAGAAACACAGTAGTCATGGACGTGCATTGGAACATTAGAAACACAGTAGCCATGGACGTGCATTGGAACATTAGAAACACAGTAGTCATGGACGTGCATTGGAACATTAGAAACACAGTAGTCCTGGACGTGCATTGGAACATTAGAAACACAGTAGTCATGGACGTGCATTGGAACATTAGAAACACAGTAGTCATGGACGTGCATTGGAACATTAGAAACACAGTAGTCATGGACGTGCATTGGAACATTAGAAACACAGTAGTCATGGACGTGCATTGGAACATTAGAAACACAGTAGTCATGGACGTGCATTGGAACATTAGAAACACAGTAGTCATGGACGTGCATTGGAACATTAGAAACACAGTAGTCATGGACGTGCATTGGAACATTAGAAACACAGTAGTCATGGACGTGCATTGGAACATTAGAAACACAGTAGTCATGGACGTGCATTGGAACATTAGAAACACAGTAGTCATGGACGTGCATTGGAACATTAGAAACACAGTAGTCATGGACGTGCATTGGAACATTAGAAACACAGTAGTCATGGACGTGCATTGGAACATTAGAAACACAGTAGTCATGGACGTGCATTGGAACATTAGAAACACAGTAGTCATGGACGTGCATTGGAACATTAGAAACACAGTAGTCCTGGACGTGCATTGGAACATTAGAAACACAGTAGTCATGGACGTGCATTGGAACATTAGAAACACAGTAGTCATGGACGTGCATTGGAACATTAGAAACACAGTAGTCATGGACGTGCATTGGAACATTAGAAACACAGTAGTCATGGACGTGCATTGGAACATTAGAAACACAGTAGTCATGGACGTGCATTGGAACATTAGAAACACAATAGTCATGGACGTGCATTGGAACATTAGAAACACAGTAGTCATGGACGCGCATTGGAACATTAGAAACACAGTATAGTCATGGACGTGCATTGGAACATTAGAAACACAGTAGTCCTGGACGTGCATTAGAACATTAGAAACACAGTAGTCATGGACGTGCATTGGAACATTAGAAACACAGTAGTCATGGACGTGCATTGGAACATTAGAAACACAGTAGTCATGGACGTGCATTGGAACATTAGAAACACAGTAGCCATGGACATGCATTGGAACATTAGAAACACAGTAGTCATGGACGTGCATTGGAACATTAGAAACACAGTAGTCATGGACGTGCATTGGAACATTAGAAACACAGTAGCCATGGACATGCATTGGAACATTAGAAACACAGTAGTCCTGGACGTGCATTGGAACATTAGAAACACAGTAGTCATGGACGTGCATTGGAACATTAGAAACACAGTAGTCATGGACGTGCATTGGAACATTAGAAACACAGTAGTCATGGACGTGCATTGGAACATTAGAAACACAGTAGTCATGGACGTGCATTGGAACATTAGAAACACAGTAGTCATGGACGTGCATTGTAACATTAGAAACACAATAGTCATGGACGTGCATTGGAACATTAGAAACACAGTAGTCATGGACGCGCATTGGAACATTAGAAACACAGTATAGTCATGGACGTGCATTGGAACATTAGAAACACAGTAGTCCTGGACGTGCATTAGAACATTAGAAACACAGTAGTCATGGACGTGCATTGGAACATTAGAAACACAGTAGTCATGGACGTGCATTGGAACATTAGAAACACAGTAGTCATGGACGTGCATTGGAACATTAGAAACACAGTAGCCATGGACATGCATTGGAACATTAGAAACACAGTAGTCATGGACGTGCATTGGAACATTAGAAACACAGTAGTCATGGACGTGCATTGGAACATTTGGAGTCTTCTAGTATTGAATTCTTGTACGCAAGTTATGAGAGAGAGGTAGGGAGGTGGGGGAGAATACAAACGGACACATAGATCCTTGAAGGTCAAGTTTTCCATATCTTTAACAGTTTCTGCTGCTCGTTTACTACCTTAGCAAGAGATTCAGGGCACACTTGGGATCTTTTGGGGGCTACTTATTCGCTGCAAGCACCATCAGCTAAGAACTTGCTGGTGTGAGTTTTGCTGACCTATGAACTGGTTTTGGGGGGGGGTAGGTTTTGCTGTCTGTCATTTTTATTTGGATCAAGCTGACATAGGGAGAGCTAGCGCACTCCCCAGTAGCATCTTGAGCAGAGTGACTGAGGAGCAGTCAATCCTTCAAAAGTGGTGGCATTTCTGTGAAGACAGATGGTTCATACGATGACCACATTCACTGCAAGTCAGGGCAGGTGGTAGCCAGGGCAGCAGCAACTGTTGCCAGTGAAGACATGGAGAGACTAGTGATGTAGCCACACAGTGAAGACATGGAGAGACTAGTGATGTAGCCACACAGTGAAGACATGGAGAGACAAGTGATGTAGCCACACAGTGAAGACATGGAGAGACTAGTGATGTAGCCACACAGTGAAGACATGGAGAGACTAGTGATGTAGCCACACAGTGAAGACATGGAGAGACTAGTGATGTAGCCACACAGTGAAGACATGGAGAGACTAGTGATGTAGCCACACAGTGAAGACATGGAGAGACTAGTGATGTAGCCACACAGTGAAGACATGGAGAGACAAGTGATGTAGCCACACAGTGAAGACATGGAGAGACTAGTGATGTAGCCACACAGTGAAGACATGGAGAGACTAGTGATGTAGCCACACAGTGAAGACATGGAGAGACTAGTGATGTAGCCACACAGTGAAGACATGGAGAGACTAGTGATGTAGCCACACAGTGAAGACATGGAGAGACAAGTGATGTAGCCACACGGTGAAGACATGGAGAGACTAGTGATGTAGCCACACAGTGAAGACATGGAGAGACTAGTGATGTAGCCACACAGTGAAGACATGGAGAGACTAGTGATGTAGCCACACAGTGAAGACATGGAGAGACTAGTGATGTAGCTACACAGTGAAGACATGGAGAGACTAGTGATGTAGCCACACAGTGAAGACATGGAGAGACTAGTGATGTAGCCACACAGTGAAGACATGGAGAGACTAGTGATGTAGCCACACAGTGAAGACATGGAGAGACTAGTGATGTAGCCACACAGTGAAGACATGGAGAGACTAGTGATGTAGCCACACAGTGAAGACATGGAGAGACTAGTGATGTAGCCACACAGTGAAGACATGGAGAGACTAGTGATGTAGCCACACAGTGAAGACATGGAGAGACTAGTGATGTAGCCACACAGTGAAGACATGGAGAGACTAGTGATGTAGCCACACAGTGAAGACATGGAGAGACTAGTGATGTAGCCACACAGTGAAGACATGGAGAGACTAGTGATGTAGCCACACAGTGAAGACATGGAGAGACTAGTGATGTAGCCACACAGTGAAGACATGGAGAGACTAGTGATGTAGCCACACAGTGAAGACATGGAGAGACTAGTGATGTAGCCACACGGTGAAGACATGGAGAGACTAGTGATGTAGCCACACAGTGAAGACATGGAGAGACTAGTGATGTAGCCACACAGTGAAGACATGGAGAGACTAGTGATGTAGCCAAGTGAAGACATGGAGAGACTAGTGATGTAGCCACACAGTGAAGACATGGAGAGACTAGTGATGTAGCCACACAGTGAAGACATGGAGAGACTAGTGATGTAGCCACACAGTGAAGACATGGAGAGACTAGTGATGTAGCCACACAGTGAAGACATGGAGGGACTAGTGATGTAGCCACACAGTGAAGACATGGAGAGACTAGTGATGTAGCCACACAGTGAAGACATGGAGAGACTAGTGATGTAGCCACACAGTGAAGACATGGAGAGACTAGTGATGTAGCCACACAGTGAAGACATGGAGAGACTAGTGATGTAGCCACACAGTGAAGACATGGAGAGACTAGTGATGTAGCCACACAGTGAAGACATGGAGAGACTAGTGATGTAGCCACACAGTGAAGACATGGAGGAGACTAGTCACACAGTGAAGACATGGAGAGACTAGTGATGTAGCCACACAGTGAAGACATGGATAGACAAGTGATCACACAGGAGAGAGTTACGTCAACCAGGTCTAGTGATCTGTTACGTGCATGTCTGAACTTCATCCTAGAGCACACACTCTCTCTGATAATGTGAATAATGGGACCTTGTTTGGGATAATGTAATTTCCATGAGAAGCATTTTTGTGCATGGGATTCACCACATAAGAACTACAGTGGAACCTCCGAATAGTGGACATGTTGGGACATATCTCTTTGTCCATTATTCGGAGGTTGTCCTTTATTGGGAGGTTTCTATATTAATATTCTCTCTGTTGTAGGTCATGAAGGCACCAGTATAAACATCATTATCTCAGTTTAGTAGGTCATGCAGACACCAGTATAAACATTATCATTATCTCAGTTTAGTAGGTCATGCAGACACCAGTATAAACATTATCATTATCTCAGTTTAGTAGGTCATGCAGGCACCAGTATAAACATTATCATTGTCTCAGTTTAGTAGGTCATGCAGACACCAGTATAAACATTATCATTATCTCAGTTTAGTAGGTCATGCAGGCACCAGTATAAACATTATCATTGTCTCAGTTTAGTAGGTCATGCAGACACCAGTATAAACATTATCATTATCTCAGTTTAGTAGGTCATGCAGACACCAGTATAAACATTATCATTGTCTCAGTTTAGTAGGTCATGAAGACACCAGTATAAACATTATCATTATCTCAGTTTAGTAGGTCATGCAGACACCAGTATAAACATTATCATTATCTCAGTTTAGTAGGTCATGCAGACACCAGTATAAACATTATCATTGTCTCAGTTTAGTAGGTCATGCAGACACCAGTATAAACATTATCATTATCTCAGTTTAGTAGGTCATGCAGACACCAGTATAAACATTATCATTATCTCAGTTTAGTAGGTCATGAAGACACCAGTATAAACATTATCATTATCTCAGTTTAGTAGGTCATGCAGACACCAGTATAAACATTATCATTATCTCAGTTTAGTAGGTCATGCAGACACCAGTATAAACATTATCATTATCTCAGTTTAGTAGGTCATGCAGGCACCAGTATAAACATTATCATTGTCTCAGTTTAGTAGGTCATGCAGACACCAGTATAAACATTATCATTATCTCAGTTTAGTAGGTCATGCAGACACCAGTATAAACATTATCATTATCTCAGTTTAGTAGGTCATGAAGACACCAGTATAAACATTATCATTATCTCAGTTTAGTAGGTCATGCAGACACCAGTATAAACATTATCATTGTCTCAGTTTAGTAGGTCATGCAGACACCAGTATAAACATTATCATTATCTCAGTTTAGTAGGTCATGCAGACACCAGTATAAACATTATCATTATCTCAGTTTAGTAGGTCATGAAGACACCAGTATAAACATTATCATTATCTCAGTTTAGTAGGTCATGCAGACACCAGTATAAACATTATCATTGTCTCAGTTTAGTAGGTCATGCAGACACCAGTATAAACATTATCATTATCTCAGTTTAGTAGGTCATGCAGACACCAGTATAAACATTATCATTGTCTCAGTTTAGTAGGTCATGCAGACACCAGTATAAACATTATCATTATCTCAGTTTAGTAGGTCATGCAGACACCAGTATAAACATTATCATTATCTCAGTTTAGTAGGTCATGCAGACACCAGTATAAACATTATCATTATCTCAGTTTAGTAGGTCATGCAGACACCAGTATAAACATTATCATTATCTCAGTTTAGTAGGTCATGCAGACACCAGTATAAACATTATCATTGTCTCAGTTTAGTAGGTCATGCAGATGCAGTATAAACATTATCATTATCTCAGTTTAGTAGGTCATGCAGACACCAGTATAAACATTATCATTATCTCAGTTTAGTAGGTCATGCAGACACCAGTATAAACATTATCATTATCTCAGTTTAGTAGGTCATGCAGACACCAGTATAAACATTTGTCATTATCTCAGTTTAGTAGGTCATGCAGACACCAGTATAAACATTATCATTATCTCAGTTTAGTAGGTCATGCAGACACCAGTATAAACATTATCATTATCTCAGTTTAGTAGGTCATGCAGATACCAGTATAAACATTATCATTATCTCAGTTTAGTAGGTCATGCAGACACCAGTATAAACATTATCATTATCTCAGTTTAGTAGGTCATGCAGGCACCAGTATAAACATTATCATTATCTCAGTTTAGTAGGTCATGCAGACACCAGTATAAACATTATCATTGTCTCAGTTTAGTAGGTCATGCAGACACCAGTATAAACATTATCATTATCTCAGTTTAGTAGGTCATGCAGACACCAGTATAAACATTATCATTATCTCAGTTTAGTAGGTCATGAAGACACCAGTATAAACATTATCATTATCTCAGTTTAGTAGGTCATGCAGACACCAGTATAAACATTATCATTGTCTCAGTTTAGTAGGTCATGCAGACACCAGTATAAACATTATCATTGTCTCAGTTTAGTAGGTCATGCAGACACCAGTATAAACATTATCATTATCTCAGTTTAGTAGGTCATGCAGACACCAGTATAAACATTATCATTGTCTCAGTTTAGTAGGTCATGCAGACACCAGTATAAACATTATCATTATCTCAGTTTAGTAGGTCATGCAGACACCAGTATAAACATTATCATTATCTCAGTTTAGTAGGTCATGCAGACACCAGTATAAACATTATCATTATCTCAGTTTAGTAGGTCATGCAGACACCAGTATAAACATTATCATTATCTCAGTTTAGTAGGTCATGCAGACACCAGTATAAACATTATCATTGTCTCAGTTTAGTAGGTCATGCAGACACCAGTATAAACATTATCATTATCTCAGTTTAGTAGGTCATGCAGACACCAGTATAAACATTATCATTGTCTCAGTTTAGTAGGTCATGCAGACACCAGTATAAACATTATCATTATCTCAGTTTAGTAGGTCATGCAGACACCAGTATAAACATTATCATTATCTCAGTTTAGTAGGTCATGCAGACACCAGTATAAACATTATCATTATCTCAGTTTAGTAGGTCATGCAGGCACCAGTATAAACATTATCATTATCTCAGTTTAGTAGGTCATGCAGACACCAGTATAAACATTATCATTATCTCAGTTTAGTAGGTCATGCAGGCACCAGTATAAACATTATCATTATCTCAGTTTAGTAGGTCATGCAGACACCAGTATAAACATTATCATTATCTCAGTTTAGTAGGTCATGCAGACACCAGTATAAACATTGTCATTATCTCAGTTTAGTAGGTCATGCAGACACCAGTATAAACATTATCATTATCTCAGTTTAGTAGGTCATGCAGACACCAGTATAAACATTATCATTATCTCAGTTTAGTAGGTCATGCAGACACCAGTATAAACATTATCATTATCTCAGTTTAGTAGGTCATGCAGACACCAGTATAAACATTATCATTATCTCAGTTTAGTAGGTCATGCAGACACCAGTATAAACATTATCATTATCTCAGTTTAGTAGGTCATGCAGACACCAGTATAAACATTATCATTATCTCAGTTTAGTAGGTCATGCAGACACCAGTATAAACATTATCATTATCTCAGTTTAGTAGGTCATGCAGACCCCAGTATAAACATTATCATTGTCTCAGTTTAGTAGGTCTTGCAGGCACCAGTATAAACATTATCATTGTCTCAGTTTAGTAGGTCATGCAGACACCAGTATAAACATTGTACATTCTCAGTATATTTTGTATTCATGTATGGTAGTTTGTGTGACACGGACAGTTTGCCTAGAAGCAACTTTGTCAACCAATGAACTTGCACAAGTAGCTTCATCAAGGCATCACGGCTCTCTAGAAAATCTTTAACACCTTCCAGTGACTCAAGTGCTTCTTTATAACTCTTTTTCGGGGGGGAGGTGGCTGTAATCTTCATCTTCTTCATCAGATTGATTTTCGTCAGCATCTTCTGTTTCAACTAAAACTTTCCAAGAAGTTTTCTTCCCATGTGTCATCATCAATGTCAGCACAAACAGGGAGAGACTCTTGTCTCCATTCATATACTACTCAGCTGAACAACTGTCAGCACTACCCATTGTCTTGGAAATCAATGCTAGTATTTCATGGGTTGTATCGAGACCTTGAAATGGGTCGTCCTCTTCATTTAAGCTGCTCAGGGATAAATCAGTGTTGAGAATACCTCCACTTTGAAAACACTTCCTTATAGTTTCCATCTTTACTTCTTTCCATGCTAGAGCTACCCATCGAATTGCAGTGAGGACATGGATACATTTGACTACTTCTGTTGCACAGCTGCATGCATCAATCTTCGCTAAAACATAATGAAGAAATAGCCGACGGTAATGACATCTGAAATTCTGGATAATCCCCAAATCTAATGGCTGTAATTTTGTATTTCTCCCGTCATCCATGCCTTTTTCTGGTGGTAATAATACACTGTACTTAACAGGAAGACCACAAGTATCAAAACCTTGGAAACACCTAGGTTTTTCATATTTCCAGGTGGCAATGGGACTTTCATTTTCACCAGCTGCACTCACTATGAAGGTTCAGATGGCAATGGGACTTACATTTTCACCAGCTGCACTCACTATGAAGGTTCAGATGAATGGGACTTTCATTTTCACCAGCTTCACTCACTATGAAGGTTCAGATGGCAATGGGACTTTCATTTTCACCAGCTGCACTCACTATGAAGGTTCAGATGGCAATGGGACTTTCATTTTCACCAGCTGCACTCACTATGAAGGTTCAGATGAATGGGACTTTCATTTTCACCAGCTGCACTCACTATGAAGGTTCAGATGGCAATGGGACTTACATTTTCACCAGCTACACTCACTATGAAGGTTCAGATGAATGGGACTTTCATTTTCACCAGCTGCACTCACTATGAAGGTTCAGATGGCAATGGGACTTACATTTTCACTAGCTGCACTCACTATGAAGGTTCAGATGGCAATGGGACTTACATTTTCACCATCTGCACTCACTATGAAGGTTCAGATGGCAATGGGACTTTCATTTTCACCAGCTGCACTCACTATGAAGGTTCAGATGGCAATGGGACTTACATTTTCACCAGCTGCACTCACTATGAAGGTTCAGATGAATGGGACTTTCATTTTCACCAGCTGCACTCACTATGAAGGTTCAGATGGCAATGGGACTTACATTTTCACCAGCTGCCCTCACTATGAAGGTTCAGATGGCAATGGGACTTTCATTTTCACCAGCTGCCCTCACTATGAAGGTTCAAATGGCAATAGGACTTTCATTTTCACCAGCTGCACTCACTATGAAGGTTCAGATGGCAATGGGACTTTCATTTTCACCAGCTATGAAGGTTCAGATGGCAATGGGACTTTCATTTTCACCAGCTGCACTCACTATGAAGGTTATCAAGAATTTCTGCTCACTCTTTTCCCCACCCCAGCAGTGCTATCCTTTCTGTCCAAACCCACGAAGGAGTGCTTTCCAAAAGCATCCAGTCTCATCTGATTATAAATGTCTTCCTTTTTATATCCTTTCACAATCTCGGGCAGCCTCTCCTTCCAGGATGTGATACTCCCATCATACATCACCAGATTCACCACTTATAACCACTCTCCTTACATTGTGCCACTTCTTCAACTTTGTTAGCCAACCATTGGTTCCCTTGAATTATGACTACAGCAATTTCTCTGGCCTTCTCAGCAAGTTGAGGTCCACATGGGTAAATGTTCTTGGAACAGGCCATCACATACTATTGGTACATTGCTTCATTCACATCAGAATACTCTTAAACTGGAGGTTTTTTACTAGTTGACACATTAAATTCATACATGGCTAAGATACTCTCACTGCTCCTCAGTATATCTGAAATTAGTGTCTTACCACAACTAAACTTTTCTCTTAAGAGTGTGCACAGTAATTACAGGATGCTTCTTTGCTTCATTGATCACACCCACCTTCTTCTCCAAGGAGAGATGAATCCTTTTTTTAGAAGATGACATTACCAGAATTCAGCAGCTTGCCTGTAGATTAGCTTCACTCAAGACGTCCGACTCGAGAACTGTCACGTGGCCCTCACTCGATGAGTCAGGTCAAGTTCTACTTGATTCACTGACCACCTACTCACTATTGCTCTTTTCTTCTGATGCCTCTGTCAAAACCAATGGTCCCATGCTGTTTTTATTTTTTTCTTTTTTTTTTCTGTTGAGCCTTGATATAGGCCATCACTAAGTACTATATACAAACAATAAATGACACGTGAGCTGACTAGATTCTCTAGCTCCCAGCCAGTAGGCATTGACTTGAGTGTAGCAGAAGTACACTCGTACAACATCAGAGGCAATCATGTCTATAAAGAAGAGTATGGACTCCTTCCATTGGAGAAGTATTGCTACTCGGAAGGGAGCCAACTAACAGTTGTGACTAATCTGCTGTTGCAGTGATGAGAGAGGATGTTGTTGTTGGCCTCATTCCCTACGATATTGTTTCGGTCATCTCTCAGTTTCTGAGAAGGAGCTTCAATAAAGGCATTGCTGAGGTGACCGGTGACAGAATCAACAGAGGAACTGGATATGATTTGGAGATCCCTTGTATATACCATTTTTATGGACCAAGCCTTTGATCGAGTGACAGAAAAGAACAGTCTCTACATGCAAATGGACTTCTGTCGCTAGGCCTATCTGGCATAGCTTAGTATCATGTTGTTTTGACCGTGGCAATAATAATTTTTCAATAATTCTTTACTCATTTTACTGTCATTATTATTATTCTCATGAACTCTCAGTTGACATAATAACATTAAAATCACCTTCTCAATAATCAACTTCAAATTGTATTCACTCGATGTTTCGCTAGATGCTCTAGTCTTCATCAGGAATAATGAGACGCTAAGGCTCGCGTGAGCCTGCTATATACCAGTAGCTAGCTATCCACCACGTATTTTTTTAATATTTTTTGTACTGCGCTGGGTGCGACGGTAGATCAATGCATTTGGCCACACCCACTACCATGCCCAATGTTCGTTGGAGAGGGGTCGTTGAAAGTTTATTGGTGCCTGGGTGTTGTTCGGAATTGGGAGGTTGTCTGCTATTCAGGGGCTTTCTAAAGCACTATTCCTATGGAAATTCTATCTGTGCATCTGCCTCTGTCCGTTATAAGGTAAGGTGTCTGCTATTGGGAGTGTCCGTTAACGGAGGTTCAACTGTAGATGAAATTAATTGTCCTGTTTGGGGGGGGGGGGGGGGGGGGGGGGCAAATATTAAAATAATTTTTGCGGTCACCAAGTGTAGTATAACTCGGTGTCACTCCCCCTTGCTCTCTGGAGTTGGGCTAATCCAGGTCTGCCATTTTGTTTTGTCTCCAGTGCTAGCCATTGGCTGTAAGGACGGGAGCGTTGGTCTGTACAACGTAGAGAATGGTCACCTGCTCAACGACTTCTCGGCTGGGGTTGCTGTCACCAGTTTGTATTGGACAAAGCTGGAGAAAGATGTGGAGTGAGAGATTGTGTGTATGTGTGTGTGTGTATGTGAGAGAGAAAGTGTGTGTGCGAGTGTGTGTCCGTGCGAGTGTGTGTGTTTGAGAGATTGTGTGTATGTGTGTGTGTGTATGTGAGAGAGAAAGTGTGTGTGCGAGTGTGTGTCCGTGCGAGTGTGTGTGTTACCCGGTAAAAAAAAAATCAATCAATTTTTTTTTGATGAAACCAGATTACATTCCCTATCTGCACTTGGAAGTGAATTATTGTTATTATTAATGGTGTTGTCGTCGTTACATTATTGTTGTTGTTGTTACTATTATTACTATTTATTATTATTGTTACTACTACTATTATTACTTATTATTACTATTATTACTATTATTATTATTATTATTATTATTATTATTATTATTATTATTATTATTATTATATTATTAATATCTTCTTGTTCTTTTTGTTTGATGTCCTCATGAATCAAAGTTGGTCTCTCATTGAATTATTTGTTGTTGTTGCTGCTACTGAAGTAATGGCAGGTGGTTCATTGCTGTGCTGATTATTGTTGTTGTTGCTGCTACTGAAGTAATGGCGGGTGGTTCATTGCTATGCTGATTATTTATTGTTGTTGCTGCTACTGAAGTAATGGCGGGTGGTTCATTGCTGTGCTGAACTTGGTATTGTATTGTGAGCCCGCAACGACATGACGCGATGCATACGATGAGATTATATGATCCGATGGAACAGGATCTACTTCTATTCCTTTCTGTTCTAGCATTGAGTGTCTGACCAATCAAAATGCTAGAATTTAGCACATGATGAACTGCAGCATCAGCTGTAGCTTCAAGTAAATATTATGGGGTTTGTGGATGGAAACAAGCTCATTGGAGCCCTAAAAACCTCTCCCCTGCTTGTGGTCCTGACTACTTCTCCTGCTTGTGGCAGGTATCTGCTAAAACATTACATATAGGATGGAGGACAATGATTTGGAGACCAGAAATGGTGGTAAGTCCGTTATAGCTACACAGCTGGTAGTTTTCTAGCTAGCTGGTGGCTTTGCTGACACAGCACTTGGGTAGCTAGTAGTTAACATTTGTGGTACTAGCTCTTAGTGGCTAGCTAACTAGCCATTAGCGGTGTAGCTTGTTCAGTAATGATGGTTTGCTAGCTGGTGTAGCTAGTTAGTAGCGATGTTATACGGCTGCACAGAGTTTCATACGGGATTTATGGTTAGTGGGGGGGGGGGGGGGGGGGTTAGGAAAGTACTGAGCTTGAACATTTTCCACGCCCAGTGATAGCCATCCTTATTGTATAGAAAGTGTTTGCCTGACTTTTTTGTGAGGATTGTGAAGACACATCTTTGCTAAGTGACATCGCCTTGCTAGGCGCATGTGAATCACGTCGAAGGAAAGGGCCTGAAAGTGACTTCAGTATATTTTAGTTGACATAAACAGAAAATCTGGTGGTATAATATTATAAATAATGCTGTCTACTTATAGTAACTCTACTCTTGCTGGTGGTATTATATTATAAATAATGCTGGTAACTCTACTCTTGCTGGTGGTATAATATTATAAATAATGCTGTCTACTTATAGTAACTCTACTCTTGCTGGTGGTATTATTTATTATAAATAATGCTGTCTACTTATAGTAACTCTACTCTTGATGGTGGTATTATATTATAAATAATGCTGTCTACTTATAGTAACTCTACTCTTGATGGTGGTATTATATTATAAATAATGCTGTCTACTTATAGTAACTCTACTCTTGCTGGTGGTATTATATTATAAATAATGCTGTCTACTTATAGTAACTCTACTCTTGCTGGTGGTATTATATTATAAATAATGCTGTCTACTTATAGTAACTCTACTCTTGCTGGTGGTATTATATTATAAATAATGCTGTCTACTTATAGTAACTCTACTCTTGCTGGTGGTATTATATTATAAATAATGCTGTCTACTTATAGTAACTCTACTCTTGCTGGTGGTATTATATTGTAAATAATGCTGTCTACTTATAGTAACTCTACTCTTGCTGGTGGTATTATATTATAAATAATGCTGTCTACTTATAGTAACTCTACTCTTGCTGGTGGTATTATATTATAAATAATGCTGTCGACTTATAGTAACTACTCTTGGTAGTATTATATTATAAATAATGTTGTCTACTTATAGTAACTCTACTCTGTCTCTGTTCATTGACTGCTGTTGTGAATTAACTAACAGCAGCTAAAGCCGCATACAATGTACCAATTATCAAATTATGACATAATTTTTAAAAATCATGGGGGGGGGGGGGGGGGGTAGAGAGAGAGATCTCAGGTCCCCCAACCATCTGTATAAAACCATACTATAGCAGAATAACTTCTCTCCACGACTGCCATGATGTGTGCTCTTGCTGAAGCTTGATGTGGAGTCAGCTTGAAGTCTGTGAGATTGCTTCCGTGAGATTATGACGACATATTGTGAAGCACACGTGTGGTGGGCATCATGTTGTGAAGTGGATGAGATTGGAGGTGTTTTAATATGGGTTAAGTAATGCCGATAAGTATGGATATATTGAGTGAGGGTTAAGTAGTGTCGATGAGTATGACTATATGGTTGAGTGAGGGTTAAGTTGTGTCAATGTGTGTGGATATATGGCTGAGTGAGGGTTAAGTAGTGCAGATGATGAGTATGAATATTTTGAGTGAGGGTTAAGTAGTGCCGATGAGTGTCGATATGGTTGACCGAGGGGTAAGTGGTGCCGATGAATGTGTTTTGTGAGGGTTAAGTAGTGCCAATGAGTGTGGATATGGCTGAATGAGGGTGCAGATGAGTGTGAATATATGGTTGAGTGGGGTTTAGTACCAGTTGAGTGTGGATATATGTTGAGTGAGGATTAAGTAGTGCCGATAAGTATGAATATATGTTGAGTGAGGGTTAAGTAGTGCCAAAGAGTGTGAATAATTGAGCATGTTCAACTATGCCTGTTGTGAATATTTATTTTGCTTGTTCTCCTTGTCTGAAGCGGATCATTGGATGACACGGGCTCACGCAACCAAGGGTGGTCTCTGTTGCTGCCGCCTCTCCCTTCCTTGGATAACAGGTTAGCAAGGACTCGCATACAGAGTTTGTGGAAATGGAGGGAAGCCTACCAGTGCTTTGCGAGGTGCAAAAATTAGGTTGTTTAAGTACGTGTTTTAGTAGCTATTTTCAGATTGCCCTGTCAAAGGTGAAAGGACAACAAGAAATACACGTCTTAGATGACCTTTTACCATTTCAAATCTTATACTGTACTGAGCTTAATTAAAAGCAGTAGAGTATTAGTGTACATGGTTTGGACAGCAGTCTTCTATCTTCTCCTATAGGCCAATCCAATATAGTTGTTTATAAAACCTTTTTGTTCTTGCTTCAAGTTGTTGTTGTTGTTGTTTATTTGTTGTTTATTTGTTGTTGTTGGTTTTGCCTTCTATATATATTATAGTTGAGTGGTGAAGAACAGGCAGCGTCTAACTGCCTTCTTGGTCTCCATACTTTTTACTATTTCTAACTTGCTTCATCTTGTTGTGTACTGCAAAAATCACCACCTGCCACATCTCCCATAGAGACTATAGACTATAAGAAAGAGCAAGTCCACCAGTGTACATGCATGCCTGTGGTTTGCCGGGCCGCTGTTGTATTGCTCTACGGTTCTTTTCATATATTAGAAGGACTAAATTCTCTGTTTAGGCACTGACTGCTCGATTCTTTGCTAGTGGACAAATGCAGCAGCTGCTATATATTAATACACATCATGGGCTAGCTAGATTGCTGAATCAGCGCAGATGCTACTCTCAACATCACACACACACACACACACAAGTCTTGAAGACATTTTTTGGACTGTCGGTTTACTTCCTTCGCGAAGAATTTAAGGCATGCTGCTAGAATTTAAAATTGACTAAAGTCAACCGAAACCATTATTTAGATTACTTAAGGCTGATTCACAGTTTGACGCTCAGCCATCGTTACGTATCGTATCGTCCTATCGTAACGTATCGTCGTATTGTGAACCAGCAACGTCATGACAATACGATACGATAGGACGTTACGATACACAATGATGGAATAGGATCTGGTTCTATTCGAGCGTCGAGCGTCCGACCAATCAGAATGCTGGCAAGTGGGAGGGTCACGTGAAGGACTTTGTACCTTCACTAGAATTGACCAGTATGAATGAGAACTAGATGAACTAGAAGAGGAAGAACTGCCGTCCATAGCGTCCTCGCGATCGGTCAACTATCACGTGAGCACCTTGTCAAAACCAGCAAAACTCGCCAATTGAATTCTATATTGTGAACCAGAAACAATACGGTACGATAGAACATACGATATGTAACGATGGGCGAGCGTCATACTGTGAACCCGCCTTAGCTGCCAAAGTGAGTTTTAGCTGAGATATAAACTCTGGGGGGGGGGGGGCATCTGGCATTTGAAACAAAATGGCAGTTCTACTGCACTCTCCAAGTCTGACATTAGATCTTTAGATGATCCCTCACTCAATAGCTGGATTGTGAGCTGTGGATTAAATTGAAGGGTGCCAAAAACACTCTAGTAACATGGCTACGTTTCAGAGCAATGCTAATTGTAGATCTCGAGTTGTAACAGCTGCATGCAGTTGTACCAGTTGCATGCAGTCGCACCAGCTGCATGCAGTCACACCAGCTGCATGCAGTCACACCAGCTGCACGCAGTCACACCAGCTGCACGCAGTCACACCAGCTGCACGCAGTCACACCAGCTGCATGATGCTCCCTTTTGTAGAGGTAAACTAACATAGCAGCTGCCATTTGCTTCTCTCTCTTTCCCATCTCCTGTCTGATCTGCATCTGCCATGGTGGCTAGGTCCTTTTCTTCCTCCTACATCTTGACATCTTGGCTGTTGGCTTGGCCACCGTATAGATACCTGTACCGGATCTTGGAAATTCAGCAGCAAGCAAGTTCTTCGAACTCAATATTGCCCAAGCCATAAGCTCTAGAGCTTGTGTACAGCCATGCAGATAATGGCTACTCTATATTTCACATTCCAAAGAGGAGTCGATGTTTGTGTTTTTGCATCACTGAATTCAGGTGAATTTAATCATCTTCCCCACGATGCTTAAACTGTATTAATTTCTGTCCCTCGCTACTGTTGCTATGCTCACTCTCAAAGTCAGTATTCATAGTAGTCGGTGTGTGTTTATGTGTGTTGAGTGTGTGTGCATTTATGTCATGTGTGTTGTGTGTGTGTGTGTGTTTGATGCCTGTTTTTCAGAGGGGGAGACACTTTTCCCGAAGACCCAAAACTACTACAGCCTACAGACATCCTAAAGTGAAGAAATGCACAAATATGGTGTATGCATCCATCTTTCATTTCATGTAGTCACAATGTTCTGTAGTGTATTTAGTCAAATGTTCTGTAGTGTATGTAGTCAAATGTTCTGTAGTGTATGTAGTCAAATGTTCTGTAGTGTATGTAGTCACATGTTATGTAGTCAAATGTTCTGTAGTGTATGTAGTCAAATGTTCTGTAGTGTATGTAGTCAAATGTTCTGTAGTGTATGTAGTCAAATGTTCTGTAGTGTATGTAGTCAAATGTTCTGTAGTGTATGTAGTCAAATGTTCTGTAGTGTATGTAGTCAAATGTTCTGTAGTGTATGTAGTCAAATGTTCTGTAGTGTATGTAGTCAAATGTTCTGTAGTGTATGTAGTCACATTGTTCCTTAAGGAATGTGTTATCCTTATCAGTCGTTGAATAACTACGATAATAACCTTAATTAAAGGAGCTGTCGCACACTGTCCATATACTCAGGCGAATATTAAAAAGTAGCCGCTAAAGATCTAATGACCTCTATTTGACCTTACCAGTTGTACCATGTTGATCACATGGTTTCCTGCTTGGCTCCCCCTCGAATTATAACTGTTCATAAGCTTCTAACAGAAAGCTGCACTTCACTCGTACCACTCACTAGCATGCTCTGTGGTAGAGCTTTTCAAAGGCTATAGGCAAACTTTCATTATGAAATTGGATCTAGAGTCTGTGGGATTATTCACTATGAATCTCATTGCAGCACTCCATGTAGTATACTATAGATCTCATAGTATACTAAGACACCTGTGAGATGGTACCTTAAACAGTTCAGCCACCATTCAGTATTTCTGTTGATGTGTGTACAAGCCCAGTGTGGACGATCTCTCCCACCTAATGTTTGCGGACAATCTCTCGCACCTAATGTTTGCCAGAGATAGGGCTAGAGCTAAGACTAGAGGGCCAGAGCTGTGTGTATGTAGGACTAGGGCTAGGCATGAGCTACATAGGATTAGGGATGGAGCTGGGACGAAAACTAGGGCATGAGTTAGGGCGAGGGGAGATAGGACTAAGGCTAGGGCATGAGCTACATAGGATTAGGGATGGAGCTGGGATGAAAGCTAGGGCATGAGTTAGGGCAAGGGGAGATAGGACTAAAGCTAGGGCATGATCTACATAGGATTAGGGATGGAGCTGGGACGAAAGCTAGGGCATGAGTTAGGGCGAGGGGAGATAGGACTAAGACTAGGGCATGAGCTACATAGGATTAGGGATGGAGCTGGGACGAAAGCTAGGGCATGAGTTAGGGCGAGGGGAGATAGGACTAAGACTAGGGCATGATCTACATAGGATTAGGGATGGAGCTGGGATGAAAGCTAGGGCATGAGTTAGGGCGAGGGGAGATAGGACTAAGACTAGGGCATGAGCTACATAGGATTAGGGATGGAGCTGGGACGAAAGCTAGGGCATGAGTTAGGGCGAGGGGAGATAGGGCTAGGGCATGATTTACATAGGATTAGGGATGGAGCTGGGATGAAACTAGGGCATGAGTTAGGGCGAGGGGAGATAGGACTAAGACTAGGGCATGAGCTACATAGGATTAGGGATGGAGCTGGGACGAAAGCTAGGGCATGAGTTAGGGCGAGGGGAGATAGGGCTAGGGCATGATTTACATAGGATTAGGATAGAGCTGGGACGAAAGCTAGGGCATGAGTTAGGGCAATGGGAGATAGGACTAAGGCTAGGGCATGATCTACATAGGATTAGGGATAGAGCTGGGACGATAGCTAGGGCATGAGTTAGGGCGAAGGGAGATAGGACTAAGGCTAGGGCATGATCTACATAGGATTAGGGATAGAGCTGGGATGAAAGCTAGGGCATGATTTAGGGCGAGGGGAGATAGGGCTAAGGCTAGGGCATGAGCTACATAGGATTAGGGATGGAGCTGGGACGAAAGCTAGGGCATGAGTTAGGGCGAGGGGAGATAGGGCTAGGGCATGATTTACATAGGATTAGGATAGAGCTGGGATGAAAGCTAGGGCATGAGTTAGGGCAAGGGGAGATAGGACTAAGGCTAGGGCATGATCTACATAGGATTAGGGATGATCTGGGACGAAAGCTAGGGCATGAGTTAGGGCGAGGGGAGATAGGACTAAGGCTAGGGCATGATCTACATAGGATTAGGGATAGAGCTGGGACGAAAGCTAGGGCATGAGTTAGGGCGAGGGGAGATGGGGCTAAGGCTAGGGCATGAGCTAGGGCTAGAGCTATAGGAATAAGGCTAGGATTAGGTGAGCAACAACTTCGAACTTAAAGCTGGCCCGGGACACCACTGGATCCATATAAGTTACCCTGTATATATTTGATACTAGGCTAACTTCTGAATGAACTCATGAACTTGTTGCATACCCTAACACAATGCTCTCATCCTCTCCCTGCAGGTCTCTTCATCTGCTACTCATCGGGGACGAAGCAAGTTTATAAAGTTACACACATTTTAAATAGCACTGTAGACTGGTTAATATATCTTTTAATGAGGTAACATTATCATGAGTACAACTTGGTTTGGAATGAGCCGAGATATTTTTCTGAGAGTCCTGCACATTTGACATAGTATCTCTTCACCAATATTCGACTAGAAGTCTGTATAATGGCTCCAGTTTTCAGCTGGAGTTGCAAACAATTGAAATGCCAAAGAACTCTGTAGGCCATCACCATGCCTCTAAGTGACCCTTTCCAAGAGTTTATTTAGTCTAGATACATGCATGTTGCAGGCATGTAGTGTTTATTGTTCGTCTACATGGCTACGAGTGGAATTTTAGCTACGTACAATATTGACAAAAAGGATATATAAATTATACTAATGTTAAAATTAAAATGATAAAAATGATAATAATGCCATTATTAATGGCTCAGTTTAGTCTGTGAGATGTTTGGATGAAGCCAATTAGAGGAGTTGGCTTTGTGGCACAGCCACAACTGGATGGAGCATGAATGGCAGACCAGGAGGAGTGAGACAGCCAAGCAGCAGCACCAACTGACTGATGGCTGTAGCTCTGCAGGATTGGTCCCGTTTTGTTGCATGGGAAGTGGCAAGCAATGGCTGTCCGAAGTTGTTGCTTCTTTTGCTGGCACCTCTAGAGGAGTGAATGCATGCTCCACTACCAGACTCATTAGTTTGTTAAAAATATATATATATATTTAAACCTCTTGTTTCCTGTTACAAGGCTATAGTGTAGAATGCTGTTGGATGGGACATGTGTGTCTTATACTCTAACAAGACTAGAGTGTAGAATGCTGTTGGATGGGGCATGTGTGTCTTATACTTCTAACAAGACTAGAGTGTAGAATGCTGTTGGATGGGACATGTGAGTCTTATACTCTAACAAGACTAGAGTGTAGAATGCTGTTGGATGGGACATGTGTGTCTTATACTCTAACAAGACTATAGTGTAGAATGCTGTTGGATGGGACATGTTAGTCTTATACTCTAACAAGACTATAGTGTAGAATGCTGTTGGATGGGACATGTGTGTCTTATACTCTAACAAGACTAGAGTGTAGAATGCTGTTGGATGGGTCATGTGTGTCTTATACTCTAACAAGACTAGAGTGTAGAATGCTGTTGGATGGGACATGTGTGTCTTATACTCTAACAAGACTATAGTGTAGAATGCTGTTGGATGGGACATGTGAGTCTTATACTCTAACAAGACTATAGTGTAGAATACTGTTGGATGGGACATGTGTGTCTTATACTCTAACAAGACTAGAGTGTAGAATGCTGTTGGATGGGGACATGTGAGTCTTATACTCTAACAAGACTATAGTGTAGAATGCTGTTGGATGGGACATGTGAGTCTTATGCTCTAACAAGACAACAGTGTAGAATGCTGTTGGATGGGACATGTGAGTCTTATAGTCTAACAAGACTATAGTGTAGAATGCTGTTGGATGGGGACATGTGTGTCTTATACTCTAACAAGACTAGATGGAGAATGCTGTTGGATGGGACATGTGAGTCTTATACTCTAACAAGACTATAGTGTAGAATGCTGTTGGATGGGACATGTGAGTCTTATACTCTAACAAGACTATAGTGTAGAATGCTGTTGGATGGGACATGTGTGTCTTATACTCTAACAAGACTAGATGGAGAATGCTGTTGGATGGGACATGTGAGTCTTATGCTCTAACAAGACAACAGTGTAGAATGCTGTTGGATGGGACATGTGAGTCTTATAGTCTAACAAGACTATAGTGTAGAATGCTGTTGGATGGGACATGTGAGTCTTATACTCTAACAAGACTATAGTGTAGAATGCTGTTGGATGGGACATGTGTGTCTTATACTCTAACAAGACTAGAGTGTAGAATGCTGTTGGATGGGACATGTGAGTCTTATACTCTAACAAGACTAGAGTGTAGAATGCTGTTGGATGGGACATGTGTGTCTTATACTCTAACAAGACTAGAGTGTAGAATGCTGTTGGATGGGACATGTGTGTCTTATACTCTAACAAGACTAGAGTGTAGAATGCTGTTGGATGGGACATGTGAGTCTTATACTCTAACAAGACTAGAGTGTAGAATGCTGTTGGATGGGACATGTGAGTCTTATACTCTAACAAGACTAGAGTGTAGAATGCTGTTGGATGGGGCATGTGTGTCTTATACTCTAACAAGACTAGAGTGTAGAATGCTGTTGGATGGGACATGTGAGTCTTATACTCTAACAAGACTAGAGTGTAGAATGCTGTTGGATGGGACATGTGAGTCTTATGCTCTAACAAGACTATAGTGTAGAATGCTGTTGGATGGGGCATGTGTGTCTTATACTCTAACAAGACTATAGTGTAGAATGCTAAATGATGGGACATGTGTGTCTTATACTCTAACAAGACTAGAGTGTAGAATGCTGTTGGATGGGACATGTGAGTCTTATACTCTAACAAGACTAGAGTGTAGAATGCTGTTGGATGGGACATGTGAGTCTTATGCTCTAACAAGACTAGAGTGTAGAATGCTGTTGGATGGGACATGTGTGTCTTATACTCTAACAAGACTAGAGTGTAGAATGCTGTTGGATGGGACATGTGAGTCTTATACTCTAACAAGACTATAGTGTAGAATGCTGTTGGATGGGACATGTGTGTCTTATGCTCTAACAAGACTAGAGTGTAGAATGCTGTTGGATGGGACATGTGTGTCTTATACTCTAACAAGACTAGAGTGTAGAATGCTGTTGGATGGGACATGTGAGTCTTATACTCTAACAAGACTAGAGTGTAGAATGCTGTTGGATGGGACATGTGTGTCTTATACTCTAACAAGACTAGAGTGTAGAATGCTGTTGGATGGGGCATGTGAGTCTTATACTCTAACAAGACTAGAGTGTAGAATGCTGTTGGATGGGGCATGTGAGTCTTATACTCTAACAAGACTAGAGTGTAGAATGCTGTTGGATGGGACATGTGTGTCTTATACGTAGAATGCTGTTGGATGGGACATGTGTGTCTTATACTCTAACAAGACTATAGTGTAGAATGCTGTTGGATGGGACATGTGTGTCTTATACTCTAACAAGACTAGAGTGTAGAATGCTGTTGGATGGGTCATGTGTGTCTTATACTCTAACAAGACTAGAGTGTAGAATGCTGTTGGATGGGGACATGTGTGTCTTATACTCTAACAAGACTAGATGGAGAATGCTGTTGGATGGGACATGTGAGTCTTATACTCTAACAAGACTATAGTGTAGAATACTGTTGGATGGGACATGTGTGTCTTATACTCTAACAAGACTAGATGGAGAATGCTGTTGGATGGGACATGTGAGTCTTATACTCTAACAAGACTATAGTGTAGAATGCTGTTGGATGGGACATGTGAGTCTTATACTCTAACAAGACTATAGTGTAGAATGCTGTTGGATGGGACATGTGTGTCTTATACTCTAACAAGACTAGATGGAGAATGCTGTTGGATGGGACATGTGAGTCTTATGCTCTAACAAGACAACAGTGTAGAATGCTGTTGGATGGGACATGTGAGTCTTATAGTCTAACAAGACTATAGTGTAGAATGCTGTTGGATGGGACATGTGAGTCTTATACTCTAACAAGACTAGAGTGTAGAATGCTGTTGGATGGGACATGTGTGTCTTATACTCTAACAAGACTAGAGTGTAGAATGCTGTTGGATGGGACATGTGAGTCTTATACTCTAACAAGACTAGAGTGTAGAATGCTGTTGGATGGGACATGTGTGTCTTATACTCTAACAAGACTAGAGTGTAGAATGCTGTTGGATGGGACATGTGTGTCTTATACTCTAACAAGACTAGAGTGTAGAATGCTGTTGGATGGGACATGTGTGTCTTATACTCTAAAAAGACTAGTGTAGAATGCTGTTGGATGGGACATGTGAGTCTAATACTCTAACAAGACTAGAGTGTAGAATGCTGTTGGATGGGACATGTGTGTCTTATACTCTAACAAGACTAGAGTGTAGAATGCTGTTGGATGGGGCATGTGTGTCTTATACTCTAACAAGACTAGAGTGTAGAATGCTGTTGGATGGGACATGTGAGTCTTATACTCTAACAAGACTAGAGTGTAGAATGCTGTTGGATGGGACATGTGAGTCTTATACTCTAACAAGACTAGAGTGTAGAATGCTGTTGGATGGGACATGTGAGTCTTATGCTCTAACAAGACTAGAGTGTAGAATGCTGTTGGATGGGACATGTGTGTCTTATACTCTAACAAGACTAGAGTGTAGAATGCTGTTGGATGGGACATGTGAGTCTTATACTCTAACAAGACTATAGTGTAGAATGCTGTTGGATGGGACATGTGTGTCTTATGCTCTAACAAGACTAGAGTGTAGAATGCTGTTGGATGGGACATGTGAGTCTTATGCTCTAACAAGACTAGAGTGTAGAATGCTGTTGGATGGGGCATGTGAGTCTTATACTCTAACAAGACTAGAGTGTAGAATGCTGTTGGATGGGGCATGTGAGTCTTATACTCTAACAAGACTAGAGTGTAGAATGCTGTTGGATGGGACATGTGTGTCTTATACTCTAACAAGACTAGAGTGTAGAATGCTGTTGGATGGGGCATGTGAGTCTTATACTCTAACAAGACTAGAGTGTAGAATGCTGTTGGATGGGACATGTGAGTCTTATACTCTAACAAGACTAGAGTGTAGAATGCTGTTGGATGGGACATGTGAGTCTTATACTCTAACAAGACTAGAGTGTAGATTGCTGTTGGATGGGACATGTGTGTCTTATACTCTAAAAAGACTAGTGTAGAATGATGTTGGATGGGACATGTGAGTCTTATACTCTAACAAGACTATAGTGTAGAATGCTGTTGGATGGGACATGTGTGTCTTATACTCTAACAAGACGAGTGTAGAATGCTGTTGGATGGGACATGTGTATCTTATACTCTAACAAGACTAGAGTGTAGAATGCTGTTGGATGGGACATGTGTGTCTTATACTCTAACAAGACTAGTGTGTAGAATGCTGTTGGATGGGACATGTGAGTCTTATACTCTAACAAGACTAGAGTGTAGATTGCTGTTGGATGGGACATGTGTGTCTTATGCTCTAACAAGACTAGAGTGTAGAATGCTGTTGGATGGGACATGTGTGTCTTATGCTCTAACAAGACTAGAGTGTAGAATGCTGTTGGATGGGACATGTGAGTCTTATACTCTAACAAGACTAGAGTGTAGAATGCTGTTGGATGGGACATGTGTGTCTTATACTCTAACAAGACTAGAGTGTACAATGCTGTTGGATGGGACATGTGTGTCTTATACTCTAACAAGACTAGAGTGTAGAATGCTGTTGGACTCTAACAAGACTATAGTGTAGAATGCTGTTGGATGGGACATGTGTGTCTTATACTCTAACAATACTAGAGTGTAGAATGCTGTTGGATGGGACATGTTAGTCTTATACTCTAACAAGACTATAGTGTAGAATGCTGTTGGATGGGACATGTGTGTCTTATACTCTAACAAGACTAGAGTGTAGAATGCTGTTGGATGGGACATGTGAGTCTTATACTCTAACAAGACTAGAGTGTAGAATGCTGTTGGATGGGACATGTGTGTCTTATGCTCTAACAAGACTATAGTGTAGAATGCTGTTGGATGGGACATGTGTGTCTTATCTCTAACAAGACTAGAGTGTAGAATGCTGTTGGATGGGACATGTGTGTCTTATACTCTAACAAGACTATAGTGTAGAATGCTGTTGGATGGGACATGTGTGTCTTATACTCTAACAAGACTATAGTGTAGAATGCTGTTGGATGGGACATGTGTGTCTTATACTCTAACAAGACTAGAGCGTAGAGTGCTTGTTGGGTGGGATGAGCATTTAGTCGAAAAACGTTAAGAGATTAAATTTCAAGTTGATTTATTGATGAGGTCTGTAATTTCATATGTCTGAGCGTTTGTTGAGAATTTTATATACTAAAAAGAGAGGGGGAAAAAATTGATTTTTTAAAACATTTATGCAGAGAAGCAAAATGTCAATGATACTGTTGGATTTTGTCTCACTTGATGATGATAATATAGCATTGAGTACTGATCAACATGTTAGGAGCCTTTGCAAGTGAACTAGCAAGAATCTCTGTCAGCAACATCCTGGTTACCACCAAACCGTGTTTGTTTGGTTCCCTGGTTATTTAGTGCTATGAAGTGGCCTTACAAGAAGTCTTTGTTAAGCATTCATGTGTCTCGCCATGAAGTGCTTGTCTTGAAGTTGTTGGAAAATAGTGCCATGATAAGGTCAATGTCAATAGAGGAGAAATATAACAAAGAAATGATAATGCACTAGTGAAAGGTGACAGATCACTGCAGGTTAAAGTGCTTATAGACTAACCTAAGGAACTACGGATAATATCATGTTCAAACTAACAAAACAAAAGTTAGTCTCTGTAATAAACAGTAACCTGTTTCCTATTTCTTTTGCCTTAGGAACATCTTTGACTGTTTAGTTAACTAACAACGCCACTGTTGCTTCTTCACAAAATTATGATATTCGTATCCAAGTTAAAAAATCGTAATTATACTGTGCATGCTCACATATGACAGATTATTACATAACCAGATATATAATGATCCATAACATCCTCCCCCATTGACCAGCACTGGTCAACCTGTGGATTGTCAGATAATAATAATGATAAAAGTACATGATAAATGCACCTGTTCAGTTCATGATCAGTTAGGAATCCTCTGCCAGGACACTAATAATCTTCCTTACAGCAGTTCTCTTTGGTCTGGAAGATGGCTGTCTGCTCCCCACACCAGTCTCAGGAGTAACAGTGATATCAGGCCCCTGTTCATTTGGGACAGTGGTGTCATGATCATCGGAATCTCTCCAACTATGCACTTCCAATTGATACAACAGTTGGACTGGTCGTTGCAGATAAGTGGGTCGATTTCCAACTGTCCGAGTCCGGATGCGAGCACCTCTGACTTGACCATCAGAACCTGTGATGAGGTCTTATATCTTGGCCAATCTCCAAAATCCCCTCGGCTGGTCGGCTTCTTGTATGATTACGATGTCGCCAATATTAATTGGATCAGCAGGGTGCTTGTTGAGTGTATGTCGATGCGAATTTCTGAGTTCCAATAGATAGTCCTTCTTCCATCTTCCCCAGAAGTGGTCCAAAACACGGCTGAGATAGACCATCCGTTTTGTGAGGGTATTCTGGTTCACTTCAATGGTATCGTCAATATCTCTATTGTAGGGCCCATCTTGCAAGCTCATAAGACGTCGGCCTGTAATAAGATGTGATGGAGTGAGTGGCTCTTCTCTATCCTCGGTTGAGAGATAAGACAAAGGGTCGGGAGTTAACTATCACTTCCACTTCAGTGGTGGCTGTCACGAGTTCATCCATGGTAAGTTTTCCTCTTCCAATTGTCTTCTGCAGACATCGCTTCACGGATTTAATCATGCGTTCGAATATCCCACCCCACCATGGTGCCTTCTCCAAGTTAAAACTCCACTGAACGTGGATTCCTGCGAAGTATCCTTGCACTTCAGGATGTTTCACTAGGAGTTTGGCTGCAGACTTAAGGGTTCTGCCATTATCTGAAATGATTCGAATAGGAACACCTCTTCGAGCAGTAAAACGCTTAAAGCATCTGATAACGGTTTGAGTTGTCATATCTGGGACAACTTCCAGGTGTATTGCTCGTACCACACAACAAGTAAAAATGGCAAATCCATACTTTGGTGCTCTCTGATCTGCCAACCCCTTTGATGTACAGAGGTCCTGCACAGTCCACTCCAGTATAGGAGCTTCTCTCACCCTGAAACTGGGCAGGGGTGATGGAGGTGGTGGATAATGTGCTCGTCCTTCAAAGCGTCTACAAATGACACATCGTCGCAAAATCATCTTCACGAGGCTTCTCCCACGTACAATCCAATACCTCGACCTGAGGTCTGCCAAGGTCTCAGTGACACCATTGTGCTTCACAACGGCATGAGCATCAAGAACAATCAATCCAGTCAATGGATGTTGAGAATCAAATAGTATTGGATGCTGAGTCATGAATGGGAGGTCTGCATTGGTTAGTCGGCCACCACAATGCCAGACTCCAGTGTTATCAATAAATAATCCAAATTGCTGCTGCCATGTCGCAAACTTGGGATTCCTCACTAGGAAGATTTGCACCTCCTTAATCCAGTGGGTTTCGACTTCCCGCAGGTCTTGAGAGGTGATACGCTGGGTGAATTCAGAGTCACTGCTCCTGATCTTATGCGTCCAAATCCTGGAACATTTCAGTACCTGTGCTGTCACTCGCAACAGCCGAGTCTTGGAGCTAAAGTCCTCGCACATCATCAAATTCCCGATTTTGACTTGCTTGTCATCACTAGCAGGTGCTAGAAGAGTGTGCGAGTGTTTGACTTTCTTCTGTTCCAGTCCACACTCCTCGGGCATGGTCGTCAGCTCGTCACCATTGGGGAAACCACTACCATCACACAACCAGGGTGGGCCATGTAGCAGGATGAGAGCTGACTAGGATCCATCCCTCGGGAAGGAATATCTGCTGGGTTCTCGGTTCTCGATACCTGCACAATGTTGCCACTGATCAACCGCAGTCAGACTGCATATCTGGTTGACCCGGTTCTGCACAAATGGCTGCCATTCCTTTCTCCGTCCCTTGATCCAGTAGAGTGCCACCTTTGAGTCGGTGAAATAGCTTGGTTGACCTAGTGGGAGTTCAGGGTTCAGAGCTTGTGAGACATTGGCCATCAGCTTACTTGGAAGCACTGCAGATAACAACTCCAATCGTGGGATTGTCTGTTCTTTGAGAGGTGCCACTCTTGTTTTGCAAGCAATGAATCTTGTGACTTGGCTGTCTCTCACACCCATCACAAGATACACTACAGCTGCATATGCTAATTTTGAAGCATCACAAAATCCATGAAGACAATAGGAAGACACCGTCTTTGAAAGTCTAATCAAAGTAGCATCTGGGAATACTGATACTGATGGACTGGCACTTCTGCAGACTGGATACCAGAGTTTTCCATTTATGCTGCAATTCAGGGGGAATTACATCATCTCAATCAAGCTTGGCTTCACACAACTCCTGGAACAGGACCTTGAGCGTATAATAACAGGTGAAACAACCCCAAAGAGGATCATAGAATCGGCTTGCAGTTCCCACAACATGCCTCTTAGTGGGTTCCAGATTGAACACCTGCGATACCGCATCTCTGAAGTCAAATACAAATCTGTCCGTTGATGGGTTCCATCTAATGCCTAGAATCTTTGTCTCTCCAGTATGTACCTTCTGCGTGGTTCCAAGTGTGAGCTTAGCATACGACTCCTCATCATTCAGGGTGCGGTCAGTCGGAGGCAGCTGCATCAAGCGTTCATTCTCAACTATCTTCTTCTGAAGATCACTGGAGTTGGTCACAAGGGGGGGGGGGGGGGGGTTGACATACCAGAAGGCCGCAGGGTAAAACCAATGATGGATGCATTTTAAGAAAAATTTGGGCCTTTCAGCAGCAAGTGAAGCAAAATAGAAGATGAAGTTTAGTGAAGAGAGAAGGGGTTAGTCCGAAAAACGATTTTTAAGACGTAATTTACAGGCAAAGAATTGTATTTTTTTCCCCCTATAAACCTTGGTTCCCTGTTTTTTTAGTACTATGAAGCACTTCTGGCCTTATAAGAAGTCATTGTTAAACGTTCATGTGTCTCGCCATGAAGTGCTTGGTCTTGAAGTTGTTGAAAAATAGCGCCACGGTTGTGTGCATGCACAGAGTAGCACTAGCATCACCAGCAAGGCAATGTATTTCATAATACGCTTATATTGAGCTTGCTGTTCCCATGGAAATATAGTTGCAGTTGCTTCCAGTGCTGTAGCTGTGTACTAGCATATACTGTTTTGTTTTATTTAATTCCTGTCACACGTAAGTTCGAAAACACATTTGATAGTTCCATCTCAGCGTCTTCAATAATTACATCTGGCCTGTGGAGGAGACGTGCAGCGTGTTTTTCTCGTCTTTGGCAAGCCGATGAAAGGTGTCCAAATAGTTTTGTAGGCATGATGGCTGCTGAATTATACATACTTCAGGGACTAAAGCAGGTTGAAATGTGTGACCGAGGACCGTCGCTAGCTACGTACTTAGTCTGGCTCACGAGACTAACTCCTTCTTTGCTCGTGGCTACAAAAAGCAATGTATATATTTGTTTAATTTTTGTGGCAGAGTCAATGCGTGTGCATTATTTAGTAATGGTGTACAGTACATGCATGTTGCCGTGTAAGTGTGCTGGTCTTATTACTGGCTAGTACGAAGTGTGCAAAGGTTACGCTGCACTGCATAAGCAGCTGAACCATGCATGTGAAGTGGCTACACTATTTCTCTTCTTTCAGGCTGGACATGTTCACATCTGTGCATCTGGTATCTTCCTTATTGCAAGTTTGGAAAGCTCTGAACCCACAGTGAGAATTAATTGTGTACAATCCACTATATTATTATTATCGTGTGTAGTTTATTAGTAGAACAGTGAGACAGCATCTCCCCTCGCCCCTCCCCCCGCCAGCTTTCCAACTTGAGTTCCCCCGTGCTTCCTTACCATAAATTCTAAAGCTTCGTGATTTTGATGACTTCATTTTATAGAGTGACATTCCTTGCAGATTTTAGAGCATCGTTTTTCTATTACTCTATATACATTCCTATAGGGCTATGGATGTAACTCGTGGTTTAAGTTATATTTCACAGTCATATTATATTTAATTTAGCTGATTTCCCCCCCCTGCTATTTAGTTTTCATTTTATTTTTCCTGCTGTTTGATGTACAGGAGGGAAGTCAGGTGATACTGTGTAGGATGTCATGTGATTTCAAAGACGTGTGCAGTTTGACGATCACATGCAAGAACGCTGCAGAAACCACTGGCCTTTCCATGGAGGCTGTGAGGCACGCTCTTGTAAGCTTCTTCAGTAATCTTTATTCATTTTTTTTTGTCGTCTTGCAGTATGAAACTAGTTTATTGTCGGAGCGATCGTGTGAGCTTCAGCACATGGTGCTAGAGTTCGGACATGTGATTTGCCACCTGGAATATTTGAACTCCATCCTTACAGCCATGTTTGAGGCCTGGGATGATCTACTCTTCACCTTGGATAGCCAGCTGGCCAGTTTTGCTAAGGTCAGAGTTTATTGGATCTGTTATTAGTTTGGCTATATTTGGATGCACTTTGAATTTCATCCTCTGTGTTCCGTCACATTATATTCATCTTTATTAATACCTTAATTGCCTCCTGTAGTAAAATATAATAGCATACCCGAGTTGCTTCCTGTAGTAAAATATAATAGCATACCTGAGGTGCTTCCTGTAGTAAAATATAATAGCATACCTGAGTTGCTTCCTGTAGTAAAATATAATAAGTTGCTTCCTGTAGTAAAATATAATAAGTTGCTTCCTGTAGTAAAATATAATAGCATACCTGAGTTGCTTCCTATAGTAAAATATAATAGCCTACCTGAGTTGCTTCCTGCAGTAAAATATAATAGCATACCTGAGTTGCTTCCTATAGTAAAATATAATAGCATACCTGAGTTGCTTCCTGTAGTAAAATATAATAGCATACCTGAGTTCCTTCCTGTAGTAAAATATAATAGCATACCTGAGTTGCTTCCTTTAGTAAAATATAATAGCATACCTGAATTGCTTCCTGTAGTAAGAGGCCGTAGAGTGCTGTGGCTATTGAGATATTTCACAGTCGTTGGCCTGCAATTAACTTTTTAGTGGTGAAAATGAACACTAATAAACATGGCCTAATAGGCAGGCCCTAATAAGCATGCGCAAATCACGTTGGTAGTCATCAATACTTGAGGCTTGGCATCTCATTATTCTTGATGAAGGCCTGGGCATCCGAAACATTGAGTGAGTAAATTCAAGTTGATGATCAGGAAATCTATTGTATAGCACTCTAATCAATGTCATTTTTGGGAGACTTAGTATTGAAATCCGTATTCTGAAGTGCAGTAGCTCGCTGATTATGATAGAGCATCAAGGTGTAGAACTACCTGAAGTGTTTTTCCTTTGCCCATCTTTATTGTGCGGTATTAACATGTGGTAGCATGGATCCTCGTGACATTAGATATAAACATCACTCATAATGTAGAGGGGGCAGTCCCCGCTACATTACTCGTGATATTGATACACAATTTCATGAACCATGCCATTTCATATACACACATACATACTATATATATATATATATATATATAAATAGCAGAGAACCATGATATTTCATATACACACACATTTATACTAGATATAAATAGAAGAGATTTATGCTATTTAATATATACACATATACTATGTATATAAATAGCAGAGAAGCATACTATTTCATGTACATACTTTCAAACATCACCTTTAAGAGTTTTTCTTATCTATACCTGGTAGTGGAAATGTATAAATCTGAGTACTGGTATATACACTTAATGGCAGCCTATTGTGGAGGCTAAGATACATACCATTGTACTTCAATGTTCCTTCAGCCAAAATGAGATGGTTGAAACATTTATTATTATTATTATTATTATTATTATTATTATTATTATTATTATTATTATTATTATTATTATTATTATTATTATTATTATTATTATTATTATTATTATTATTATTATTATTATTATTATTATTATACTATTATTATTATATTACTATTATTGTGTATGGCCTATTATTGTGTATGGCTCGTCACAGTTAGATAAAAAAGAATGACAGTATTATTTACCCGTTGCTAACCAAATTTTAGAAGGACCCCCATGCATGATCACCCCTTGTCAATCAGTTGCTGAAACCATGGGGTCACAAATCTTAATTCCTGGCTGTCGTATCTGTGCTTGTGTGGCTATTGGAGCTATTCATGTTACTTTTCCTGAAACTATGAGGTAACTTTTGGGACTGTGAATACACTAATGGGACAAAAAAAATATTAAAAAGTCTTAGGTATGCAGCTGCCTTTGTACAGAGTGAATATTAAATTAGTTCATCTCGGATTTGTTGCATATAATGGTGAATGTTAAATGTTAAATAATCTGTTGTTTATAGACATTGCCTGAGGGTAGAGCTGTTGCAGATGAATTTCTCGTCCTGTTGGCATGTGGCAGTGCTAGGTAAGCCTCTGTGCCCTAATTTTTTTCAAGTGGTACGCTAGCATTTGAATTATTCGCAACTGCTGTGTGTTCTAGTCGGGACCTGCAGGAATTTCTAACCTTGAAGCTGACAGCCAAGGTAAAGGTCGTTGATGTCGTAGATGCAAATATACTTCTAATGTTGTTGAACCCATTGGGCAGTCGTGAGACCATCAACGTCATTGTACTTTAGTTTCGGTTTTAGTCAAGAGCTAGTCCTTATTAATGTGCATGAGATGTGCATGAAGTTTGTTGAGGGCTAATCTGCAGTCACTTGTGTACAGTGGACAAGTTACTTTGGTGTGGTCAATGGAGTGGAACTTGGTTCCAACTTCTCTGGGTTTTTTGAGGTACACAATTTGATCTTCCGCAGGTAGACATAAACTGATTGCATACTTGACCAATTGTGTGCATAGCTATTCCAGTAGGTAATGTTATGCTTCAAGTCATTGTTTCTCGTTGGACTGAAAATGAGCAGGCAAGAATCATTGTTTCAACTAGTGGAGGTTTGAAGTAGTGATGTATCAAGGTTTGAGGTAGTGATGCATCAAGGTTTGAGGTAGTGATGTATCAAGGTTTGAGGTAGTGATGTATCAAGGTTTGATGTAGTGATGCATCAAGGTTTGAAGTAGTGATGCATCAAGGTTTGAAGAGTGATGCATCAAGGTTTGAGGTAGTGATGTATCAAAGTTTGAAGAGTGATGTATCAAGGTTTGAGGTAGTGATATATCAAGGTTTGAAGAGTCGTGTATCAAGGTTTGAGGTAGTGATGTATCAAGGTTTGAAGAGTCATGTATCAAGGTTTGAGGTAGTGATGTATCAAGGTTTGAAGTAGTGATGTATCAAGGTTTGAAGTCAAGGTTTGAGGTAGTGATGTATCAAGGTTTGAGGTAGTGATATATCAAGGTTTGAAGTCAAGGTTTGAGGTAGTGATGCATCAAAGGTTAAAATCCGTCCTTTTACTGGAGGAAAATTTCCATTGTGTACACAAAATTATTTTTTGCCACATTTGGGTGAGAAGAAAGTTGAAAATTTAGAGGAGAGGGGGGGGGGATTTTTCAAAACTAGTTACACAATTTAAGTTTTGGTGATATGGCTGATGAGCGACACAACTATCACCCTTACTATACAACGATGGTTCCTTGCAATGTATCGTACAGGCTTTAGGTTGGGGAGAGGGGGGGGGGGGGGGGGGGGGGATATCCCAGTGCATCTCCCCCTGTATGAACCGCTCTCTTGGTGTTCCTCATTCCCAGTGTAAACTGTTGTGTGCATGTATATATAAATGTGGCTTTTTTTTACTGACGGATAAATTTTCATCTCTTATGTATCTTTATTTTCAGGGAGTGAAGAAGCTGGGGCTATCTCTGGAACACTCCTACACCAACATTAAGAAGTTCTTGCTCCACCACTTCCAGGTTGGTGTCCAGGGGACACTGCTCCACTTGGGAGAGGTGCTGGATATGACTCGTTGCCGTGAGCGATTTGGACCTCTTGGTCTGTCAGATGAGATGGTCCAGAATTGCATCAACTTAGCCGGGACCTTGGGACTCAAATCACAGGAGATGATGATGTGAGGGAAAGGGTATGTTGGTTGAGTTGTTGTTGGTGCTGTTGGTGATAGTGTATCTGACACCCATCACAGAAAATGTGTTGCCATCAGTATGTACATGTATTACAGAGATATGGGATGGCTGGGACTACCTTGGTTCAAAAGCTAGGCCATGAATTTATTAACTATTTTAGTTATCCACCCAAGATCTACAAGCATGTTGTAAGGAAAGTCTGAGAAGCTGTCTAGGTAACTAGGCCTGTTGTTAGTATTTAGTGAAACTAAGTTAGGCTCTGTACAAAGCTAGTTGCTAATAATATGTTAGGTTTCATCTGTGGTTGTGTACCAATGCTGCTACTCTCAGGAGGGTGAGTAATTGTTAGGTAGCCCTTGCCTGTGCATGCACATACAATTAGCATCAGATTATCTAACAGTTGCTCAGTGTGTGCTTGTACTTATAGCCACACAGAAAAAGCCAGTTAGATAATTGAGGGGTCTGGATAATCAGTAAGCATAGACATTTTTATGTACTATTTTTATCGGGAGCTAAAGAATTAAGAATACGAAAAGAATATGAAAATTTTCACATTTTTTGTAGGTTAACCAATTCAATCCAGCTGGCTGGATCTGTAAACAAACTGAGTCTGCTAAGCTTACAGATTCAGATAATTATGGCTTAGCTAAATGGCCATGGCCTTGCTGGCTCTGAATAAACCAACCACAGCCAATCAATGTCAGTTGCTTCTTTGTCAAAATGTGTAGTTGTGGTGGTTGTTGTTGTTTTTCTCCTGATAATTATGACCTAATTATTTTGTATTGTGTTTTCCTGCTGTTCTAAAACAAACTCTTAGGGCTATAGATCACTCTCTGCGGAGTGTGAAGGTGTTCTTCATGTGGCTCTATGTGGGTAAGTCCAAACTTTATTTCACAATGTCTCTCACAGCTGTTCATTAGCCCTCTGTCTTTATTTCCTTTCCCCTTCCTCTGCTGCTGATTATTCGTCTCTTCTTCTTGCCCTGATAGTTATACTCAAGCTCTCCAATGAACCAATCCCTAAAGCTCTGAAAGACGTATGAGTATTATTATTATAACTCCTCGTTACCTGGTCACATGATGCTCGTTTAAATTAAAAAACAGGACTTGACTCCGGGAGAGCTCAAGCTTATCATGGACTTTCTCAAGAAGAGGCTGACAAAAGTGAGTATTTTCGTCCCTCTCCTTCCGTGATAAAAATCACTTGGTGTACCGTGTATCGTGTGCCATGTTACGCATTGCAAAGTCCACTATACATTCGTGCTTGAGACTTCACCATATTTTAACATAGTACATGTGTATACTTTAAAGTAAAAAAAAATTATTTAGTCATCTCTTGCATAGTAAAGTATGCAAGTGACACTATCCACAGGTATATATGCAGCACCAGATGTGCATTGCTACCTCTGAGGTTGCATTTTTCACTGTTACAATCCAATCACAAATAGGAGGGACAAAGAGCAATAGAGCATAGTGTGTCTCCACTATATATAACAGTAGAGCAGTGTGTGTCCACTATATATAGCAGTAGAGCAGTGTGTGTCCACTATATATAACAGTAGAGCAGTGTGTGTCCGCTATATATAACAGTAGAGCATGTGTCTCCACTATATATAACAGTAGAGCAGTGTGTCTCCACTATATATAACAGTAGAGCAGTGTGTGTCCACTATATATAACAGTAGAGCAGTGTGTGTCCACTATATATAACAGTATGTGTCCACGATATATAACAGTAGAGCAGTGTGTGTCCACTATATATAACAGTAGAGCAGTGTGTGTCACTATATATAACAGTAGAGCAGTGTGTGTCACTATATATAACAGTAGAGCAGTGTGTGTCCACTATATATAACAGTAGAGCAGTGTGTGTCCACTATATATAACAGTAGAGCAGTGTGTGTCCACTATATATAACAGTAGAGCAGTGTGTGTCACTATATATAACAGTAGAGCAGTGTGTCCACTATATATAACAGTAGAGCAGTGTGTGTCCACTATATATAGCAGTAGAGCAGTGTGTGTCCACTATATATAACAGTAGAGCAGTGTGTGTCACTATATATAACAGTAGAGCAGTGTGTGTCCACTATATATAACAGTAGAGCAGTGTGTGTCCACTATATATAACAGTAGAGCAGTGTGTGTCACTATATATAACAGTAGAGCAGTGTGTGTCCACTATATATAACAGTAGAGCAGTGTGTGTCCACTATATATAACAGTAGAGCAGTGTGTCCACTATATATAACAGTAGAGCAGTGTGTGTCCACTATATATAACAGTAGAGCAGTGTATGTCACTATATATAACAGTAGAGCAGTGTGTGTCCACTATATATAACAGTAGAGCAGTGTGTGTCCACTATATATAACAGTAGAGCAGTGTGTGTCCACTATATATAACAGTAGAGCAGTGTGTGTCCACTATATATAACAGTAGAGCAGTGTGTGTCCACTATATATAACAGTAGAGCAGTGTGTGTCACTATATATAACAGTAGAGCAGTGTGTGTCCACTATATATAACAGTAGAGCAGTGTGTGTCCACTATATATAACAGTAGAGCAGTGTGTGTCACTATATATAACAGTAGAGCAGTGTGTGTCCACTATATATAACAGTAGAGCAGTGTGTGTCCACTATATATAACAGTAGAGCAGTGTGTGTCCACTATATATAACAGTAGAGCAGTGTGTGTCACTATATATAACAGTAGAGCAGTGTGTGTCCACTATATATAACAGTAGAGCAGTGTGTGTCCACTATATATAACAGTAGAGCAGTGTGTGTCCACTATATATAACAGTAGAGCAGTGTGTGTCACTATATATAACAGTAGAGCAGTGTGTGTCCACTATATATAACAGTAGAGCAGTGTGTGTCCACTATATATAACAGTAGAGTAGTGTGTGTCCACTATATATAACAGTAGAGCAGTGTCCACTATATATAACAGTAGAGCAGTGTGTGTCCACTATATATAACAGTATGTGTCCACGATATATAACAGTAGAGCAGTGTGTGTCCACTATATATAACAGTAGAGCAGTGTGTGTCACTATATATAACAGTAGAGCAGTGTGTGTCACTATATATAACAGTAGAGCAGTGTGTGTCCACTATATATAACAGTAGAGCAGTGTGTGTCCACTATATATAACAGTAGAGCAGTGTGTGTCCACTATATATATAGAGCAGTGTGTGTCACTATATATAACAGTAGAGCAGTGTGTCCACTATATATAACAGTAGAGCAGTGTGTGTCCACTATATATAGCAGTAGAGCAGTGTGTGTCCACTATATATAACAGTAGAGCAGTGTGTGTCACTATATATAACAGTAGAGCAGTGTGTGTCCACTATATATAACAGTAGAGCAGTGTGTGTCCACTATATATAACAGTAGAGCAGTGTGTGTCACTATATATAACAGTAGAGCAGTGTGTGTCCACTATATATAACAGTAGAGCAGTGTGTGTCCACTATATATAACAGTAGAGCAGTGTGTCCACTATATATAACAGTAGAGCAGTGTGTGTCCACTATATATAACAGTAGAGCAGTGTATGTCACTATATATAACAGTAGAGCAGTGTGTGTCCACTATATATAACAGTAGAGCAGTGTGTGTCCACTATATATAACAGTAGAGCAGTGTGTGTCCACTATATATAACAGTAGAGCAGTGTGTGTCCACTATATATAACAGTAGAGCAGTGTGTGTCCACTATATATAACAGTAGAGCAGTGTGTGTCACTATATATAACAGTAGAGCAGTGTGTGTCCACTATATATAACAGTAGAGCAGTGTGTGTCCACTATATATAACAGTAGAGCAGTGTGTGTCACTATATATAACAGTAGAGCAGTGTGTGTCCACTATATATAACAGTAGAGCATTGTGTGTCCACTATATATAACAGTAGAGCAGTGTGTGTCACTATATATAACAGTAGAGCAGTGTGTGTCACTATATATAACAGTAGAGCAGTGTGTGTCCACTATATATAACAGTAGAGCAGTGTGTGTCACTATATATAACAGTAGAGCAGTGTGTGTCACTATATATAACAGTAGAGCAGTGTGTGTCCACTATATATAACAGTAGAGCAGTGTGTGTCCACTATATATAACAGTAGAGCAGTGTGTGTCACTATATATAACAGTAGAGCAGTGTGTGTCCACTATATATAACAGTAGAGCAGTGTGTGTCCACTATACATGTATATAACAGTAGAGCAGTGTGTGTCCACTATATATAACAGTAGAGCAGTGTGTCCACTATATATAACAGTAGAGCAGTGTGTGTCCACTATATATAACAGTAGAGCAGTGTATGTCACTATATATAACAGTAGAGCAGTGTGTGTCCACTATATATAACAGTAGAGCAGTGTGTGTCCACTATATATAACAGTAGAGCAGTGTGTGTCCACTATATATAACAGTAGAGCAGTGTGTGTCCACTATATATAACAGTAGAGCAGTGTGTGTCCACTATATATAACAGTAGAGCAGTGTGTGTCACTATATATAACAGTAGAGCAGTGTGTGTCCACTATATATAACAGTAGAGCAGTGTGTGTCAACTATATATAACAGTAGAGCAGTGTGTGTCCACTATATATAACAGTAGAGCAGTGTGTGTCCACTATATATAACAGTAGAGCAGTGTATGTCCACTATATATAACAGTAGAGCAGTGTGTGTCCACTATATATAGCAGTAGAGCAGTGTGTGTCACTATATATAACAGTAGAGTAGTGTGTGTCCACTATATATAACAGTAGAGCAGTGTGTGTCCACTATATATAACAGTAGAGCAGTGTGTGTCCACTATATATAACAGTAGAGCAGTGTGTGTCACTATATATAACAGTAGAGCAGTGTGTGTCCACTATATATAACAGTAGAGTAGTGTGTGTCCACTATATATAACAGTAGAGCAGTGTGTGTCCACTATATATAACAGTAGAGCAGTGTGTGTCCACTATATATAACAGTAGAGCAGTGTGTCACTATATATAACAGTAGAGCAGTGTGTGTCCACTATATATAACAGTAGAGCAGTGTATGTCCACTATATATAACAGTAGAGCAGTGTGTGTCCACTATATATAGCAGTAGAGCAGTGTGTGTCACTATATATAACAGTAGAGTAGTGTGTGTCCACTATATATAACAGTAGAGCAGTGTGTGTCCACTATATATAACAGTAGAGCAGTGTGTGTCCACTATATATAACAGTAGAGCAGTGTGTGTCACTATATATAACAGTAGAGCAGTGTGTGTCCACTATATATAACAGTAGAGTAGTGTGTGTCCACTATATATAACAGTAGAGCAGTGTGTGTCCACTATATATAACAGTAGAGCAGTGTGTCACTATATATAACAGTAGAGCAGTGTGTGTCCACTATATATAACAGTAGAGCAGTGTGTGTCACTATATATAACAGTAGAGCAGTGTGTGTCCACTATATATAACAGTAGAGCAGTGTGTGTCCACTATATATAACAGTAGAGCAGTGTGTCACTATATATAACAGTAGAGCAGTGTGTGTCCACTATATATAACAGTAGAGCAGTGTATGTCCACTATATATAACAGTAGAGCAGTGTGTGTCCACTATATATAGCAGTAGAGCAGTGTGTGTCACTATATATAACAGTAGAGTAGTGTGTGTCCACTATATATAACAGTAGAGCAGTGTGTGTCCACTATATATAACAGTAGAGCAGTGTGTGTCCACTATATATAACAGTAGAGCAGTGTGTGTCACTATATATAACAGTAGAGCAGTGTGTGTCCACTATATATAACAGTAGAGTAGTGTGTGTCCACTATATATAACAGTAGAGCAGTGTGTGTCCACTATATATAACAGTAGAGCAGTGTGTGTCCACTATATATAACAGTAGAGCAGGGTGTGTCTAACAGTCCATGAATATTTTTCACACAAGTTCTTCGGATAGTCGCCATATCAACTGTGAATATTTGTGCCCTTGTGAATATCCCTATCCACACTTATTCATGATATGTTTTCCTTGCTCCTTATGTAGGCCAGGAGTGGCAACCATGCCTTTAACCTGGAGACTGTTGGACAGGTACGGTGGAGGTAGGCGTAGTCGTACAGTCTGTGTAAGTAATGTACGAGTTAATCACAACACACCATCCATCTAATGCTATATGCACTCCCAGGCTTGCCATGTGTGGAAGGAGTTGTACAGTCTGTGTAAGTAATGTAGGAGTTAATCACAACACACTCGACCATCCATCTAATGCTACATGCACTCCCAGGCTTGCCATGTGTGGAAGGAGTGGTACATTTGTGTAAGTAATGTACGAGTTAATCACAACACACCATCCATCTAATACTACATGCACTCCCAGGCTTGCCATGTGTGGAAGAAGTGGTACAGGCCAAGAAATTATGCTGCATGCACTTGACTGCACAATCTTTGATGGTTATGAAGACCCTGCAAGTGGAACTATTCCCGTAAAACTGATACTGAGACTTCTGAGGCGGCACATGTGCCTGGTGCACGTAGTTTGTTAGAGCAGCCTTATTTGCTGACACTATTACATATCCAGGATAGGCTAAGTAGAGTGATACCTCATCATATAGCTGTCTTGACTCTCTCAACTTCTTCCTTGAAGAGCCTCCTCATGATGTCCCCTGCCAATCGTGCGTGGCCAGATGGCCTGGCGTTGCCCCGTTCTGTTCCTTGTGTATCTTCAAAAGATGGGCAGAAGCCAGAAGCTTACAAAAAAGAATGTTTTGCCTTTTTGGTTTGCACTCCACAGATATGCTCTGAGTGTGCACAAAGCCAACAGCTGCAGTCTGGCTTTAAGTATTTCTCTCTCAGGCTGGTTGTGATGCCCTTACCACTTATCCAGGGATCCAAGGAACCCAGACGGCAGATGTGTAAATCATAACACCGTAGGACTCCATGATATTCTTAATGTGTGATCACACCTAGTCAAATAACAGCACTGCTGGCCACTCCTTGGGCCAAACTTCAGTCAGGGTAATGTGTAAACATTTGAAAATGGAACAAAACTACAAGAACATGCTCATCCTTTAGGAGATTCTTCATTATGTATTGTTTTCCTCTGCAGTACTTGAGTGATACTGACTTGAAGTATGTTGAAGTAAGAACTATTTGTTGTGTCTTAGTGGGTACATTTTGATTGTTATAGAGCAATATCTCTTCGTAGGAAAAGCCTGCAGGATTTTGGGAGGAGTTTGTGACGCAATATCACCAGAGTTCCTCTTCCATGCCCACTTCTTCTACTCCATGTTTGTTCAAGCCATCTCCTGCAAAATCACTTTTCCAGCTCTATAGGGAGTTGCACCAAGTGGTGGATGATACCTTTAACAAACCTGTAGTGAGTTCACATCAGCACTTAGTCGCACACATTGCATTTCTCCCATCTCAAAAGTGTGTATTTAGTAGCCCAAGGAGTGCATTTAATCCACGGGTGTTTTTATTCAGTCAAAAATGTTTTATTCGTCCATAAATGTGTTTATTCACCCATAAAGGTGTGTTTGTTCACCCTTAAAGGTGTTTTTTTTCACCTTTAAAGGTGTGTTTGTTCACTCATATGGTGTGTTTGTTCACCCATAAAGATGTGTTTGTTCACCCATAAAGGTGTTTGTTCACCCATAAAGGTGTGTTTGCTTACTCATATGGTGTGTTTGTTCACCCATAAAGATGTGTTTGTTCACCCTTAAAGGTGTTTTGTTAACCCTTAAAGGTGTGTTTGTTCACCCATAAAGGTGTTTGTTCACCCTTAAAAGGTGTTTGTTCACCCACAAAGTTGTTTTTGTTCAATCATGGTGTGTTTGTTCACCCATAAAGGTATTTGTTCACCCGTAAAGGTGTTTTTTTACCCATAAGGTGTCTTTGTTTACCCATAAAGGTGTGTTAGTTCACTCATAAAGGTGTTTGTTGACCCATAAAGGTGTGTTTGTTCACTCATATGGTGTGTTGTTCACCCATAAGATGTTTGTTCACCCATAAAGGTGTGTTTGTAGACCCATAAAGGTGTGTTTATTCACCCTTAAAGGTGTGTTTGTTCACTCATAAAGGTGTGTTTGTTCACTCATAAAAGTGTTTTACACCCATAAAGGTGTGTTTGTTCACCCTTAAAGATGTGTTTGTTCACTCATAAAGGTGTTTGTTCATCCATAACAGAGCTTGAAATAAGGTTCAGAAAATGGCTGGACAAAATGTCCGAGCATCTTGAGTTTTGATTGGTCTGCCACAGTACATGCTCAAGGTTCCGGTCATGTATCATGTGTTACTTTGACGTATAAATGTATGAAAATATTTGTATGCAAAATTGTAAATTATAAGCATTAATTAGTCATTCATCCACAGATCCCAGCCATCCAGTCAATCTCTTGTTCATCACTGGTAGAAGTTGAGCATGTTGCTGATTCTGGTGTACTGATTGGGCGTGTACTGTTTCCTCAGACGCTGGTTGGGTCGTCCTTGCTTAGCTTCCCAGCAAAGTGTAATTGCAGAGTCAGGAGAGAAATCCTTCAGTGGAGCCTTTTCTGCATTCAAAGACAACAGGTCATTTAAGCGTTGGTCACCAAGAGATGCTCTTTTCTTATCCTTGATGTTGTTAAGCTGAGAAAAACTGAGAAAAAGTTCGTTCAAGCTCACCGTTTGATACAGGTAAGGAGAAGAGCAGTTTAGCAAGGTTAGGATATTTGACCACTCAGAGGAATTTGGAGAATTAAACATCCGCCACCAGTCAGATTGGTAATCTGAAGTAGATAAGGATATGAACTGCCCAGCATAAGACAGCATGTAAAGTAGATAAGGATATGAACTGCCCAGCATAAGCATCATGTAAAGTAGATAAGGATATGAACTGCCCAGCATAAGGCATCATGTAAAGTAGATAAGGATATGAACTGCCCAGCATAAGACAGCATGTAAAGTAGATAAGGATATGAACTGTCCAGCATAAGCATCATGTAAAGTAGATAAGGATATGAACTGCCCAGCATAAGGCATCATGTAAAGTAGATAAGGATATGAACTGCCCAGCATAAGTCAGCATGTAAAGTAGATAAGGATATGAACTGCCCAGCATAAGACAGCATGTAAAGTAGATAAGGATATGAACTGCCCAGCATAAGACAGCATGTAAAGTAGATAAGGATATGAACTGCCTAGCATAAGACAGCATGTAAAGTAGATAAGGATATGAACTGCCCAGCATAAGACAACATGGCTTCATATTCAAGATGGATTTCATCCACTTCAGCATCACCTCCCTCAAGTGGAACCTTGAAATGCTCCACAAGTCTAGCAATGGCATCCAATGGTTTCTCACTTGGTGCCTCTCGGTCATCGGATGTGACCTCCTCTAGGATTTTGTGCCAGCCCTGAGTGCCAAGTATGAAGATGATGTCGTCGCGAATAATGTCCAAGTCTGACCATGTTAATCTTGATTTTGTACAAGAGGCACCCTTGAACAGTCATCTACTTACTTGCTTTGATAGCAGCTCTTTGCTTCTGAGAAATTCTTCCATACTTGATATTGATAAACTGGCTCTCCATCATTGTAGCAGAACATGCTGGCCACTGCTGCAAAGGCTTAGGTCTTAGCTTGATGGCTTCCTTTACTGTTCTCGGTAATATCCAAGCTGTCACTCTGCATGGATTTTGAGAACATGGCACAAGGAGTGAGAAGGTCCACAAACATTGCACACCCAAGGAGATACTTGGCATCAACACATTTTGACAGATTTCCTGTGAGCTTTGCACAATCAGCAGCTCTCACGGAACTATCATAACTAAGTGTAGCAAGATTAGCTGTGTATGCAAGCATACTTGACACAACTCTCTTCGTGGCATTTGGTTTGTGGCTGCATCCACAAACTCTCACTGGTGTTATACCCTCAGCATCCACATGCTCCCACTGATGTTATACCCTCAGCATCCACATGCTCTCACTGGTGTTATACCCTCAGCATCCACATGCTCTCACTGGTGTTATACCCTCAGCATCCACATGCTCTCACTGGTGCTATACCCTCAGCATCCACATGCTCTCACTGGTGTTATACCCTCAGCATCCACATGCTCTCACTGGTGTTATACCCTCAGCATCCACATGCTCTCACTGGTGTTATACCCTCAGCATCCACATGCTCTCACTGGTGTTATACCCTCAGCATCCACATGCTCTCACTGGTGTTATACCCTCAGCATCCACATGCTCTCACAGGTGTTATACCCTCAGCATCCACATGCTCTCACTGGTGTTATACCCTCAGCATCCACATGCTCTCACTGGTGTTATACCCTCAGCACACATGCTCTCACTGGTGTTATACCCTCAGCATCCACATGCTCTCACTGGTGTTATACCCTCAGCACACATGCTCTCACTGGTGTTATACCCTCAGCATGCACATGCTCTCACTGGTGTTATACCCTCAGCATCCATATGCTCTCACTGGTGTTATACCCTCAGCATCCACATGCTCTCACTGGTGTTATACCCTCAGCATCCACGTGCTCTCACTGGTGTTATCCCCTCAGCATCCACGTGCTCTCACTGGTGTTATACCCTCAGCATCCACATGCTCTCACTGGTGTTATACCCTCAGCATCCACATGCTCTCACTGGTGCTATACCCTCAGCATGCATATGCTCTCACTGGTGTTATACCCTCAGCATGCACATGCTCTCACTGGTGTTATACCCTCAGCATCCACATGCTCTCACTGGTGTTATACCCTCAGCATCAACATGCTCTCACTGGTGTTATACCCTCAGCATCCACATGCTCTCACTGGTGTTATACCCTCAGCATCCACATGCTCTCACTGGTGCTATACCCTCAGCATCCACATGCTCTCACTGGTGTCATACCCTCAGCATGCACATGCTCTCACTGGTGTTATACCCTCAGCATACACATGCTCTCACTGGTGTCATACCCTCAGCATGCACATGCTCTCACTGGTGCTATACCCTCAGCATCCACATGCTCTCACTGGTGTTATACCCTCAGCATCCACATGCTCTCACTGTGTTATACCCTCAGCATCCACATGCTCTCACTGGTGTTATACCCTCAGCATCCACATGCTCTCACTGGTGTTATACCCTCAGCATCCACATGCTCTCACTGGTGTTATACCCTCAGCATTCACATGCTCTCACTGGTGTCAGCATCCACATGCTCTCACTGGTGTTATACCCTCAGCATGCACATGCTCTCACTGGTGTTATACCCTCAGCATCCACATGCTCTCACTGTGTTATACCCTCAGCATCCACATGCTCTCACTGGTGCTATACCCTCAGCATCCACATGCTCTCACTGGTGTTATACCCTCAGCATCCACATGCTCTCACTGGTGTTATACCCTCAGCATTCACATGCTCTCACTGGTGTTATACCCTCAGCATCCACATGCTCTCACTGGTGTTATACCCTCAGCATGCACATGCTCTCACTGGTGTTATACCCTCAGCATCCACATGCTCTCACTGGTGTTATACCCTCAGCATCCACATGCTCTCACTGGTGTTATACCCTCAGCATCCACATGCTCTCACTGGTGTTATACCCTCAGCATCCACATGCTCTCACTGGTGCTATACCCTCAGCATCCACATGCTCTCACTGATGTTATACCCTCAGCATCCACATGCTCTCACTCGTGTTATACCCTCAGCATCCACATGCTCTCACTGGTGTTATACCCTCAGCATCCACATGCTCTCACTGGTGTTATACCCTCAGCATCCACATGCTCTCACTGGTGTTATACCCTCAGCATCCACATGCTCTCACTGGTGTTATACCCTCAGCATGCACATGCTCTCACTGGTGTTATACCCTCAGCATGCACATGCTCTCACTGGTGTTATACCCTCAGCATGCACATGCTCTCACTGGTGCTATACCCTCAGCATTCACATGCTCTCACTGGTGCTATACCCTCAGCATCCACATGCTCTCACTGTGTTATACCCTCAGCATCCACATGCTCTCACTGGTGTTATACCCTCAGCATCCACATGCTCTCACTGGTGCTATACCCTCAGCATCCACATGCTCTCACTGGTGTTATACCCTCAGCATCCACATGCTCTCACTGGTGCTATACCCTCAGCATCCACATGCTCTCACTGGTGTTATACCCTCAGCATCCACATGCTCTCACTGGTGCTATACCCTCAGCATCCACATGCTCTCACTGGTGTCATACCCTCAGCATCCACATGCTCTCACTGGTGTTATACCCTCAGCATCCACATGCTCTCACTGGTGTTATACCCTCAGCATGCACATGCTCTCACTGGTGTTATACCCTGAGCATCCACATGCTCTCACTGGTGCTATACCCTCAGCATCCACATGCTCTCACTGATGTTATACCCTCAGCATCCACATGCTCTCACTGGTGTTATACCCTCAGCATCCACATGCTCTCACTGGTGTTATACCCTCAGCATCCACATGCTCTCACTGGTGTTATACCCTCAGCATCCACATGCTCTCACTGGTGCTATACCCTCAGTATGCACATGCTCTCACTGGTGTTATACCCTCAGCATCCACGTGCTCTCACTGGTGCTATACCCTCAGCATGCACATGCTCTCACTGGTGTTATACCCTCAGCATGCACATGCTCTCACTGGTGTTATACCCTCAGCATCCACATGCTCTCACTGGTGTTATACCCTCAGCATCCACATGCTCTCACTTGTGCTATACCCTCAGCATCAACATGCTCTCACTGGTTTTATACCCTCAGCATGCACATGCTCTCACTGGTGTTATACCCTCAGCATGCACATGCTCTCACTGGTGTTATACCCTCAGCATCCACATGCTCTCACTGGCGTTATACCCTCAGCATGCACATGCTCTCACTGGTGTTATACCCTCAGCATGCACATGCTCTCACTGGTGTTATACCCTCAGCATGCACATGCTCTCACTGGTGCTATACCCTCAGCATTCACATGCTCTCACTGGTGTTATACCCTCAGCATCCACATGCTCTCACTGGTGTTATACCCTCAGCATCCACATGCTCTCACTGGTGTTATACCCTCAGCATTCACATGCTCTCACTGGTGTTATACCCTCAGCATCCACATGCTCTCACTGGTGTTATACCCTCAGCATCCACATGCTCTCACTGGTGCTATACCCTCAGCATGCACATGCTCTCACTGGTGTTATACCCTCAGCATGCACATGCTCTCACTGGTGCTATACCCTCAGTATGCACATGCTCTCACTGGTGCTATACCCTCAGCATCCACATGCTCTCACTGGTGTCATACCCTCAGCATCCACATGCTCTCACTGGTGTTATACCCTCAGCATCCACATGCTCTCACTGGTGCTATGCCCTCAGTATGCACATGCTCTCACTGGTGTTATACCCTCAGCATCCACGTGCTCTCACTGGTGCTATACCCTCAGCATGCACATGCTCTCACTGGTGTTATACCCTCAGCATGCACATGCTCTCACTGGTGTTATACCCTCAGCATCCACATGCTCTCACTGGTGTTATACCCTCAGCATCCACATGCTCTCACTTGTGCTATACCCTCAGCATCAACATGCTCTCACTGGTTTTATACCCTCAGCATGCACATGCTCTCACTGGTGTTATACCCTCAGCATGCACATGCTCTCACTGGTGTTATACCCTCAGCATCCACATGCTCTCACTGGCGTTATACCCTCAGCATGCACATGCTCTCACTGGTGTTATACCCTCAGCATGCACATGCTCTCACTGGTGTTATACCCTCAGCATGCACATGCTCTCACTGGTGCTATACCCTCAGCATTCACATGCTCTCACTGGTGTTATACCCTCAGCATCCACATGCTCTCACTGGTGTTATACCCTCAGCATCCACATGCTCTCACTGGTGTTATACCCTCAGCATTCACATGCTCTCACTGGTGTTATACCCTCAGCATCCACATGCTCTCACTGGTGTTATACCCTCAGCATCCACATGCTCTCACTGGTGCTATACCCTCAGCATGCACATGCTCTCACTGGTGTTATACCCTCAGCATGCACATGCTCTCACTGGTGCTATACCCTCAGTATGCACATGCTCTCACTGGTGCTATACCCTCAGCATCCACATGCTCTCACTGGTGTCATACCCTCAGCATCCACATGCTCTCACTGGTGTTATACCCTCAGCATCCACATGCTCTCACTGGTGCTATACCCTCAGCATCCACATGCTCTCACTGGTGTTATACCCTCAGCATCCACATGCTCTCACTGGTGTTATACCCTCAGCATGCACATGCTCTCACTGGTGTTATACCCTCAGCATCCACATGCTCTCACTGGTGCTATACCCTCAGCATCCACATGCTCTCACTGGTGTTATACCCTCAGCATCCACATGCTCTCACTGGTGTTATACCCTCAGCATCCACATGCTCTCACTGGTGTTATACCCTCAGCATCCACATGCTCTCACTGGTGCTATACCCTCAGCATCCACATGCTCTCACTGGTGTTATACCCTCAGCATCCACATGCTCTCACTGGTGCTATACCCTCAGCATGCACATGCTCTCACTGGTGTTATACCCTCAGCATCCACATGCTCTCACTGGTGTTATACCCTCAGCATCCACATGCTCTCACTGGTGTTATACCCTCAGCATCCACATGCTCTCACTGGTGTTATACCCTCAGCATCCACATGCTCTCACTGGTGTTATACCCTCAGCATCCACATGCTCTCACTGGTGTTATACCCTCAGCATCCACATGCTCTCACTGGTGTCATACCCTCAGCATCCACATGCTCTCACAGGTGTTATACCCTCAGCATCCACATGCTCTCACAGGTGTTATACCCTCAGCATCCACATGCTCTCACTGGTGTTATACCCTCAGCATCCACATGCTCTCACTGGTGTTATACCCTCAGCATCCACATGCTCTCACTGGTGTTATACCCTCAGCATCCACATGCTCTCACTGGTGTTATACCCTCAGCATCCACATGCTCTCACAGGTGTTATACCCTCAGCATCCACATGCTCTCACAGGTGTTATACCCTCAGCATCCACATGCTCTCACTGGTGTTACACCCTCAGCATCAAATTCAAAGATTTCCTTTAAATCAGTCACAACGCCTTCCAGTCCCTACATTTCTTAACGGACTTTTCAAAGTGTAATGCAGTCTTAATAGCATTTCCTCAACAGAATTAAAGAAGTGCCACTGAGTGCATCCTTGATAGCATTTCCTCAACAGAATTAAAGAAGTGCCACTGAGTGCATCCTTGATTGCCAGTTCAGGACGATGAGCCAAGCACCACATCCAGAAGATCCTGTCTAACTCCTGCTCCACCAATCCCTTAAGACCTGACGAGGCAATGTTAGCTGATGCTTCATCTGTACCAATTCCTACGAGCTCTTGCCTGCATCTTTATTCACAGCATGGCTGCCAAGACATTGTAGTCCATGCTGTAGTCACTGAAACAGGCCACCTGCAGGCACAGGTTTGGGTCTGTTTAGAGAAAGGAATTTGATCTTTGCATGAACTTTCTCATCCATGCTGTTTGAGTCCCAACAGACAACCATGAGTACCTCATTGTTAGTGGTGCTCTTGTCTGTTGAACCATCCATCAGCAGGGAGAAGAAGGGCACATTGGAGAACAATGTCTTGCCTGCTAGACTCTGCTAGACTCTGCTATGTAATGAATAAACTCTTGACCTGCGCTGTTATTCATGTAGGCAGTGCCCAAGTCCACTCCATGCTGGGCCTCCAGTTCACAACCTCTGATGTATTTAGTCAGAGAGAGCTGCTTAGTGGCCACACAATAAACTACATCAAACTTTAGCTTCAACTTCTTTTGCTCCTCCTTGGGCAGTGCAGGCAGTGCTTGTGCAATAGGAGAACAGGAAGAGGTGCCCAAACCTTTGGCTTGTGCGAGGTCCTTCTTGTGCAAATTAGCATGTTGAGCAGATTTAGTATGATCTCGAAGGTCAGTTGTCCTGACTTGAGTCTGCCCCATCCACTTATCCATTTCTCACTAAAATTATTTTCCCCAATGGTTCTGTCTATGTACTTGCTGCAAAGTCAGCCATTTCAGGTTCGTCACGACTTCATTCCAGTGTCAGTCTCTGTTCCATAGTCCGACCAGGTTATTGTCTGGCCCTCCTAATCGTCCTGTTACCCACCATGTCTTGCAGCGTCACCCGCCTTCTTTTCTCATCTGGAACTGTAGAAGACAGAGATAAACTTCCTTTCATTGTTAGACAGATCTTACTGCTAGCTGGAGCTACTATGCGGACTCCACGGTACGCGTGATCCTCAATAAACAAGCTTGTATCGATAAATAAGACTCGCGTGAATTCATAATTACTTGCCGTGCGTGTACAACCCCACAACCCCTTAAACTTTGTACGGAGAGTACGGCCGACTGCAGTGAGTTTTGCTCGGACAAATGCAATAAACGGTCGGAAGATGTCCGACTGCTACTTCAAGCTCTGCTAAGGGTGTGTTTGTTCACCCATAAAGGTGTTGTTTACCTGTAAAGGTGTTGTATACCCATAAAGATGTGTTTGTTCACCCAGGTGTTGTTTACCTGTAAAGGTGTTGTATACCCATAAAGATGTGTTTGTTCACCCATAAGGTGTGTTTATTCACCTATAAAGGTGTTCGTATACCCATAAAGATGTTTGTTTACCCATAAAGGTGTTTGTTCACCTGTAAAGGTGTTGTATACCCATAAAGGTGTTTGTTCACCTATAAGGTGTGTTTATTCACCTATAAAGGTGTTCGTATACCCATAAAGATGTTTGTTTACCCATAAAGGTGTTTCTTCACCCATGGGGGTGATTTAGTCATTAAAACAACTCAAACAGATATTAACAATTTCTTCTTGGTTGTAATATACGTTCATGGATTATATTCTCCTTTGTTTGTAGCTAAATATTGAGCAATCCTTCACTTCCACTCTACACAGAGATCTTGACAAACAGTGAGTTATATAATTATATACATGTAAATATATATATATATATAGGTATATATATACCATAAATCTGGTTGTTGATTAATTTTCATAAGTCTTAAAAACTGGGGGGGGGGGGGGGGGAATTAAAACACTAATGAATAGGTAAGATTATGCATTAGCTATGAATCATGCAGACACACCAGGCAAGGCAAATAGAGAGCTAGCTTCAAAATAGAAATATATATCTCCAAAGATTTAGATCTTCAGAGAAGTGTACACAGCTTTGACAATTTTCTTCTGTGTGTCAAAATTTGTTCCCATCTTTTTCATGAGATCTCTTAGTTAATGACTCTCCTTCACAATCCCTCCACTATTGGTTTCCATAGAGCTCTATAAACATGACTGCCTCTTTCAAGAATGGCCTATCCGTATCTTTTCTGCTGATTTCTCTTCAGAAGTTAATTACGTATCGTCTCACAGTCAGTCGCGTCAGTAAAAGATAATTTGTAGACCACGAATTCTGCGAAAATATAACGGCATGAAATATTAAACACGAAGTATTCAAATTTATGCATACATATAGTATGGTTCTAGCATTATAGGTGTTCTATCATTAGGTGTTCTATCATTAGCATACATATAGTATGGTTCTAGCATTATAGGTGTTCTATCATTAGCATACATATAGTATTGCTCTAGCATTATAGGTGTTCTATCATTAGCATACATATAGTATTGCTCTAGCATTATAGGTGTTCTATCATTAGCATACATATAGTATCGTTCTAGCATTATAGGTGTTCTATCATTAGGTGTTCTATCATTAGCATACATATAGTATGGCTCTAGCATTATAGGTGTTCTATCATTAGCATACATATAGTATGTTCTAGCATTGTAGGTGTTCTATCATTAGCATACATATAGTATGTTCTAGCATTATAGGTGTTCTATCATTAGCATACATATAGTATGTTCTAGCATTATAGGTGTTCTATCATTAGCATACATATAGTATTGCTCTAGCATTATTAGGTGTTCTTCATTAGCATACACTGCTGCAACGATAAACACTGCTGCAACGATAAATTATCACAGCAAATGTGTAGGCAATAATGGCTTTGAGGAGTTGCATGCTGAAACAATGGACGTTCCAATATCCAAGCTATATACTTATCAAGTGTCTCAAGTATATACTAGTAAGAATGTTGAGGTGTGGGTGGACATAATGTGGCTCTAGGACTGTGTGTCCTCCACTCGATGGATGCTCGTGAAAGTTTATTGGGCAGTGGAAGGAGTAGGGATGGGGGGAGGGGATATGTGTAGGAGGTATAATTCCATCTACCTGCCTCAGATTTTCATTGGTGTAGCCAAGGCATTACACCCATGATTCGAAAAACCTTATTAATGTTGTTGTTGTTGTTGTTGTTGTTGTTACTGTTACTACTGCTACTAAAGATTTACCTTTTAATCGGCTCTTTTTCCCCCAATTTTTAACGAATGCTTCAGTCTTCATCGGGACATAAATGTTTCGGTCTTCATCGGGACATAAATGCTTCAGTCTTCATCGGGACATAAATGCTTCAGTCTTCATCGGGATATAAATGCTTCAGTCTTCATCGGGACATAAATGCTTCAGTTTTCATCGGGATATAAATGCTTCAGTCTTCATCGGGATATAAATGCTTCAGTCTTCATCGGGACATAAATGCTTCAGTTTTCATCGGGATATAAATGCTTCAGTCTTCATCGGGACATAAATGCTTCAGTTTTCATCGGGATATAAATGCTTCAGTCTTCATCACCACATTCAGTTGAAGTGTTGCAAAAAAGCCAAAAAGAGATAATTCTTCGTATTATTAATGAAGTCATCAGAAATCATCATTCTACTAATATTATTATATTTATTATTACGTTTATTATTGTTGTTGTTATTATTATTACTAATTATCGGAACATCGGACATTTTCCAAACATTTCATGTATTTGTCTGAACAAAAATCAATCTGCTCTGTCAAAATGTCCGCGCAGAACCAATGCTCTAGAATACGTGCAGATAGCGATAAGGAGGAAGAGGAGGAGAAGTTGTAACAGATTTTGGTTGTAATTTCCCACAGTGCGTATTATCATTGTTGTAATTACTATTGTCATTGCTATTATTATTATTATCATTGTTTACTGCTGTTATTATTATTAATATTATTATCATAGTTGTTATTACTATTGTCATTGCTGTTATTATTATTAATATTATTATCGTTGTTGTTGTTATTACTTCTACTATTATGCTTTTAACTTGTAGGGTGGGAGGGATCACGGCTAAGGAGCTGGAGTCATTAGTGTAAGTTGTTGTTTTTTAGCTGCATGTGGAGTTCGGTGGCTATACTGGAATATGGTGCCAGGACCATGCCTGAGATCTCCGGTCATGTGTCCGAGTCCCATGCAGTTTACTTGCCTCATGGATCTCAGTCTCTCAGTCATTTCCGTAGATAAATCCATTTAAATGTACATCATTGATCTTCTAGTCAACCACCTCTGGGATACTTCACACAGAGATAGAGAGAGCTCCTCTGTCAAATGAGTCTCTGGGTCTATACATATACTCTTTATTGTAATATTTTATATTTTATTGACATCAGAAAGGTCAGAGAGAGCTCCTCTGTCAAATGAGTCGGTCTATACATATACTCTTTATTGTAATATTTTATATTTTATTGACATCAGAAAGGTGTTGTCAGGCAAGATCGACATGTTCTTGTTCTTGTAGATGATCCAATTGCCTTTGCCAGTCTCTCATTCACTCTCTCAGTTCATTGACATACTATTCGATGCCAAAGTAGACGATAATCATGTACATATGTTGTTAGCTCTGTGGCTCTTACATGTCTACATGCACTGGATGTTGCATGCATGTCTACATGCACTGGATGTTGCTTGCATGTAGCTATTCCTATGTATGTCGCATGTATTTACAATGACCTAACCAATAAATCAACTTGAAATTTTATTCTCTCGACGTTTCCACTAGATGCTCTACCTTCATCAAAAGAATTATAATAATAATAATAATAATAATTATTATTATTATTATTATTATTATTATTATTATTATTATTATTATTATTATTATTATTATTATTATTCCTGATGAAGGCTAGAGCATCTAGTCGAAACGTCGAGAAAATAAAATTTCAAGTTGAGAGGTCATTGAAATTTCGTTATGTCAACTGAAGAGTTTGTTGAGAGTATGTGTATTTAATTTGGCACTAAAGCTTGTCTTCCATGGAGACAGTACCAAAGTTGCATGCAGACAAAGTTGGTTGTCTTTTACTGTGAAGGTTGTTGAGAAGAGCAAGAATGATTGAAGCACTAGGTCCACATTCTACGTGGGTCTTGAAAAGTGGAGCTAGAAATCGAGTGACCTCTGCTATATTGTCAATTGCACCAACTGGGCAATCTCGGGGTTCCTGCTTGGTCCTCCCTCGACTTGCAGCAACTGCTGCTTTTGATCACCATCAGCTTTCATCTCTACACTAGCAATAGCTGTAATCCACTCTTCACTCGCATGCCCCATGCTCTATGGTAGCCTGCCTAAAAAAGCACAGGCATACTACAAACTTTCACTTAAACAAATTGAGTCTAGAGTTTTAGGATTGTTACTTTATGAATCTCTTTACAGCACTTCCTGTAGTATACTAGACACCCGTGCAATAGATATTTTAATGCACTTCAAATAAAGGATACAAGTTTGGACATAAATATATATGTATATATATTATTTTATTACGCAAGTTTAATATAAGATGCAAACCATCCAACCATTATCGTATCACAGGTGCCATTTCACTCATGAGGAAAAGTCCGGATTTTGCATTCCAGCGACAACTGTTCAGATGTCCGATAATGCTGGATGCATTTGTTGCTCTGAGGTTGAGCTGATCTGCTACTCCACTCGCTGCAAAGATAAGAGGTGAGGAATATATTGTAGAGTTGTTTATGACTTGATCAGAGACTGAGCAGCCGCCTCTGCAACAGCTCCAGCAGCAACTCTCATTCCTGGGTTTCTTAGAATCGTCCCATCCTGCTGTACTCTGTACTTCCATACTACCATCCACTTCCTCTGTGTGGTTTTGTTGTTGTTGTTGTTGGGTGTGTTGATTTTTTGTTTGAGAGGGGAACCCTGAAAGAAACCATTGGAATTATATTTGTGAAGCCCACTCAGATTACAATGCCATTGCTACATACATGTATATATAATCTATAGGCATTTGCAACATCATTGATTAGTTAGGGGGGGGGGGGGGCATGGAAATATATAAAAGAAATGAAACAAGAATTCTCCCGATGTAACCTTAACAAGACCTTTACCTACTAATATGAAGATATATTAATAGGTAAAGGGTATTAATAGGTAAAGGGTAGTAATAGGCTTGTGCATTCGGTAAAGGGTAGCGGGTTGATTCCTTTCTTTGTTGAAACACAACGTAGCAGTACTTCTTTTTCTTGTTTGATATTTGTTTGTTTCTGCCTTGTTTCCATTTGATCAAGCAGTCCCCTACAAGAAGTTACTCAGTGTAACACCAGAACTAACCGTGTTATTGTTTACCATGTTTAGTAGACACACGTGTCTATGTATTCATATATGCACATAGAAACTTGCATCATAAGTAGATAGCTAGTTGTGTTGGAGGTGTCCGCTGTCAAGTGTTGTCATGAGTAAACTTCAGAGGAAACCAACTCATCATTCTTTGATAATAAAACATGCAGCTGCTTGCTGACTCGGCTCAGTTAGACTCACTATAAAGTATTGCATGTACACATGATGTGCATGTACACATGATGTGAAGACCTTTTACCAATTTTCAGGTGTTTTACTTGGTCAAGAAGCAGATAAGTGGTTACAAAATGTTGGGTAATTTCGTATCTTCTGGTAGTAAAATTATGACCAATGGACCTATTGTACTCAACTTGTGTGTGTGTGTGTGGAGGGGGGAGGTGATTGCCAGTTTACTACCTTCACTAAAGGATTCAAGGCCCACTTGAAGTGTTTTAGGGTTGAAGAAGCTGCTTGAGGGATAAACTTGTTTTATTGTCCACTAGTTTACAGTAGAGGTCAAACCAATGTAGGGATTTCCCCCTCCCAAATTTTTATTCCTGTAATAAAAATAAATTTAAAAAAACACGTCAATTTGGTGTATTGTATGACTTCTCTAGCTTCCAGTGGAGTTTTTCTGGCTGCAGGCGTGCTTTATAGATGAGGTCACGAGGGGACACTGAGTGGGCAAAAGAGATACAGCTGCAATGCAGAAGACGCTCACTGAGCAAACAACTGAGGCATGGCATGGCAATTTGTAAGATGAAGATTCAGACTTGTGGACTGCTCCTTCTCTTTCGTTGATAGTTCTTCTGCTAGCAGCAGAAATGATACTTGCATGAGCCCAAGGCAGAGGAGAATCTTGCATCCTCACCACCTTCTACGGAGCCTGGGCTAGTGAAAGGCTCCACAACAAACTGGTGGCAAGAGCAAACCCTCTCCTGCAGCTACCGCCATGCATGAGCTGGCAGTTGTAGCAGCTATTGTTTAGGCAAACTTAGAGCCAGCCACAAATGGCCTGACACATGCCACCATTATGGCCACATACTCGGAATATAGTGAAGGCTGTAATGTGTGCTAGGAAACAAGTGTGAGTGTGAGCATATGACAACAGAACCTAAAGTACATTTACAGAAGGAACAAAGTAGCGATGGTAAATGACACGCAAGCTCATCGATGCAGTATGTCCTCGGCAACCGCAGGATTTTGATGTAGCTTGTGTTGAATTCTGGAGTCATTCATGCTTTATTATTACCGCTACTAACATGAGTACTCCCCGTGAAAGAGGAGGAGTGATACATGAGGTTGACCTGACAGATGCCCTGTGAGGAAGAGGAATGGTACGCGAGGCTGAGGTCTTGACCCGACAGATGCTCAGTGGAGGAAGAGGAGCAGATTAGGTCAGATCCTCAGGAAGAGGAGGAACGGTACGCGAGGCTGAGGTCTTGATCTGACAAATTTCCAAGGAAGGAAGTTTGAAAGGCTGGGGTCTTGATCTGATCGATTGCTGGGCCCTGTAGATCACTCAATAGTGACTTCTTCATTGCCGTTGCATCTCTTTTGCCGAGTCAGCACCCCCTCGTAACGTCACTCATGAAAACTGGCCGCCTTTTAATTTTTATTTTTTTATTTTAATATATATATATATAAAAATTATACATAAAAATTCTAAAATAAAATCATAACAATAGTAGTAGTAGTGATGATAATAATGATAGAATCTTTATTTAGAATCCCTCCCTGTCCTATCCCCCTATATATGTCTATCCATATATACTATGCCCATATATATGCCAAAATGGAAGTGCATCAGAAGTACATGCACATCCAGTCCTGCTTGAATTAACGTGTGTTGGTCGCATCCACACAAGCATTTCAATAAGCAAACGCCTGCAACAAAAATTGATCATTCATGGTGGGTGGCTTTTCTCCTCTCGTGAATAAGCTACCTATAGACTTGAAGGAGACTTGTGCTTCAGAACAGAAAGAGGATAAAGTTAAGGGAATGGCAGTGTCACTGATGGATGATGCTCCATGGAAGAATTAGGTGTGTATATGCTAGCTGGAGGAGGCATACACTAGCTATGGTAGCTTCAATGTTTGTTAGTCGACATCTAGCTAGCTTATGCCCTACAAACAGTTTCTGGTGAGTAGTACCTGTCATCGCTCTAGTCTCCAAGATCCAACCTGCCACCATAACAGTTCAACACACACTTGCAAAGTTATTTATTGCTCTGAATCACTTCTTGAATTGATTCAGACACTTCTTGAGACAATGGATGTGATACACATTAGGACATAATTTCGTAGTTCAAATTCAGTGTAGATGAACCGATGTACATTTGTGTGTGTGTGCTGGGTGAAGAGGGAGTTTCCTCTGGGCCCCGATTCCTCTGGGCCCCGATGAGGGCTGAAGTATCTAGTCAAAACATCGAGAGCGTAATATTCAAGTTGATTATTGGGAAAGTCATTGGAACTGTTTATATATTCTTTATTATTTTATTTTATATATTCTATTTATTTTATGTATTCTTTATTATTTATTTATTTTATGTATTATTGATAACTGTATTGTTACCTTCTAGAGTAGAGAAATGTGTGTTCTGTGTGAGGAATGTCGAAGCACTTGCAGAAAAAGAAGAAGAGGAGAGGTGAGCTAATATAATAACTATGTAACTTACTTTATGTGCCTGAGCAGGAGTCAGCAGAGTCACACAAGGTCACACAAGAGCTAGAGTAAGCACTGACCTCAACTTCACGTGATCTGGGTAGCAGTGTCAACTTTTTCCAGTCTCACACTAGGTTTTCGCTCACTTTGTACTCCATTCAGATCCTCTATTCCCAGAAAGACTTCTCTGCAAATTCAATAACTTTTTGAGGTTAAAAAACAGCAGTGTATTTCATACACTTGGTTCCAAACATTTCACACGTGCATTAAAAAAAAAATATATGCAATACGAGATCACATGCTCCCCTTGACCCTGCCCAGAGATTCATCTTACCCATGACAACGTAAATTCCAGAAAAATCGACTCTTTCGATGTATAAGTGAAATGAAGATTCGGAGAGCTGCTAGGATGACCCAGACTCTGACAAATATGGTTCTTAAAAATACTAGAAATTTATATTCCGTTGTTAAGCTTGTCTCTCTCATTGTACTTTTCTCCATGTGTCCTTAATGTCGTGCCTAGATGTTTGATCTTTAGCATCAGAGCATATGACGAGAGCAACTTCACGGTTCTGCTTCGGTACTCCTTCAAGGTGTTGGAAGAGACATCACCGGGTGTTGGCACCAGCCCAACCAGGTTGATCCTCGTAACTCACTCTGTCATCGCCCAGCTACCCATTGCTGGTGTTGTTTCACTGGCCGGAGAAAGTGGGTGTCCTGACGTCCACGATGTGGGCCCCATGTTGACTCAAGTGCACGTCTTGGGGGCGTTCAAAGCCGGACAATTGGCTGTGGTTGGCGGGACTAGAAAGTTGGCAGCTGTCGTAAGTTCATGACATTCACTTCGGTTGTTGATAAATGCTGTTTGTTATATTGCTGCTGAGGGTGTTCATTTGTATGTTGGTGATACCTTACCTGAACATGCTTCAGAATTTTTCCTGATATTGTGGTCCATGGTTGTGTTAGAACACTGGTTTAAGGAGGGACAGCTCCATTTTTTTTGTGTGCTCTGTGTCAACGCCTTCAATTTTCTACCCGTGCGCTTGACCAGGTAATCAATTTTTCACGCCTACTCAAAACAGTCCTTGTATGCTCTAGAGCTTCCTCTAGCCACTCGTACCATTTTTAATTTTTTTGCACTTCGCAACTCAGAATGGTTTTGGACGGCGGTTTTGGGGTGCAGGTTTTTGTGGTCCCTCCGCTTTAGGGTCTAGTAACTTGCCTATAGTTATACCTATGAAACATATTTTAGTATCAAAAGAGAGCACACAGAGAGACCTATCTTTTGAGCTATATATCAAGTCCATACCATGAAGTTTGCAGAATCTACTGAGCTCTAAAGTTGTAACCACAGGTGTAAAAAAAATATGCAAAAAAATGCAGCTGTCCCCCCTTAACTCGTATTACAACTCGTATTACTGACGTGACATGTGAGAAGGGTTGTGCTACGTGTTTTAGCAATAGAACGTTTGCGTGATAGTAAGTACCTACAAGAAGTTACTCAGTGTAACACCAGAGTTAACCATGTTATCTGCCACCGTGTTTATATACATATATACATGGACACATGCATCTTAAAGTTCCTAATTACGTATGCATGGCTTTATTAAAGGTCTATTAGCTATTGTCACAAGAGTTAGCTTCTGAGGAAACCAACTGATCATTTCTTGGTACGAAAATTGCAGCTGCTTCAGCTCAACTTAGTATTGCACATACACAAGCAGGGCTACTGCATTGACGACCATTACCAATTTTGAATTTCTAAGAAGCTTGCCAAAAGGAGATATAACTTTGTTTGCCATTTTAAAATACGGGTCCAACCACACCCACCAACCACACCCACTATATTCACAAAGAACTAAATATTATAAATATATCATGGGGGGGGGGGGTTGCTCAGGAGTCCATGTTTGGTTGGAAAGCATTTCCCTTCTCCCTTTGCTTGCCTGGGATGTTCTTCCCCATCCCATCACTGCCTGAGTTCTGGGTGCCCGTATTCTGGTTGTAGTATATCCCTGTCATTTCCAGAGATGTGGATGGAATGTGTGTAGAGAGGGCAGGTGATGTGAAGCTTAAGGAATCCATGTTTGGAAAACATCTCCCTTTGCTTGATGCAGAACTTCAGGGAACTCACAACATTTGGAGCTTAAACAAAAGGGAGGGGCTTGTTTTCTTCGAGATTTCCTTTGCCACACTCTTACTCCCTTCTCTGCTTGACTTTTGTTACAGTCCTTCTCTTCTTCTCTTAGCACAACTTTCCCATGGCCACCTTGTTGTCCCCTGCATAATTCTTCGGGATCTGTCAAAGAGATGCATGACGATGGAGTTGTGATGTGGGAAGACACGCTGATGTGGGACCCCTCTCCTTGTTTTCATGCACATTTAGGGCAGCACAAATCAGGAAATGTCATAGCTTGGGAGAGTAGGCTTGACCTTGTTCTTTGTGTAGGAGAGTAGGCTTGACGACCTTGGTCTTTGTGTAGGAGAGTAGGCTTGACCTTGGTCTTTGTGTAGGAGAGTAAGCTTGACCTTGGTCTTTGTGTGGGAGAGTAGGCTTGACCTTGGTCTTTGTGTAGGAGAGTATTGGTCTTTGTGTAGGAGAGTAAGCTTGACCTTGGTCTTTGTGTGGGAGAGTAGGTTTGACCTTGGTCTTTGTGTAGGAGAGTAGGTTTGACCTTGGTCTTTGTGTAGGAGAGTAGGCTTGACCTTGGTCTTTGTGTACGAGAGTAGGCTTGACCTTGGTCTTTGTATGGGAGAGTAGGCTTGGCCTTGGTCTTTGTGTGGGAGAGTAGGCTTGACCTTGGTCTTTGTGTAGGAGAGTAGGTTTGACCTTGGTCTTTGTGTAGGAGAGTAGGCTTGACCTTGGTCTTTGTGTACGAGAGTAGGCTTGACCTTGGTCTTTGTATGGGAGAGTAGGCTTGACCTTGGTCTTTGTGTGGGAGAGTAGGCTTGACCTTGGTCTTTGTGTAGGAGAGTAGGTTTGACCTTGGTCTTTGTGTAGGAGAGTAGGCTTGACCTTGGTCTTTGTATGGGAGAGTAGGCTTGACCTTGGTCTTTGTGTGGGAGAGTAGGCTTGACCTTGGTCTTTGTGTAGGAGATGACACTGAAGTGGCAGAGGGAAACTGCAGCTGCTTGAATTGGAAGGGACAGTCGTTGGGAAGCATCTTGGTGCCTCGATTGCTAGAAGTTGCAGCAGCAAACTTTGCGTATGTTGCCAGCAACGTGGTGGATGGTTGCAACTGTTGTGTCAGACATCTTTTCTTGGTGCCTCGATTGCTAGAAGTTGCAACAGCAAACTTTGCGTATGTTGCCAGCAACGTGGTGGATGGTTGCAACTGTTGTGTCGGACATCTCTTCTGGATAATGCCTCATAGCTTGTGTCTGTCCCAGTGTAAAAGTACACCATTGTGTTAGTTTCTTTAACTTCAAATTGTTGGATTTATCCTTTGGACAAATAAGCACAAATGCTGTGAGCTTTAAAACATGGTATATATGTATAGGATAGCCTATACAAAAGAGTCGGTTATGCGCCTATGTAACCTCCGAGTTTGCGGTTACCCCGAGGCGAAGCCGAGGAATGTAACAGCAAACGAGTAGGTTACACTGGCGCATAACCGACTCTTTTGTATAGGCTATCTTACTTATACTACATTGCGCACGTGCTAAACTACATGCGGTTAAAAGTGTAGGTTACGCGCCTATGTAACCTATAGTTATTAACCAATCATAATTATTAGCCACAGATCATGTGATGTAGTACATGTGTATATATCATTATATATGTATATATATACACATGTATATGTATGTATATTTGTATGAATTATTAATTTTTCTCTTTCTACCTCTCTTACGGCCTCTATCTCGCCACAAAAGACGTCAGGGAAGTATTTATTGAGTTTAGCATCTGCCACAATACCTGCAATGTCATTTAGCCATCTTAATTCTGCCTACTTTGGATCGTGCTCGTGCTGACTCTGCAATAACCTATCCACCAACCACTTCTGAACTGGCACAGTAACTATGGTATACATAATATAAGGTCACAAAGCACAAGGTTTACATTCCATGAGCACCTTATTAATGCATTCTTTTCCCCCCTTCTCAAACCCATCCAGAACTCGAGGCTCTGTGACCCCTCATAGCTTCGAAGTTACTTTCTTCCTGTCTTAATTTTCCCCTTTTAACCACGTGGTAGCACTGAAGTGGACCTGTCAAAATTGGCACATTTTGTTATTGCTACTGACCATGTCAAGTTTAAAAGAATCAACTCAACTTTCACTATGGTAATAGGTGTCGGAGAATGGCAAGAAGATCAGGCTCTTTGATGTGGATGAAGAAGAAGAGGACCAAACTAACACTAGTTTTAATAAAGGAGAGATCTCCAGTGCATAGAGTGTACAGCTAATGAGACACATGAAATGAAGTAACCATATATGTATGTATCACTTAGAACAATGATTTATTAACATGGCCATTAGAAATGGTGTTTATTAAAATTTTAAAAAGTAATTGAAATTTTAAATGGGGGGGGGGGGTGGACTTGTTTTGTTTTGCGTGTTGATGGTATGTCTTGTTTTTGTTAAGGTGTGGTATTGATTAAATTTTAAACAAAATGAGACTATATATATATTCTATTATTATCTATGTTAAAGTAAGCGCTTAAGAATTGGTGTTGCCTCAATATATTAAGAAGCATGTGATCACCCTAGGAACGTGTTTCGAACTCTTGTTGTTTTAGCAATAAAAAGAGCACACAGATATGGTGAGGGTAGTCGGGGAGAATAGGCTTATTTAATAGTGTACCAAACTGTGTCTATTAATTCAGTAATCTGCTTATATTGTTATTGCTATATATATTATGATGACAACCAATAGATAAGTTTGCCGGGTGATATTTTATCTAGAACATTCCAGGTCTTGATCTGGGGGGGGGGGGGGGGGGGAGTTGAATTTTATGACCTCTGCTGACTGACCAGCGCCACATAGAAGACACATGTGTAAAATTGTAAAAACTTCTATTATTAACAGTGGCACATGTACTACTGCACAGACTGACCTGTCATGTGTAAGTGTGTTTGTCTTAAAAAGTCATAATTATACCTAGGTAATAATTTTAATGATTACTTTTCCCTTATGATCTGACGAGCAACCAAGACTGTCCTGACGACACCCCCTCAAACTGTGGAAGTGCCACCAACCACCTCTGGCATCTCCTTCTCGAGCAAGCAATTCTTCAGATTCCTGCTCTGAATTGGTCGTCTTTAATGGATATTCTTCACTCATGCTGTAACTAAGCTAGGAAGATGTTGGAACACTCATTTTCAGCTTCAATGGCTTGAACACTTTCCATTGCCGTCATATTTTTTCTCAGTGGCCAGACGGGTGGTCGAGGACAGGTGTATTAGACCTTTCACCTTATCAAAACTCATATACAAACTTTGTAAGGATGGTCTTCTTACCTCTCTTGAGAAGACTTCACTGCAGTAGAAAAAGCAGATTGCTCTGTGTTTTAGTACTCCGTGTTCCAGTACTCCGTATTCCTGACTAAAACAAGCTCAACAAAAATAGACAAAAGACATTTTACATCCAATTGTTCTTGCTGTGAGTTCTTATATAGCAAAGCAATTCAGTGGTAGCTAAGTAATGATCAAGTTGATTTTGCTGACGAGAAACTTTATAGGTGTTCTTCAGTTGTTTGAGCAGCTGTCTTCAACAGCACCTTATTTGTTAGGCGAAATGAACTAAAGACTAATATACACAGAATCAAAAATATTTACATTTATGCTTTAGGAGCAAAACAAATGAGAAAAGAAAACTCCTTTACTGTTTTTTTCTCCTTTTTTATTGTTATTATTTATTATTGAAAAAGATTATTGAAAAAGATCATACTCGATATCCAAGAGGCTAATATGAAGAGTAAAAATAAGTAAACAAAGACATGGAGGAATATATTAAGTTGATTATAGTTAGTAGTTAAAAGTTAATTGATGATAAGGGGTGTTGAATATAGTGTTTAAAATTTATAGTGTTTAAAACTTATAGTGTTTAAATTGTCCAAGTGAATTAGCTTCTTTAATGTAATTGGGATTGCTGAAATGGTGACTGATCCTTGTGCTGACCAACATATCCGAACAAGCCACAGGTATATATGTGCTCGACGGTATCGCTTTGACTGCCCCCAAACACGTTCGATCGGGTTCAGTTCACAGTGGAACTTGGGGATGAAGAGACAAATTTGAAGCCCCTATTGATGACATAATTCTCAACTTGAGTCTTCTTGTTTAAGAAATCTTCATGATTGGACAGGATTGTTCTCATGTCGTCAGCCTTGAGGGTGGCAGTGTTAATCCCCCTCTCTGCAAGGATAGTTCTCAATCCCTTGGCCGAGCCATCTGACATCACCATAGACTGTGGCTGACCTGCCCAAACTGTGTCCCTCACTTTGCGGACTCCTCCGTCCTTCACCAGAATGCTACGTGCCAGTAGTGCCCTCTCATCAAATTTCTTGTGGCAACTACTCTGATCGAGAATAAAAACAACAGTATGAGATCTCAGTGGATACTTCACCTCGGCAATATCACAAGCAGTTCTCATTTGCTCTAAGAATCGATCGCCCGTCCAATATCCATCCCGTTCACACCCATACTCCAGAAATACTCCGAGCACTCTGAATGATGTTAGGATTAACTGCTAGAGCATGATGATGCTGCTCTGATGAGAGGCACAAATATCCATCATACTCGTCTACGAAATTGGATACCATAATGCCACTCCCTTTAGTCTTGGGTAGAAGTGCTGGTCTCTCCTCCTCCCCCATGTTTGGCCCTCGTTACTGTTGTATATCGACTCATCGTCACATATTAAAACAAGTGTCTTCTTCTCTTCCTCCTCCTCCTGCCGTACTCTAGGTGACTCGTCAGAACATGCTGGTGGTGGCTTGTGTGAGTGTCGCAGTGCTGCCATGGTCTTCAAGTATTCCTTTCCGATGTAAATGTGTGTGTATATATATATATATAATTCTTATGTTATTTAAAAAAAAAATTTAAACACCTCACGATGCTTGATGACATCCTCCCTCTAAGGCTTGTGCCGTCATGTTAGGCTTTGCTTTCACAAATGCATTCTCCCTGACAAACTGAGCAGCCTTTTGATTCATCTGTCACAAGGCCAATCATGTAAATATTGTATGCATGACCGTTCATTCATGAACTCACAAACACAAATAACAAACCTCTTCATCCCGATAAACTGTCACTCTCATACAATTTTTCAAACCATAGCTGTTTATTAATGCCCTTGATGAAGTCAGAAGCATTGCTTCAAAACAGCAAAAACGTGAGCAAGATGTTTATGATGCTTATACAATAGTGGCACAGTAATCTTCAAAATGCTGAGTCCCTTGTACAGTTATTAAAAACATAAATACCACAAGAAACATCAATAGTGCTTTCAGTTCTTGGTATGGAGAATATAAGATGTTCTTACTTTGGTAGAGCAGGTAGTTAGTTATAATCTGCACCATAGAAGACAAGCTTACAACGAAATTGGAGGAGTGTTCCTTGTCAGCACTACAAAAGAGCAGTTGCTATTCCTCTAGTACTTGCTCCCTTTTGAGTCAAACGAAGGAAAGGTTTTCAGATGATCAGTCAATTTCTTTAATCTTGTTCCTCAATAATAACCTTAGCGATAATTCCAGCATAGAAAGTGATAGTGAAGTCACTTGCTTCATTGGGAAGGAGATCCCAGTTTTTTTGCAAAATGAGCATAAGTATGGAAGGTTCTGTGACGGTCATTCTTTAACCCCCGGTTTCCTCTTACCACTTGCTTACCACTTGCTTCATGTGGCATTGGTTAATTCCCCAACATTCATGTATTGCTAGTAATATCCCGATTACAAAGCACTGAAACTGAATCTTTGCTGCGAAAGGTAGCTGAAGAGCGTATGTCTGATCTTGAAGTGATGCATTACAATGAGAGGATATCTGCCGTGCAGCTACCTTAGCTCATCGTCCAAGACTCTTTAAAGCTACAGACTAACTAAACATCCAAAGATTCATGTACTAATATTATTGCCGTTATCAAAAAGCTACGCGCCTTATCTGAACCCTAGCATTCCAAACGTGAGAAGATCCGTTCCCATTCGGGTGCGCGCGAACGTATTTGTGAATGACCCAACCTTTGTTGGGGGCGGTGCAGATAAGAAAGGTAAAGGGTTCTCCATGGAAGAGAATCGCAATGTGCTGAAGGTGCAGAAACGAAGTTGCCATCTCTAGAAGAGGGAGAGTTAGCTAGCAACCTGTAGCTAGATCCAGTCTCCCCAACACTCAAACATCCTCTCTATTTCTGATGGATTTTGGACATAAAACAGTCGATGAAGTCGGAGCATGGCTAAAAGTGGAGGGGTTTAGTGAACCGGTTATCGGTCAATTCAAAGGTGAAAGGATAGTTAACACTCGAATGATAATTATCTTTCTACTACATACCTTGTGCAGATAATGACGTTGATGGTGAGGCCTTCTTGCTACTTGAGGATAGTGACTTCTCTGAGCTTGTGCCTTCAATTGGTATGAGAAGAAAACTGATCGTCAGGAGGACCAAGATTATGACTTGCAAGGTACTCAAATTTCTTCCCCATCCTGTAGACGAGTTCGTCTGAGCAAAATTAAATGCTGCCATTATCGGCCACTGTAAGCCCACTTACACGAGAGCTTTTTCACTGCATGTCATCAATCTCATATCCTCCTAGCCAATGCATGACTTGCTATAGTTGATGGTAGCGATGCATATTGTGAAAGAAATTTGGGAATGACAGGGTTATCATTTTCTGCAGAGTACCTAAACTCACAAATGGTAAGCGATGAGAATTATGGAATTTGGCAGGACAGAGTTATATAAGCATCTGTAGATGGCATCTAGTATATAATCTCCACAGGTACTTTGTTTCTGGGGAAGTCGCCAATACTTGTGGATGATACTAATCCTGATTGGTAACACAGCTTGTGCCTTGGTCACCATCCCTGCATCTTGTTCCTTGGTCACCATCCCTGCAGCTTGTTCCTTGGTCACCATCCCTGCATCTTGTGCCTTGGTCACCATCCCTGCATCTTGTTCCTTGGTCACCATCCCTGCATCTTGTTCCTTGGTCACCATCCCTGCAGCTTGTACCTTGGTCACCATCCCTGCAGCTTGTGCCTTGGCCACCATCCCTGCATCTTGTTCCTTGGTCACCATCCCTGCAGCTTGTACCTTGGTCACCATCCCTGCATCTTGTTCCTTGGTCACCATCCCTGCATCTTGTTCCTTGGTCACCATCCCTGCATCTTGTTCCTTAGCCACCATCCCTGCATCTTGTGCCTTGGTCACCATCCCTGCATCTTGTTCCTTGGTCACCATCCCTGCATCTTGTGCCTTGGTCACCATCCGTGCATCTTGTGCCTTGGTCACCATCCCTGCATCTTGTTCCTTGGTCACCATCCCTGCATCTTGTTCGTTGGTCACCATCCCTGCATCTTGTTCCTTGGTCACCATCCCTGCATCTTGTTCCTTGGTCACCATCCCTGCATCTTGTTCTTTAGCCACCATCCCTGCATCTTGTGCCTTGGTCACCATCCCTGCATCTTGTTCCTTGGTCACCATCCCTGCATCTTGTGCCTTGGTCACCATCCCTGCAGCTTGTACCTTGGTCACCATCCCTGCAGCTTGTTCCTTGGTCCTCGCCCCTGCATCTTGTGCCTTGGTCACTATCCCTGCAGCTTGTGCCTTGGCCACCATCCCTGCATCTTGTGCCATCGTCACCATCCCTGCAGCTTGTTCCTTGGTCACCATCCCTGCATCTTGTGCCTTGGTCACCATCCCTGCATCTTGTTCCTTGGTCACCATCCCTGCATCTTGTTCCTTGGTCACCATCCCTGCATCTTTGTGCCTTGGTCACCATCCCTGCATCTTGTACCTTGGTCACCATCCCTGCAGTTTGTGCCTTGGTCACCATCCCTGCATCTTGTTCCTTGGTCGCCATCCCTGCAGTTTGTGCCTTGGTCACCATCCCTGCATCTTGTGCCTTGGCCACCATCCCTGCATCTTGTGCCTTGGTCACCACTCCCCAGCACATCACAAGAAGTCCAAGCTGAAGATGCTTCGTAGACATGGTTTCTTATGGCAACACTATTCCAAACAGGAAGAAATTTCCCTGGAGCAGTTTGCTTTTGTCTTCTGCAGTATACACAGGCACTTTTAAAATAATCTGATAACTCATAATCACCATCTGCCGTGGTTTGGCCAACATTCTAAGGAATCACTTCAGCTGCTGGAGTACTCTGGACCCTCTAATTTCAAGCTCCTTAATCTCTTTGATTTTGTGGTCAGCATTATCATGTGCCGCTTGGGAAGGTAGAAGGTAGCGCCAAGTGGCACCATTTTGTTTTGACCATGAAGTTTACTCACTGTAAGATCGATACGGTTGTCTTACCAGCACCACAACTGGGAGGGGGTTGATTGTAATGGGGAGGAGTTTGATTGCTATTTTACCTCAAGTTGTAATATCAACATTGATGAGGTGGGGGGGTGGGGGGAGGGGACGAGACAGAAGATCATGGGGAACGCTAGCTAACGGGGTGAAGGATGTACTGGTCTGAGTATGACTCAACCCATATACATATATATAATATTTATACAAGATAATATATTTATACAAGAACAAAAAAATTATTTTAAAAAGTCAAGAAACAAGACTGTACCCATGTCGACCACAACCAGTTAGATGACCCTTTACCATTTAAAGTCATATACGCCAATTGGGTCATTCCTCCATATGAAATCAACCATTCAAAATCAACCATTCAAAAAAAATTCCAGAGTCATATTCTCAGAATTGGTTCATACTCATCCTACAAGTTCCTATGTATGAGATATGTCGCCATGCAAAAAAAATCGCTCAACTCTCAACTGTTCTTGAGATATGGCCCCACCCAATTTTGCCCCCCGCGACTGTCGCATCACACTGCCATGAGACTAAAGTTACCATTTATTATGATTTAAAGTTTAAGAACTACATCCAGTAGCTAAAATTGCACCAGAAGTCCATTTCTGGCATCAGAATTGGCCTAACTGCCATAGTTATTGAGTAAACTGTTTTTGAGTTGTATGACTTTGACCGACCGATTCACCGGGTTGGCATATCACAATCATATTCTGCTTCTTGCTTCGGGTATCTCTGGGGTACATCTATGCAAAGTATCAACTTGGGTTCATGCCATCTTCCCCATGAAATGCTGGTCACAAGAATGTGCGATTTCGCATGCGCACAAATGGGAATCGGCACATTCTTCGATTCTTTCTTGTTTCTTTTTAGGCATTGTCATTGTCAAAGATCTTATGTGGTCGAAATTGGTCCAGCGGTTTGTCCGGCTATGATGCCCGCACATACATATCCACCTACATATATACATACATGCATATAAACAAGTACATGCATATAAACAAACGCATGCACAAACAGTCTTCTCTTATAATAAAGATGTGTGTGTGTGTATATATAGCTTGTGATTCTGTAGATCGTTGTTAGTACCTTGGCTTGCTCAGCAGTCCTGTTTGTGCTTGCACAAACCTGCAGGATCCTGCTACTGCAAGTCTTGTGCTGAACTCTGTGATGTGGGTTGAGGTCTATGCAGGATTCTGCTGGCACAGTTTAGTGTATAAAAGGACTGATCCTGTTTTGTTCTTTGTCTGTTCTGAGTCTGTTCGGTGTTCAACTGAGTTATTGTGTTCTATCTCCAGTCCAATTATAATTTTAACTACTCTACTGGGAAATCTTTTTGCTACCATTGCAAACCTTGACCAAGATTCCATCACAAGCGCATGGACTCATGCAAAATTGGAGAAGCTCTAACTGACAAATGCCATCAATCCTATTCAAATTACAAGACACGCTATCGGCGAATCAATGATATGGCAAATGAAGATAAGGAACTGCACTGTCTTTGCGATCTGAGGTTGAATTGGATGATGCAGTAGACTCGGTGTGTGATCATCACTTCAAGATGTATGGCTCCTGCTGTGCCAGCCGCCAAAAGAATTGTATGGACCCATTTCAGAAACACAAGAAAAAATGTACAAGTAAGTATGCCAAGGGCATTATCATACAGAAGGTCAGTTATTAGATTCATCCTTGACTGACAGACTAGACATGGTGTCAGTCAAGGATGAATCTAATAACTGACCGCTGAAGTATTGCCTGCTTGTTCTTGTTCACACTTGTATAATACTAACTTCTCCCACCACCCCCTAGGTTCTTTGAGAACTGTTGACAAGGATCTTGCAGCCGAGTTGAGCCTGAACCCTGGACAGAAGCTCTGTAGGAACTGTAAGAAAGAGGTAGCAAAATGACGTTCGGCTCCAGACGACACCTAAACGCATGCTGACCTACGACCAGTTTATGGGCGACATTATCGTGGATTCAGACGAGTCAGAGGAGAATGCCATCAGACTTGTTCACCTCACCACAGACGGAAAGAATTGACCTGGACAAACTGGCTACCTCGCTTGGATGCAGCCAGCCCAGTCAAGAATCCTGGATCATGCGATAAAGAGCCAGCTGCCAAACGGAAGGCGTCACAGCTAAATAGTGCAGTCAAAAGTAAGGTTGCTATAGCTTTTGATCTGGATGAAAGTGTCCTTGATACTCCAGAGATGTCTACTCGACCGGCCTTAAAGGACAGTGCAGATCTAGACAAGCTAATGCAACAGTTGAAAGAAAAGATTGCAACTGCTTCACTGCGGGAGAAGATTAAGTTCCTCACAATTGTCCCTGAAACGTGGTCCCGAAAGAAGGTGGCCGACTATTTTGGCGTCACCGATCATGTTTGTGCGAAGGTCCCGACAGCTCAAGAAGGATAAGGGCATTCTAGATGATCCGGACCCAAAGAAGGGTGGACGATCTCTGTCTGATGACTTCAAGCAACGTGTCGTTGCCTTCTACGAGTCGGAGGAGTATTCGAGGATATGTCCTGGGAAGAAGGAGTTTGTAGTTGTTTGTGATGGCGGTGTGAAGTCACACAAACAAAAGCAACTGTTGCTTCTCAACCTCCATGAGCTCTACGTTGCTTAAGCAAAATACCCTAACAATAAAATTGGCTTCTCCAAGTTTTGTGAGCTGCGACCTGCATGGTGCTTGCCAGGCAGCTTGTATGCATAAGGTGTGCGTTTGTCAGTCACACCAAAATGCCAAACTACTGACCAGTGTCATCCCCGGCAAACCAGACCTGCTGGAAAAGAATGTATGCTCAGTAGAAAATCGTGAGTGCATGCTGTTGTTGTGTGATAATTGTCCTTGTGGTCTCACATCGTACTTGTCGGACACTTTCCTGGAGGAGACTATGACATGGACGATGAGATATCGTACAAGCAGTGGGTTTCAGTTGACAGTAAAGCCATGCTGATGACAGTCGTTTAAACTGTTCAAGACGAAAAAACATGCGAATCCTTTGACAATTTGAGACAGCACCACTACATCTCAAAGGCACAAGCCAGCTATCTATCTAAGCTGAAGGATGAGCTCAAAAACAATGAAGCCATCGTTTTACTCGACTTCGCAGAGAACTATTCATTTGTAGCCCAGGATGTGGGTGCAGTCGTTCCACTGGAATAACTCGGAGGCAACACTGCATCCATTTGTAGTGTACTACAAATCCAAGGGTGAGCTGAAGCACCTGAATTTGTGCGTGATTTCTGACTGCCTGAAGCATGACACCCTCGCAGTTCACGCATTCATAAACAAAGGGATGCCTTACATCAAAGAACAGCTTCCCTTTGTGACCAAGTTGCACTATTTCAGTGATGGATGTGGAGGACAGTACAAAAACGATAAGAATCTGTACAATGTCTGTCTCCACTTCAAAGACTTTGGAATTGAAGCAGTCTGGCATTTCTTTGCTACGTCTCATGGTAAAAGTCCTTGTGATGGTCGGGGTGGTACTGTGAAGCGCCTGAATGCCAGAGCTAGTTTGCAAGCACTGACTGACCATCAGATTCTTACTGCCATGGCCATGTTTGAAAGGTCGTCAAAAGAACATTCCAGGCATAAAGTTTTTCTTTGTCTCCAATAAGGATGTCGATAAAAATGCATAGCGATTTGGTCTCCACGAGCGGTGGGAGTCCAAGAGCACCATTCCAGGGACCAGGTCTTCACACTGCTGCATTCCGACATCAGAAACATCCCTGGAAATGAAACGAATGTCTGCAGATCTTGTTGGTACAGCCATTGGTGAGAGAAATGTTCCAGATGAGAAGGACTTTGACAATGCAGAACTGCAGGTTGGCAAGTACATCGCCTGTCTGTATGACAAGGAGTGTTACATTGGATGTATTGTAGACAGATCAGATGAGGAGGGAGACATCAATGTCAATTTTATGAAACGGAATGCTCAAGGCAGACTATCATGGCCACTCATCATGCGGGGGCATGCCTGCTGGGTTCCTTTTGACAATGTGCTCTGCATTGTAAATGCACCAGACTTCCATAAAAGTGCACGCTTCTACGAGTTAAATGCTGAAGATCATCAGCGCACCACGTGCAAGTTTGAATCATGGAGAGTGACTCTAGGAAATCCTCAGGTACTGCAGTGATATGCATTTGCTCTTGCAAAAGGACAGCTTCTATGGTGTTGGTACATATGTTATGTAGCCTGTGTTTGTTCAATCAATATAATTATTCATGTCTTGTCAATGCCAATTAAGTTAGTAGCCATGTGTATGCTGTTTGGTGTCCGTTTAAAGTGTATATTTGAGTTTGTGTTGTGTATTGTCACTCGTGATGACTTAAAAGGTACCCTATTCACTCTAATTTTCATCCTTTAGCATTTCCAGAGAATTTAAAGCACATATTAAAAAATAATGGAAGCAATTCAATGAGAAAACTATTGATTCGCATTTGTGCGCATGCGAAATCGCACATTCTTGTGACCAGCATTTCATGGGGAAGATGGCATGAACCCAAGTTGATATTTTGCATAGATGTACCCCAGAGATGCCTGAAGCAACATGCAAAAGCAGAATATGATTGTGATATGCCAACCCGGTGAATCGGTCGGTCAAAGTCAGGCAACTCAAAAACAGGAAATCGTTTATTACTCAATAACCACGGCAGTTAGGCTGCCAGAAATGGACTTCTGGTGCAATTTTAGCTACTGGATGTAGTTTTTAAACCTTAAATTATAATATTTAGGTGGAAATGGTAACTTTAGTCTCATGGCAGTGTGACGCGACGGTCGCGGGGGCCAAAATTGGGCGGGGCCATATCTCGGGAACAGTTCAGAGTTGGGCGGGAAAAATTTGCATGGCGACTTATCTCATACATAGGTGAGTATGAACCAATTCTGAGAATATGACCCCGAAGCCCCTGGTTGAGTTAATATGGAGTGACCCAATTGGTGTATATTTCAGATGGAGTGTGTCGTTCACCCAGAACCTACACATACTACACAAGTGCACAATCTATCTCGCTAGAACGCCAGCATAATGAAAAGGGGCATGTCCTCATTCGGAACGAACAAAAGGCAGGCTTAGGGCTAGGACGGACACTGAGCGTTGGCCTTGACTAGATGTGATCAGTGCAGCTAATTAGCAGTTGTCTGAAGAAAAAGAATCACGACAAGTGATGATAGCTATGGTTAGTAAGTTTGTTAGCCAGTCATTCATCATCTATGACAGCTTCATCCTGTAGGTCTGCTTCAAACTCTGCCTCGCTGTTGCTGGAAAAGGATCTCTGTTTTTGAGGCAAACGGTTTCTATGGCAATGCCACCAGACTTCAAGCAGCGAGTGAGCCATCAGTACTGCTAGAAATCACACATGCCTAGAAAGGATGGATAAGTACATCATGAGTCACTGTGTCCCAGGCTTACCAGTGGAAGGATAAGTACATCATGAGTCACTGTGTCCCAGGCTTACCAGTGGAAGGATAAGTACATCATGAGTCACTGTGTCCCAGGCTTACCAGTGGAAGGATAAGTGCATCTTGAGTCACTGTGTCCCAGGCTTAGCAGTGGAAGGATAAGTACATCATGAGTCACTGTGTCCCAGGCTTAGCAGTGGAAGGATAAGTGCATCATGAGTCACTGTCTCCCAGGCTTAGCAGTGGAAGGATAAGTACATCATGAGTCACTGTGTCCCAGGCTTACCAGTGGAAGGATAAGTGCATCATGAGTCACTGTCTCCCAGGCTTAGCAGTGGAAGGATAAGTACATCATGAGTCACTGTGTCCCAGGCTTAGCAGTGGAAGGATAAGTACATCATGAGTCACTGTGTCCCAGGCTTACCAGTGGAAGGATAAGTGCATCATGAGTCACTGTGTCCCAGGCTTAGCAGTGGAAGGATAAGTACATCATGAGTCACTGTATCCCAGGCTTAGCAATGGAAGGATAAGTGCATCATGAGTCACTGTGTCCCAGGCTTAGCAGTGGAAGGATAAGTACATCATGAGTCACTGTCTCCCAGGCTTAGCAGTGGAAGGATAAGTACATCATGAGTCACTGTGTCCCAGGCTTACCAGTGGAAGGATAAGTGCATCATGAGTCACTGTGTCCCAGGATTACCAGTGGAAGGATAAGTGCATCATGAGTCACTGTGTCCCAGGCTTAGCAGTGGAAGGATAAGTACATCATGAGTCACTGTGTCCCAGGCTTACCAGTGGAGGGATAAGTACATCATGAGTCACTGTGTCCCAGGCTTACCAGTGGAAGGATAAGTACATCATGAGTCACTGTGTCCCAAGCTTAGCAGTGGAAGGATAAGTACATCATGTGTCACTGTGTCCCAGGCTTAGCAGTGGAAGGATAAGTACATCATGAGTCGCTGTCTACCAGGATTACCAGTGGAAGGATAAGTACATCATGAGTCACTGTGTCCCAGGCTTACCAGTGGAAGGATAAGTACATCATGAGTCGCTGTCTACCAGGCTTACCAGTGGAAGGATAAGTGCATCACGAGTCACTGTGTCCCAGGCTTACCAGTGGAAGGATAAGTGCATCATGAGTCACTGTCTCCCAGGCTTAGCAGTGGAAGGATAAGTACATCATGAGTCACTGTGTCCCAGGCTTAGCAGTGGAAGGATAAGTACATCATGAGTCACTGTCTCCCAGGCTTAGCAGTGGAAGGATAAGTACATCATGAGTCACTGTGTCCCAGGCTTACCAGTGGAAGGATAAGTGCATCATGAGTCACTGTCTCCCAGGCTTAGCAGTGGAAGGATAAGTACATCATGAGTCACTGTGTCCCAGGCTTAGCAGTGGAAGGATAAGTACATCATGAGTCACTGTGTCCCAGGCTTAGCAGTGGAAGGATAAGTACATCATGAGTCACTGTGTCCCAGGCTTAGCAGTGGAAGGATAAGTACATCATGAGTCACTGTGTCCCAGGCTTAGCAGTGGAAGGATAAGTACATCATGAGTCACTGTGTCCCAGGCTTAGCAGTGGAAGGATAAGTACATCATGAGTCACTGTGTCCCAGGCTTAGCAGTGGAAGGATAAGTACATCATGAGTCACTGTGTCCCAGGCTTACCAGTGGAAGGATAAGTGCATCATGAGTCACTGTGTCCCAGGCTTAGCAGTGGAAGGATAAGTACATCATGAGTCACTGTGTCCCAGGCTTACCAGTGGAAGGATAAGTACATCATGAGTCACTGTGTCCCAGGCTTAGCAGTGGAAGGATAAGTACATCATGAGTCACTGTGTCCCAGGCTTAACAGTGGAAGGATAAGTGCATCATGAGTCACTGTGTCCCAGGCTTAGCAGTGGAAGGATAAGTACATCATGAGTCACTGTGTCCCAGGCTTACCAGTGGAAGGATAAGTACATCATGAGTCACTGTGTCCCAGGCTTAGCAGTGGAAGGATAAGTACATCATGAGTCACTGTGTCCCAGGCTTAGCAGTGGAAGGATAAGTATGTCACGAGTCACTGTGTCCCAGGCTTAGCAGTGGAAGGATAAGTACATCATGAGTCACTGTGTCCCAGGCTTACCAGTGGAAGGATAAGTACATCATGAGTCACTGTGTCCCAGGCTTACCAGTGGAAGGATAAGTACATCATGAGTCACTGTGTCCCAGGCTTACCAGTGGAAGGATAAGTGCATCATGAGTCACTGTGTCCCAGTCTTAGCAGTGGAAGGATAAGTACATCATGAGTCACTGTGTCCCAGGCTTAGCAGTGGAAGGATAAGTACATCATGAGTCACTGTGTCCCAGGCTTAGCAGTGGAAGGATAAGTGCATCATGAGTCACTGTGTCCCAGGCTTACCAGTGGAAGGATAAGTACATCATGAGTGACTGTGTCCCAGGCTTAGCAGTGGAAGGATAAGTACATCATGAGTCACTGTGTCCCAGGCTTAGCAGTGGAAGGATAAGTACATCATGAGTCACTGTGTCCCAGGCTTACCAGTGGAAGGATAAGTGCATCATGAGTCACTGTGTCCCAGGCTTAGCAGTGGAAGGATAAGTACATCATGAGTCACTGTCTCCCAGGCTTACCAGTGGAAGGATAAGTGCATCATGAGTCACTGTGTCCCAGGCTTAGCAGTGGAAGGATAAGTACATCATGAGTCACTGTCTCCCAGGCTTAGCAGTGGAAGGATAAGTGCATCATGAGTCACTGTGTCCCAGGCTTAGCAGTGGAAGGATAAGTGCATCATGAGTCACTGTCTCCCAGGCTTAGCAGTGGAAGGATAAGTACATCATGAGTCACTGTCTCCCAGGCTTACCAGTGGAAGGTTAAGTGCATCATGAGTCACTGTACTATCGTTGCATGTGCACAATTTATTGGGTATTAATCGTCCACTAAGGGTGGTGTACGATCAGTTCAAGGTGCGGACTATTTCACCAAGGACTTGAACTAGGGAGCAATCTATTTGCGAGTGTCAAGTGATCGAGGAAATGCGGTTTACAAGTTTAAATGGTGAAGGGTCATACAGATGGGGGGGGGGGGGGGGGGGTACTGTTTGTGTGTGTGTGTGGGGTTTTTTGACGATATTAGACGATATTTAAAAAAAAACTTTTTTTGTTGACAAAATTGAAAAAATTAAAAAATTGACAAAATTAAAATTAAAAAAATTGTTGACAATTAAAACAAAAAATATTTTTTTGCCTCCTGCAATTATACCTCTGTAACGATGCCTAACTTGAGGGTGTGTGTGACTTATCCTCCTGCAATTATAGAACCTCTGTAACGATGCCTAACTTGAGAGTGTGTTACTTATCCTCCTGCAATTATAGAACCTCTGTAATGATGCCTAACTTGATGGTGCGTGACTTATCCTCCTGCAATTCCTCCTGCAATTATAGAACCTCTGTAACGATGCCTAACTTGAGAGTGTGTGTTACTTATTCTCCTGCAATTATAGAACCTCTGTAATGATGCCTAACTTGAGGGTGTGCGTGACTTATCCTCCTGCAATTATAGAACCTCTGTAACGATGCCTAACTTGAGGGTGTGTTACTTATCCTCCTGCAATTATAGAACCTCTGTAACGATGCCTAACTTGAGAGTGTGTGTTACTTATCCTCCTGCAATTATAGAACCTCTGTAACGATGCCTAACTTGAGGGTGTGTTACTTATCCTCCTGCAATTATAGAACCTCTGTAACGATGAGGGTGTGTTACTTATCCTCCTGCAATTATAGAACCTCTGCAACGATGCCTAACTTGAGGGTGTGTTACTTATCCTCCTGCAATTATAGAACCTCTGTAACGATGCCTAACTAGAGAGTGTGTTACTTATCCTCCTGCAATTATAGAACCTCTGTAACGATGCCTAACTTGAGGGTGTGTTACTTATCCTCCTGCAATTATAGAACCTCTGTAACGATGCCTAACTTGAGGGAGTGCGACTTATCCTCCTGCAATTATAGAACCTCTGTAACGATGCCTAACTTGAGGGTGTGTTACTTATCCTCCTGCAATTATAGAACCTCTGTAATGATGCCTAACTTGAGGGAGTGCGACTTATCCTCCTGCAATTATAGAACCTCTGTAACGATGCCTAACTTGAGGGGGTACTACTTATCCTCCTGCAATTATAGAACCAGCAAATACTATCTAACAGCTCACTTACTTTCGCTGTGCCCTGGGCTCCCACATATTTTACTCGGCCATTGACCAACCTGTTGTATGCTTCTTGTGAGCCTTGCGAAGTGGTAAAGAATCTAGTCTGTAAAGTGTGATAATGTCTCCTATGACCTCAGCAGATGGAAGGTCTCTGAGCAGCTAAAGTAGTTCGAACCACCTTAGCTGGTTAGTCAAGTGGGTTACACATGCCAATTTTGTCAGCACACACACACACACATACACACACACACACACACACACACACAGTACACACACAGAGATTGTTGGGTTTCTGTTCAGGCAGGGAAATAATATGTATGGGTAATACCCATGACTCTGGGTGATAGCTATGGGCTCTGGATAATAGACACATGGCTCTGGGTGGTAGTCAGGGGCTCTGGGTGGTAGTCAGGGTCTGGGGGATAACCATGGGCTCTGGGTAATAGCCATAGCTCTGGGGCCATGGCTCTGGGTGATAAGCATCCATGGGCTATTGGTGGCAATCATGGGCTTTGGGTACAGCCATAAGCTCTGGGTAATAGTAGTGGCGGCTGTGACGGACTGGCCAGTCAGGCTTTTGCCGGACCTCTTCCAGTACATCCTTAATTTTATGGGTGTGGTCATTAGGAGGCATATGCGCATATTCGTACGGCAGCTACGAACAGCACCAGTGAACAAACATTTAGTGCAAGGCGTGGAGAGGTGATCCTCTATGACATATTGCACGTGCTCTTAGTTGACATGAAATATATTGTTTTCTTTAGCAGCCCATTAGCTAATGACACACCTAGCCCTACAGGAGCCGATGAAGATGCTGCCATGATACAGGAGCTGATGAAGAATGCTGCCATGACATAGGAGCTGATGAAGAATGCTGCCATGACACATGAGCTGATGAAGAATGCTGCCATGACACAGGAGCTGATGAAGATGCTGCCATGACACAGGAGCTGATGAAGATGCTGCCATGACACAGGAGCTGATGAATATGCTGCCATGACACAGGAAGAATGCTGCCATGACATAGGCGATGATGAAGAATGCTGCCATGACATAGGAGCTGATGAAGATGCTGCCATGACATAGGAGCTGATGAAGATGCTGCCATGACATAGGAGCTGATGAAGATGCTGCCATGACACAGGAGCTGATGAAGATGCTGCCATGACATAGGCGATGATGAAGAATGCTGCCATGACACAGGAGCTGATGAAGATGCTGCCATGACACAGGAGCTGATGAAGAATGCTGCCATGATGAAGTGGACTGTAAGAGTCGGTCATTTCTGCAATAGCATACAAATAGCAACTGTCTCCATTGACATTCCAGCCTCTACTCTCAACATGGTGGATGTTGCTACTGGTACTTCTTTCTCTTCTCAATGCTGGTTCTCGTGTTGGATGGTAGCATGTGGTGGATAGCTAGCTACCGGTGTATAGCAGGCTCACGCGAGTCTTAGAATCTCATTATTCCCAATGAAGGCTAGAGCATCTAGTTGAAACGTCAGAGAGAAGACACTTTCAGGTTGATTATTGTGAAGGTTATTGTAACGTAGATTATAAGTTGGTGAAGTGTCAGGAGCTTCTTCAGAATGTAGCTTGACAATTCTAGTGTAGCTTACTCTTGCTAGCTCAAGTCATGTTATAATACCTACTCTTAGCTCAAGTCATGTTATAATACTTACTCTTGCTAGCTCAAGTCATGTTATAATACTTACTCTTGCTAACTCATGTCATGTTATAATACCTACTCTTAGCTCAAGTCATGTTATAATACCTACTCTTAGCTCAAGTCATGTTATAATACCTACTCTTAGCTCAAGTCATGTTATAATACCTACTCTTGCTAGCTCAAGTCATGTTATAATACTTACTCTTGCTAACTCATGTCATGTTATAATACCTACTCTTAGCTCAAGTCATGTTATAATACCTACTCTTAGCTCAAGTCATGTTATAATACCTACTCTTAGCTCAAGTCATGTTATAATACCTACTCTTAGCTCAAGTCATGTTATAATACTTACTCTTGCTAACTCAAGTCATGTTATAATACCTACTCTTAGCTCAAGTCATGTTATAATACTTACTCTTGCTAACTCAAGTCATGTTATAATACCTACTCTTAGCTCAAGTCATGTTATAATACTTACTCTTGCTAACTCAAGTCATGTTATAATAATTACTCTTGCTAACTCAAGTCATGTTATAATACCTACTCTTGCTAACTCAAGTCATGTTATAATACTTACTCTTGCTAGCTCAAGTCATGTTATAATACTTACTCTTAGCTCAAGTCATGTTATAATACTACTCTTAGCTCAAGTCATGTTATAATACTTACTCTTGCTAGCTCAAGTCATGTTATAATACTTACTCTTGCTAACTCAAGTCATGTTATAATACTTACTCTTGCTAACTCAAGTCATGTTATAATACTTACTCTTGCTAGCTCAAGTCATGTTATAATACTTACTCTTGCTAGTTCAAGTCGTGTTATAATACTTACTCTTGCTAGTTCAAGTCATGTTATAATACTTACTCTTGCTAACTCAAGTCATGTTATAATACTTACTCTTGCTAGCTCAAGTCATGTTATAATACCTACTCTTAGCTCAAGTCATGTTATAATACCTACTCTTAGCTCAAGTCATGTTATAATACTTACTCTTGCTAGCTCAAGTCATGTTATAATACCTACTCTTAGCTCAAGTCATGTTATAATACCTACTCTTAGCTCAAGTCATGTTATAATACTTACTCTTGCTAGCTCAAGTCATGTTATAATACTTACTCTTGCTAACTCAAGTCATATTATAACATGACTTGAGCTAAGAGTAGGTATTATAATACTTACTCTTGCTAACTCAAGTCATGTTATAATAATTACTCTTGCTAACTCAAGTCATGTTATAATACCTACTCTTGCTAACTCAAGTCATGTTATAATACTTACTCTTGCTAGCTCAAGTCATGTTATAATACTTACTCTTAGCTCAAGTCATGTTATAATACTACTCTTAGCTCAAGTCATGTTATAATACTTACTCTTGCTAGCTCAAGTCATGTTATAATACTTACTCTTGCTAACTCAAGTCATGTTATAATACTTACTCTTGCTAACTCAAGTCATGTTATACTTACTCTTGCTAGCTCAAGTCATGTTATAATACTTACTCTTGCTAGTTCAAGTCGTGTTATAATACTTACTCTTGCTAGTTCAAGTCATGTTATAATACTTACTCTTGCTAACTCAAGTCATGTTATAATACTTACTCTTGCTAGCTCAAGTCATGTTGTTATAATACTACTCTTAGCTCAAGTCATGTTATAATACTTACTCTTGCTAGCTCAAGTCATGTTATAATACCTACTCTTGCTATCTCAAGTCATGTTATAATACTTACTCTTGCTAACTCAAGTCATGTTATAATACCTACTCTTAGCTCAAGTCATGTTATAATACTTACTCTTGCTAAGTCAAGTCATGTTATAATACTTACTCTTGCTAGCTCAAGTCATGTTATAATACTTACTCTTTCTAGTTCAAGTCATGTTATAATACTTACTCTTGCTAGCTCAAGTCATGTTATAATACCTACTCTTGCTAACTCAAGTCATGTTATAATACCTACTCTTGCTAGCTCAAGTCATGTTATAATACCTACTCTTGCTAGCTCAAGTCATGTTATAATACTTACTCTTGCTAACTCAAGTCATGTTATAATACCTACTCTTGCTAGCTCAAGTCATGTTATAATACTTACTCTTGCTAACTCTAGTCATGTTATAATAATTACTCTTGCTAACTCAAGTCATGTTATAATACCTACTCTTGCTAGCTCAAGTCATGTTATAATACCTACTCTTGCTAACTCAAGTCATGTTATAATACTTACTCTTGCTAAGTCAAGTCATGTTATAATACTTACTCTTGCTAGCTCAAGTCATGTTATAATACTTACTCTTTCTAGTTCAAGTCATGTTATAATACTTACTCTTGCTAACTCAAGTCATGTTATAATACTTAGTCTTGCTAACTCAAGTCATGTTATAATACTTACTCTTGCTAGTTCAAGTCATGTTATAATACTTACTCTTGCTAACTCAAGTCATGTTATAATACTTACTCTTGCTAACTCAAGTCATGTTATAATACCTACTCTTGCTAACTCAAGTCATGTTATAATACTTACTCTTGCTAGCTCAAGTCATGTTATAATACATTTTGTTTTTAAACAAATAATCAGAAATAAAGTTGGTAATCAATGAGTTAAGCACAGCATTAGTTTCACACAGCATTAGTTTCACACAGCATTAGTTTCACACAACATTAGTTTTTGCTACCTCTTGCAACTTTTCAGGCTAATTTATATTACGTCCTCTTCACTACCTTCTAGAGCAGTACAGCTGAAGTCCCAATTCCAAATTGCCAAACTCTCACTCCGTCTGACAACCGAGTTGAAGGCAGTGTCAGTTCCCTCAACGACAAAGTGAGTATATGTTTTATATATATATATAATATAAATATACAAAGTACCTGTTTATAATATTTTATGCTCATGCAAGGAAAATCCAGTTTGAAAAAACCCCAATATATATACATACATATATACATATATACATATATATATATATACACACACATATATACATACATATATACATACATATATATATGTGTATATAATATATATATATATATGAATACATATATACACACATATACATACATATATATCATATATATACATACATATATGCATATATACACATACATACACATATACATACATACATATACATACATATATATGTGTGTATATATACACATTATATATACATACATAAATATATACATACATTTATCATGTAGCTATCTACTCCACTCATAGAGAATAGTACAAATAGAACTACTGTGATATTTTACCATATCGCGTACTTATTACCTACTTGTTATTACCTACTTGTTATTACCTACCCGATATGCGCATGCTCAGTAAAGGTTTGCGCATCCTCAGTCCCATGATAAATACATTATTAAATTGATACGGTGAAATATCACTCGTCTGATTGGCCGGTATTTTCACTCGTGCCTGCGGCACTCGTGGAAATACTAGCCACAGACTCGTGATATTTCCCCGTATCAATGTAATAACGTATATATACACATATATGTGTATATATAATATATACACACATACATACATATGTGTATATACATACATATAATTATACATATATACATATAATTACATATACATACATATATATACATACATATATGCATATATATACACATACATACATATATGTATATATGGACAAGTACTCTCACAGTTATACACTTGTAGTGTGTGGAGTTGCTTTGCTCACCAAGTACATTGTTCTGCCATGCAACAAAACCAAACTGTTGGCTGCTTGATCATCTTCTATGTATATATGTGTAGTCCTCAACATTGAACAGTGAGCCAGGAAGTAGCCTCGACTGTTATCAAAGAGATTTGGTTGGTACAAACTACGAGGTAGGCTTTTTAAATTATTATTATTATTATTTTATTTATTTTTTATATTTTTATATTTTTCTAAATTTTTTTATCCTACTCAATATCCAAGAGGCTAATGTGAAGAGTAATAATAAGTAAACAGATACATGGAGGAATATATTAAGTTGATTATAGTTAATTAAGTTAAAAGTCTAAGTGATGATAAGGGGTGTTGAATATAGTGCTTAAATTGAATCCAAGTGAATTAGTTTCTTTAATGTAATTGGGGAGAGAGTTCCAGAGGCTAGTAGTAACAGAGGGAAATGAAAGGTGCTGCAGTTAGAATCAAATGAGATTGTATCTGCACTTATATTGCTGGCGTTGTTTTTTTCTTGCACTGCAGCAGCGTCTCTACTACCGTGATATAACTATTATAAGTAGTGACGAGGAAATGAATGCCCTGTCGCCCAACAAGGTGAGCAACATATGGTTGATAAATAGTGAGTGAGAAGTGACGCTTGACTTATTAGCTCTCACAAAAACTGAACTGGTCGGGGGTATTGAGTCAAGAAGAACCCGTGCCGTTGGCTGTTTTGATGAGTGAGACCCAGGCGTTGTTACCTCAGTGCGTGCCTCGCCTCATTATGGAAAGGAAACTCGAGGCCCCGCTCCCGATCCCTTTCGAACTGCCACAGATTTTCCCTGCTACCGTCATGTCGGAATTGGAGAACGGGATTCTGACGGGGAAGGGGAAATCGAAGTTCGTTGCCGAAGTGGCAGCTTCTATGTTTTGCTACAAAAGTTACCCGACGAGGGAGGAATACGACCACGTGGGGCAGCAAATAATTTCGAAATACTCCTTTCTACGTTCGTCGTCAGGAAATGGATATGTAAGCGGTTATTTATGCTCTGTTATCTGGTCAAACGTCGAGAGAATACAATTTCAAGTTGATTATTGAGAAGGTTATTGTAATGTGTGTATGTTGAGGATTGGAAACTTTGTATCTCTGCGTAGGGCTACTTGAAGGAGGCACTGAAGGATAAGATGAAGTACCTTCGAAACCCTGGGAAGCATAAAAAGATGGCGAGACAGCAACCACAGTTGGATGATACACCTAACAGCAAGAAACCCAAGAAAGATTATACCCAGTACCCCAAGTTCTCGCACGAGCCACCTGTTCCTCCTGAAGAAGACGAGTCTTCCAATCTTAGAAATCAAAAAATGATCTTAGATGAAGAGAGACGGTCTAATCCAAACAAGAGGATGGTATCGGTGCTAATGGATAGAACGTACGCTTTCCGCAGACAGGATATTTTAAAGACGTCAATGCCTATAATGGAAGTCCTGAAGTTGTACCCTTCTCTGAAAGAACTGGACCAGGTAAGCTCTTCTTATCGCTGCTATAGCCATCGAGTTAAAAATGTATTTTCATTAGCTCAAAGTTGAACTTGATCGTATATGCCAAAGGAGCATTTCTATGGACGCCAAACAGAAATGGGCCCAAGTAATTCCTAAAGTATTCAAACTTGCTCAGGCCGAGAACATCTCAGCAGTCAATAGCCTGTTTGAAAATGTGGATGAGTATTCAGATGGTAAGCATTGCTGGTAATTTTTGTTAATATATATACTGGATGTTATTTTTACTGGCAGTGGCTCGTAGCATTGCGGCTGTGGCAATGACGTATTATATGCTGCCGGATACAAGGTTCAAGTCGGACCACAACAAGGTCATGATCTTCGTGGAGGTAAAATATCTGTTTCATTCGAGTACCGTACATTCTCTAATAGGAACCATGGTTACTATTGGAAGGTGGTTACTATTGGAAGGTGGCTGCTAGTGGAAGGTGGTTGCTATTGGAAGGTGGTTACTGTTGGAAGGTGGTAACTATTGGAAGGTGGTTACTATTGGAAGGTGGTTACTATTGGAAGGTGGTTACTGTTGGAAGATGGTTACTGTTGGAAGGTGGTTACTATTGGAAGGTGGTTACTATTGGAAGGTGGTTACTGTTGGAAGGTGGTTACTATTGGAAGGTGGTTACTGTTGGAAGGTGGTTACTATTGGAAGGTGGTCACTATATCTATGCAGTAAAACACGTATTGTAATAATAATAATATGTATTGTGTGTTGTAATAACACTAATACGAATAACACTAATAGGTGTTGTATAACACTAATTTGTTGTGATACACTAATATGTATTGTAATAACACTAATATGTGTTGTCTAATACATATTGTAATACGTATTGTAGTAACACTAATATGTGTTGTAATAACACTGTTGTAATAACACTAATACGTGTTGTAATAACACTAATACGTGTTGTATAACACTAATGTGTTGTGATACACTAATATGTATTGTAATAACACTAATATGTATTGTAATAACACTAATACGTATTGTAATAACACTAATATGTGTTGTCTAATACATATTGTAATACGTATTGTAATAAAACTAATATGTGTTGTAATAACACTAATATGTGTTGTAATAACACTAATACGTATTGTAATAACACTAATATGTGTTGTCTAATACATATTGTAATACGTATTGTAATAACACTAATATGTGTTGTAATAACACTAATACGTATTGTAATAACACTAATATGTGTTGTCTAATACATATTGTAATACGTATTGTAATAACACTAATATGTGTTGTAATAACACTAATACGTGTTGTAATAACACTAATATGTGTTGTAATAACACTAGGACGATGCTGATGCTGACATTGAGGCAAAGAAATTAGAATACCCTCAACCAGCAGTGCTTGTGAGAGGAGAGAAGAGGCAGCCTCATGATGCTTATATCTGCACTGAAGGCCAGGTACTGTGCAAGATGCCACTGGATGAAGCTCCATTCGCTCTACTCTGTGTGTTCTACGCATTCAACATGCAGTACACAAGTGGCTGCACCAACTTTTACTCATTTTTAGAATACATTTTTTTAGGTGTGACACCTCCAAAGAGGTGTAAACTGCAACACTTCATTACAAGCATAACTAATACTGTTTGTTAGACTTTTTCTTGTCATATTTGGTGTATTTTTTCCCCTGCACTATTTTTTACCCCTGCACTATAACTTTGATCATGTTAAGATAGAAGAGCTTACCTTTCAGGGGTATGAAGAGCATACCTTTCAGGGGTATGAAGAGCTTACCTTTCAGGTGTATGAAGAGCATACCTTTCAGTGGTATGAAGAGCTTACCTTTCAGGGGTATGAAGAGTATACCTTTCAGGTGTATGAAGAGCATACCTTTCAGTGGTATGAAGAGCTTACCTTTCAGGGGTATGAAGAGTATACCTTTCAGTGGTATGAAGAGTATACCTTTCAGTGGTATGAAGAGCTTACCTTTCAGGGGTATGAAGAGTATACCTTTCAGTGGTATGAAGAGTATACCTTTCAGTGATATGAAGAGTATACCTTTCAGGAGTATGAAGAGCTTACCTTTCAGGGGTATGAAGAGTATGCCTTTCAGGGGTATGAAGAGTATGCCTTTCAGGGGTATGAAGAGTATACCTTTCAGGGATATGAAGAGCATACCTTTCAGGGGTATGAAGAGACCTTTCAGGGGTATGAAGAGCATACCTTTCAGGGGTATGAAGAGCATACCTTTCAGGGGTATGAAGAGCATACCTTTCAGGGGTATGAAGAGCCTACCTTTCAGGGGTATGAAGAGCCTACCTTTCAGGGGTATGAAGAGTATACCTTTCAGGGGTATGAAGAGCATACCTTTCAGGAGTATGAAGAGCATACCTTTAAGGTTTATCTTTAAGGCTATTGAAGAGCATACCTTTGAGGTATGAGGAACATGGTTCTAAAGATCTGAAGCACATGGACATACTTAGTTATGAGTATCTTACAAAAATGGATGTGCCAAGTGTACAACATTTTCTTACCAATTTTGATATATATAGCCTCCATAGCTTATTTGGTACTTACTATATTTATATAGTGTTGTGGATCATTATATATTTGAGTTATGTAATCATCTGTCATATGTGAGCATGAATAATTGCTTGGATAATAATTTTGTGAAGAACAGTGGTGTTGTTAGTTAACTAAACAGTCAAAGAGGTTCCCAAGGCAAAAGAAATAGGAAACAGGTTACTGTTTATTACATATAGCCGAAGATTGATGAGGCATGATCTCTACCAACTCATTAGGCAGCAAGTTCCAGATTGTGTTTGAGTATTCTAAAACCCATAGAACTGTAAAAACCAATAGAAAGTGTAGAAAACCCATAGAAAGTGTAAAACCCCATAGAAAGTATAAAAGCCCATAGAAAGTGTAAAACCCATAAAAACCCATAGAAAGTCTAAAAACCCATAGAAAGTGTAGAAAACCCATAGAAAGTATAGAAAGTGTAAAAACCCATAGAAAGTGTCAAAATTTTGGCACGTACAAAAGACAGATAATTAGAAGGGCTATCCGAAGATATAAACATTATCTTTTTGGGGTAAAGTGTAGAAATGTTATGAGCTTTACGGCAAAAAAAAACAAGATTTTTGGGGGGAAAATGAGAAACATATAGACCAAATTAGGGCAAATATCAAGATAGAGAACACTGGGTTCAGGCAGGTTGAAGTAGGTTGACAATAGCTGTATGGGGATACACACTGGACCAACATCACCCTAGAGGCAGGTTGAAGTAGGTTGGCAATAGCTCTATGGGGATACACACTGCACCAACACAAGATTGGATTGTATAGTAGTCCCCTCTTTTGAGAGATCTTCTTGCGACTGTATAGATTTGATATATAGCTCAATAGATAGGTTTCTCTCTGTGCTCTCTTTTTGATACTAAACAAGTTGTAGCTTCATAGATTCTGCACACTTCAGTGTATGAACTTGTTATATAGCTCAAAAGATAGGTCTCTCTGTATGCTCTCTCTTGATACTAAACAAGTTGTAGCTTCATTGATTCTGCACAGTTCACCCTATTGATGAGGACAGCATAGGTAGCTTTGGCAAAGCATACATGTTATCTGTGATTTATATTCAGCTGAAACAATTGTGTGATCCTTACAGATACTCATGAGAGTTTTCCTCAATGGTTGAGTCCACCTACAACAACAAAGTATGTTGTAAAATCTTGCCCTATATCCTCAAGTAGACTTTGATAACTCCATCTCCTCGAGGGACTATTTACTATATACCATGAGTGAAATAGCACACTCCCTTTATTAGACGCGCATTCTCTGCAATTGTGTGTGCCAATAGGCACATGCAGAAAAATTGTGGTGGGATCTAGAAAATGGCTTACTATTTGTGCAGTTTGAATTATTGGTACATATTTGATCAGGCAACAATCGTGGACAAATGGGATGTGAAGTTCTTAGTCCATTCTAATGTTTTCGTTTATTTTCTAATAGTGATTGGAAGGCCGAGGTTAAAGGCCGAGGTTGAGAACATTAATATATAGATAAGTGCAACTTGGAAGTATATTATGTCTCAAATCGAAGGGTATGTGGGCAGAACGGCCGAGAGACATTCATCGTGGAAGCCATACAAGGGCATTTTTACCAGTCTGTCTTCATTTGGAGTTTATTGTCTCATTGACTCCACGCGTGCTATATACATTGGCTGCTCCTGCATGGACTTGCAGTGAATGCAGCCATTTTCTGAGCCGTCTTATATAGAAGAAATGCTACAAGTTTTTAAGGATTTGATGATGACCTCTTTGGACCGAAGCTGCAGGTAGAATTAATCGAAGTCAGAGCCAAAAATTGTTAGCAAAAACTCAGACAACCTTACCACTTCTTTCGGACTAAGTATAGCTCTTGGCCTTCATAGAGTCGGTGCTGTGTGACTTGTGGTATACATCGCTATGCCTATATATACATCTTACCTGAAGCAGATGTGAAGTTATATAAAGGCTTGAATTTTTGGGTATTTGTAATTTTCTGTGTTTATAAAAAGCTTTAATATATATTATATATAGCTATATATAGTTCAAGGCAATTTACTTGTGGAAACGTGTATGAGGTTTCAGCATATAAATAACTTGAGTATATATATGGGACTAAACAATGCTGCTATATATATGTAGAGTTGTTTGGATGACGAGCTATTTGTGTTTTGATTCTATTTGTAGAGGTAGTTGTTGGGAAGGGGTGTGGTACTGTTCTGGAGAGCTGTCTGTTCTGTGTCTCCAGATCTTTGCTGAAGTGTTCATAGAAACATGCCTTCAGTTTTCTAAAGTAAAATGAATACATCCAATTTTGTTTTGAAGCCTGTGTGCTGGACTGAATAACTTCTAGCGTTTGCTAGCTAACTAGTCCTTTGACTCCATTGGTGAGGGTAGTCTGACTAGCAAACTCCTCTGTGGAAGAGCACTGGACCCCTTTCAAGGACCAGCTAATATCCCATTGTTAGGATTAGGCTAATAGAACAAGAACAAAATGTTTCTACTTAAAAAAAAGACGACTACCTATCGAGCTTTTTATTGGCAGTGGTTTAATTTGGTGACTTGATATTTCTGTCCATTCGGCAAGAATTGCTGTTCCACCAGTCCATGTCAGGACTGCATACATACATGTATTGTATTAAGGCCAGGCCTATCTACCCGGCTCTTTTGGAAATGTCCAAGAAAGTGAAGGTACCCTGTGGATAAAGTAGATGGGAGTGTAACTTAGCTGCAATGTGGGGGGAAATGGTGACAGGATGGGCTAGAGGAGACAATGACTGATGTGGCAGTGCCAGTGATGACAAAAACTAGCTTTATTAGGATGGAGAGACCCATTGGTGAGTGGAGCTCTTAGAGGTGATGGCTGAAGCAGGGCGAGAAGAGAAACAGATAGCAGAAGAGAGGGGGGAGTATTGAGAATCCTTTATCCGTCAGAGATAAGACTTGTGCAGAAGCCTGCAAGATATCACTAGAAGAGAAGAAAAGTGACAGCACATTCAGACTAAAACACAGACACGACTATTACTTCCCCGTACAATGTCAGTTTATTCTGTGGGGATAGAAACTGGGTGTGGCTTTGTTTTGAGGAGACTGACAAGGACATTCATATTGAATGGATTTATAGAAATAAGGTATGGATCTGCTTGTAAAGCTGAGAAAATTCTATTTCAGTGCCCTCTTACCAAAACTAGTTTACAACTGGAGGAATTAGAGAACCAAATAATGCTGACCTAGCTAGCTAACTCAAGCATATCAATGATGATACGTGATCATAGTGTTTATTCACTTTATTATCAATGTGATGCATGCATGCGATCATTGCCACTTTATTATCAATGTTTCAATAGTGGTACATTTTGATGCTCTTCGACATGTAGCATAACAGGTGCACTGTTTACACTAATAAATGTAAATAAACTTCCTAAAGAGATGAACTTACTTAGAGAGGTGAACTTCTTAGTGAACATTTGGGTGTAGGCAGATGGATTTATCTTTGCTGATTTTTTCCCTCGTATATGGTAAAGGTGCCTCTTAATTTGCATTTGCTCAAAGCATTGGCTATCTTTACAAAATTATTTAGCATCTATAGCCCTCCAAAATGTGGTACAAACCACAATAGTTAAGTGTGAGTATTTGAGCAAACCACGGGCTGTAAACCACGGGCTGTAAACATAATGAGATTCAAAGTGAGTGGGTGAAACTATATATCTTAACCTAATGCCATGTCCATGAATGAATCCACACCTTACCTAATGGTTATGTTCATGTACTAGCTATTTTGCACAGGGTCATTAACGTCTGTCATAGCCTGTGCAAGCATGTGAGTGGCATGTGAGTTGCATGTGAAGTCATGTAAATAGCCTGTGCAAGGATGTGAGTGGCATGTGAAGTCATGTGAGTGGCATGTGAAGTCATGCAAATAGCCTGTGCAAGCATGTGAGTGGCATGTGAAGTCATGCAAATAGCCTGTGCAAGCATGTGAGTGGCATGTGAAGTCATGTGAGTGGCATGTGAAGTCATGCAAATAGCCTGTGCAAGCATGTGAGTGGCATGTGAAGTCATGTGAGTGGCATGTGAAGTCATGCAAATAGCCTGTGCAAGCATGTGAGTGGCATGTGAAGTCATGTGAGTTGCATGTGAAGTCATGTAAATAGCCTGTGCAAGCATGTGAGTGGCATGTGAAGTCATGTGAGTGGCATGTGAAGTCATGCAAATAGCCTGTGAAAGCATGTGAGTGGCATGTGAAGTCATGCAAATAGCCTGTGAAAGCATGTGAGTGCCATGTGAAGTCATGTAAATAGCCTGTGTAAGCATGTGAGTGCCATGTGCAGTCTCATGTGAGTGGCATGGGAAGTCAAGGGATGACTGACATCTCATTGCAGGCATTAACAAGAATTTGTTGTTGCTAATATACGAGTAATATTAGGTAGAGCAAGTACAACTTTTTTCCCACTCAAAATCAAGGGAGGTAAAGTCGTCAACACTACCAACAAAACAGTTTGTCTTTCAATAATATACCCAATTAGCTTTAATTGAAGATGGAGATCTCTGTAGGTGCAGAGGAATAGCAGAGTGTAGTAGGGAGAGAAAAACTGCAGAACATGCTCACATAGAGCATACACAACAGTACAGACTGCCCAAAATTCATGTCAGCAAGTCAGCAATTATCATTGGAACTGTTATTGGTAATGGTGAATATGTAGCGACACATGCCGACTGTGATTTCATGATAATTATACAAACAGGATTAGTGCTTTTAAGCAAGGAAAGTTAGTAGACCTTATTGTGGTACACCGAGGTGGAGGAATTAACTGATATTACAAGGTTCTCCCTACTTGAGTATTTCCTGAGTGCATTGGGGCACATGTATTGCATTTCCTCTCGTATTGAGAAGTGCATGAAGTAATTTTGTCCTAATTGGATAATTAATTAAGCTCATGCAAACAAATGTTAATTTCCTTATAATTACAGTTATGATTCATTCTAATAGCATCAGGGGGAAATTTTACTATAGGTGCTCATGATAATTATATAATTATAGTGGCTAGCTGCTGGTGTAGCAATAAACAGCTCAATTCAAATGGTTATTGTATTGGCCTCCATGCTTCAGCCTTCTTCAGGGTTATATTGAAATGATATACATGGCAAGGGCTTGGCCTCACTAGGCAGGGAGATAGATGTGCCAATGCCTTCTTCACTAGCAGGTCCATCCACTCTACCAATATGGTCACTTCCCATGGGACGAGTTTCACGAGCCAGGAGGTTGGAAACAATTATTTATGTCCGGTTCACGAGACTATCTTTTGCGACCATGCCAGGATGGGTCTATTACGGCATAATTTTGGGTATAATTATGTGCCTCCATTGTGCTGGCATAGAACCCTTAGAATCATGTCATGCTGTAGTATATAAATAACTCGTTTCACTACATGAATTTTCATCTTTCTTTTTATGAGCATAATCTTGAGAACCTAGATGAGCATAATAAGGGGGCATGGCCAGAAGTACTTCAGGCCTATATAATGATGGCTCCATGTGCATCTGGGAGAGCTGTGCTCATAAAGAGTCTTGCCTGTAATACCCGACTATATACCTGATTTTGATCCAATAATGCTGAAGAAGGCCAAAGCATGCTGGCTGAAATGATGGTAAAATAGTACTTTTTAAATATTGACCATGATGATTAAAATATTGGCTGATTATCCATCGTCATGTGACACAAGAATTCTAGCATTACATCATAATAACATCATCATTGGCATTGTTTAAGTCACATCATCATCAGAGCTAGATCACCTTAACCATTCTTCTTGTTATACCCAGACTTGGAGTTCCCTTTACCAATTGACCTCAATCTATTACGAAAGCAATCACTACACATATAAAACCTCTAATTGCCAATACTCCGAAATATCACTTCAACAGCCTGGGGGTCAGGGGGTGTGCTGCTATCAATATGGATCGATTCCACAATAGGTAGGTTGAAGTCTCCTAGTAGTACAATGTGCAACTGATGAGTAATAGATTCTAGACATGAACTTCATGAAATGTTATCACACAACAGGAAAATGGAGATAAATGCAGCACAGATACAGTGGAGGTGAGATGTCGACTATTCTGGCAGAGGGAGTTATCAGGAAGAGGGCACATCTGAAATTTGCTAAGCAGCACTGCATCCCAGCAAGCCTCCATCTCAATGGTTCAGGATTGGTACAGAATCATCCAGCCAGCTCTCTGGGTTTACAGCACACAATAATGCTATTTGTTACGTTTATGAAGTGCCAAAGACATGCACTCGAAATATCTGAGAATGTGGAGGTTTATGCGAGACATTTCCTCCACTTGACGTGGTAATGACTGAGGTAGAGTACAAGGATGAACGAGCATATAATTATATATATACCACTGCACTGGATGATGCAGGACCAGAGTTAAAGGTTGACCCTCCTCCTCCCCCCCCCCCCCCCCCCTCTCCCCCTACCAGGGGGGCTCGAGTTAAAAAGTCTGAGCCCTTCTTATCACACGACATAGCTGCTACTTCTTCTCGTGCAGTGATGGAAGAAGCTGTGGCTGGGAACAGTTGGGCAAAATGTCTCGCTCATTTTTCAAGACCACGTCCACTTTTCAAGTGACCATAATGACGAGGGTGGGAAAATATTATAATTACATTGAGTCAGAGAACTTAAAAGTGACACCTTCCTCTCCAGATCTTGGTTGGGTATTTGCCAGACTAGCCCGACCAGTTTCTCCACCCCTGTTGTTGCAGTGTATTTACGCAACATGGAATTTGTCTCGGACTCATCCCACAAGCCTGGTACCAATGAACAGGTGGTTTTTCCGGATCTTGATGCTGTTTCTATTTGTTCCCGATGGAATCAGCAATCTCCATGTAGCATTGACTCAATTTATGGAAATAGCAGGGAGTGGATGGCAAGTTGGGCCCTCGTATAGTACCTGGCTCACTTCTCACGTATTATTTAGAATGGGTCTGGGCCTAACTGATCCGAGGAATACTTTCCTCTTTTGAAACCGTCTCTTATAGACTGCTTTTGGATGGAAGAGTGGGCAGTACCAAGAGAACACTGTCTAATTATCAAACATGTTGACAACTTGCCACTGCTGGCTTGCCTCTTCATCCCAGCAGGGTTTTCATCTACTCCGTTGAACACTAGGTTACACCGTCAAGCTCCTGGTGAGTGGTGGTGTAGTTTCTGGTGCTTGACAGTAGACAAAGAGGCACCGATGCTGTATATAACAAGGCTCCACAATGAGTTCTACAGTCAAACCGCTTCTTGGGCACATCCCTGAATTATGGAGGCATATGTGCAGCAAACTACACTTGTCAGTGATGCATGCCAGTGAGTTCTAAAGGGCTGCATCTCCTGCTGGTGTGGGTTGAGTCCAGGAGAAGATGGTATCTTCGACTTGGAAGAGAGTGCCATTGATTCCTAGAGAGTCCAATGGATCTTCTAGCATGTAACCATCCTTCACAGTGCATTGAGTCTTGCCTGGTTCCTTTCAACAGCATGCAGGCTAATTGGACTTCTTTATCTCGAGTCATTTTCTCGTCCTTGTTTGCTTTCGACACAAGAGAGGTGCCTAGTCAGGCCCTGTCTGTATCTAGTCAGGCCCTGTCTGTATCTAGTCAGGCCCATCTGTGCTCGAGAAGTTCTTTTTTTCAGTTTTGGTGCCTTCATAGACTTTCACTGTATTTGATTGGAGAAGTAGTTCCTTTAGCTACTAGCAGCCCCTCATGTGCGACTGACTGGCCAGACTCTTTGCGAATTTCTACTTTTTCCTGCATAGCCATTTGGTGAAGGGTCTGACTGGTGGCTGATGTGTATGGTGCCAAGAACAAGAGGTTTAAATTGAACTTAGTCTACCAATGAAAGAAAACAAAAAATCTCCTCCAATGAAGCCGCCAGTTGATCGGGTCAAAACTTTGGATGTGGATAAGGGAGTGCGACTCATACTCTTTTCTGGCAAGTCCATTAGGTCCAATTCACATCTTTGCTGGTGTTACATATCTAGACTTGCTACACACAAGAATATGCATTTCACTTATTAAACAACAGTCTGGAAAAAAAGAAGGTATTCATAAATATTTTACACTGTTTATGACAATCCTAATTTTGCCAAGTTGAATGCATGTATACGTATTGTTGCCTTGAATCTCACGATTCCACCATCTCTACATTGGCCTCGGCCAGAGACTTAGCCTTGTTCTGAGCCTGTTTTTTGTCCCCATTTCTCTTTCCCTTCTTCCCCACTCTTCCTCCAACCTCAGTCCCCCATGGTAGACCGAGTATCATGCCTTGATCCAGGATGGACTGGTATGCGTAGTCACGATTAAGGATGGCAGAGAAGAGGTACTGAGAGGAGAAAATGTGCATCATAAAGTATAGAACTTTCTTCACCTAATCATCAGTTGCATATGTATTAATACTCATCATGTGCACACATCATTGCTGCATATGTATTAATATTACATCATGTGCACACATCATTGCTGCATATGTATTAATACTACATCATGTGCACACATCATTGCTGCATACTACATCATGTGCACACATCATTGCTGCATATGTATTAATACTACATCATGTGCACACATCATTGCTGCATATGTATTAATACTACATCATGTGCACACATCATTGCTGCATATGTATTAATACTACATCATGTGCACACATCATTGCTGCATATGTATTAATACTACATCATGTGCACACATCATATCCTCTAATAGAAACCCACACCTCCAATTGTACACCCACACATAGCTATAATATAGCTATAATAACTCTATTAAACCAATAACCCATTGGCATCATTAGAATACAAATACAATAAACTGTCGTTTGGTTGAAGTATCTGCTCCAGTGAAGTGAGCCTACAAAAGCTTCTGTACAGATGAACTAGCTCTACCACTAAACTTATAGCAAAGAAAACCATCAAGGGAAGGGGAAAAAAGAGTGATAGGTTTCTGAGCGTTCCCATGTAGTATGTAGACACCTCTGCATCTGTCCTCCAGAAGCAGAGAACTGGCCAGAAAGATGGCAGTTGTGGTCCAAGTGAACACTCCCCTCAAACCAGACTAGTAACTGCTCTTCCAATAGGAACAGCAGGATGAATCAGTAAACGTGGTTCTCTTTGACTGCAGCTAGTTAGTGCCTGTAGGCACAAACATGGGCATAGTTCACAGAGAATCATTAAATATATATATATATTATATATGTATATATTTAAAAAAATAATATATATATATATATATAAAATGAACTGCACATGCTGAACACTGGTCAGCTGTTCTTTTCCTGCACATGCCCAGTAGACTGCTATAGGGGAGTGAACTAAGAAACAAATGGCTGCCTATCACAACTGCCACCATGAACGGCCCTTGGAAGCCCTTCTTTGGAGGACAGCTGGACAGCCATCTATGCTTACCTGGACTCATTTTGAATCCTTTCACCTTTGAGAAAGGAATCACTCATGAATGGATTTCTTTGTCATAAGTTTTGTTGTAGATAGAGTGATGTAATGATGCATAGATTTTCTGTGCTTATCTCAACAGGAGCTGATTCTTATATATACCAAACTGCAGCTTATTGCATAAGCGTATGAACAGTTTGAAAAGTCCATCCTTGAAAATAAAGTTAAAGTACAGAAATAAAGTTGGTGGTCGATCAGTTAAAGAATATTATGTTAGAGGATGCCAGAAGCCCGAGGATACAACGAGAGGTTGTGTGATGGTGACTGGTGAGAGCTGCAATAATGAGAGGTTGTGTGATGGTGGATGAGAGCTGCAATAATGAGAGGTTGTGTGATGGTGACTGGTGAGAGCTGCAATAATGAGAGGTTATGTGATGGTGAGACTGGTGAGAGCTGCAATAATGAGAGGTTGTGTGATGGTGGATGAGAGCTACAATAATGAGTGGTTGTGTGATGGTGGATGAGAGACTGCAATAATGAGAGGTTGTGTGATGGTGGATGAGAGACTGCAATAATGAGAGGTTATGTGATGGTGAGACTGGTGAGAGCTGCAATAATGAGAGGTTGTGTGATGGTGGATGAGAGCTACAATAATGAGTGGTTGTGTGATGGTGGATGAGAGACTGCAATAATGAGAGGTTGTGTGATGGCGGGTGAGAGCTGCAATAATGAGAGGTTGTGTGATGGCTGGTGAGAGCTGAAATAATGAGAGGTTGTGTGATGGTGGATGAGAGCTGCAATAATGAGAGGTTGTGTGATGGTGGATGAGAGACTGCAATAATGAGAGGTTGTGTGATGGTGGATGAGAGCTACAATAATGAGAGGTTGTGTGATGGCGGATGAGAGCTGCAATAATGAGAGGTTGTGTGATGGCTGGTGAGAGCTGAAATAATGAGAGGTTGTGTGATGGTGGATGAGAGCTGAAATAATGAGAGGTTGTGTGATGGTGGATGAGAGACTGCAATAATGAGAGGTTGTGTGATGGCGGATGAGAGCTGCAATAATGAGAGGTTGTGTGATGGCGGGTGAGTGGCTGCAATAATGAGAGGTTGTGTGATGGCGGGTGAGAGACTGCAATAATGAGAGGTTGTGTGATGAGAGCTGCAATATAATGAGAGGTTGTGTGATGGTGGATGAGAGCTGCAATAATGAGAGGTTGTGTGATGGTGGATGAGAGCTACAATAATGAGAGGTTGTGTGATGGCGGATGAGAGCTGCAATAATGAGAGGTTGTGAGATGGTGGAAGAGAGACTGCAATAATGAGAGGTTGTGTGATGGTGTGTGTGTGTGCTGCAATAATGAGAGGTTGTGTGATGGTGACTGGTGAGAGCTACAATAATGAGAGGTTGTGAGATGGTGGATGAGAGCTGCAATAATGAGAGGTTCTGTGATGGCGGATGAGAGCTGCAATAATGAGAGGTTGTGTGATGGTGGATGAGAGACTACAATAATGAGAGGTTGTGTGATGGTGGATGAGAGCTACAATAATGAGAGGTTGTGAGATGGCGGATGAGAGCTACAATAATGAGAGGTTATGTGATGGTGACTGGTGAGAGACTGCAATAATGAGAGGTTGTGTGATGGTGGATGAGAGCTGCAATAATGAGAGGTTGTGTGATGGTGGATGAGACTGCAATAATGAGAGGTTGTGTGATGGTGGATGAGAGCTACAATAATGAGAGGTTGTATGATGGTGGATGAGAGCTGCAATAATGAGAGGTTGTGTGATGGTGGATGAGAGACTGCAATAATGAGAGGTTGTGTGATTGTGACTGGTGAGAGCTGCAATAATGAGAGGTTGTGTGATGGTGGATGAGAGACTGCAATAATGAGAGGTTGTGTGATGGTGACTGGTGAGAGCTACAATAATGAGAGGTTGTGTGATGGTGAAGTTTCCTAGTGCACACACATCGATGTAATGGCTACGGAGTCCACAAGACAGAGCAAGTGCAGAAGAAGGACAAACAAGCAGAGTGAGCAGAGAAAGAGGCAGGAAGACATTGGAAAGAGAAAGAGGCAGGAAGACATTGGCAAAGGGAGAGAACATCGAGTCAAAACAAAGAAAATTTAGACAGATCAGAGCAAGTGAAGACACAGAGAGAGAGATGCAGGGTAGCAAAAAGTTGGTGAGTGAAAATTATACACCTCAAGATTATGTCCATGCGCCCACCTTCTCTCCATTCTTGAGTGTGACTTCTATAGACATGCCACTGCCAGGCAGAACTGCAAAAGGTTTGGCTTTGCTCACTCCCAGCACATTCTTTAGAGCCAGTATGAAGCGATCGAGATCCCTCAGCTGCTTGCAGTTCCGTTCAAAACACAAATGGCTATATAGAGGGGGGGAATGGAAGGAGCATATCATTTCATTGTTGGAGGTGAGATAAAAGTTACGTTGAGCAAATGTTAGATTGTGTTCGGTTGATTGAGAGAAATTGCCAGCACTTCGACGTCTTCTCTAAACAAGTCTATTATTAGTTTTTAAGGGGGTGGGAATATAAATAATATCGGAAAATATTTAAACTATCTTCATTTCCATTTAAATCCTCATCTCTTCTAGTGTACCCTCATCTCTTCTCTGCTGCTCCTCTTCTTCCCTCCTCTTATAATGAGTTACTCTCTTCCTTCTGTCAACATGGTCTCCTCTTGTTCTACTCTGTCCCTAGTTTCCTCTCCCTCACTCTATCAGTGTTCTTCTATTTCCTCTCCTTTCCCCCTCTCTCTTCTTCCACCTTTCTTTGTGTACCTGTGAGTAAGATACAACCTCCCAGTGCGTGTCAGACTGAGAGGTTTGTCTTTGTCCATGATGGAGCACCTCTTTCCAGTATGCCAGGATGGGAGAGGAAGCTCGTCAGGAGACAGTTGGAACCTCGTACAGAAGGCCACGTCATCTTCACTAAGACGAGATGTTGCATTAACTTCACCACCAGGAAAGTCCTGAGACTGAGAAGTGACCACATCCTGAGGATAAAATAATGATCTAACAAACTGTAAAATCATCAAGTGACAGAGAAGAGATGAAGAAGTATCTCCCAAGATGAGGAATACAGAAGGAAGAGAGGAGAGGAGAGGAGGGAGGAAGAGAACAGGAGGAGCAAGAGGAGGAGGGAAGAAGGAAGAGAACAGGAGGAGGGAAGGAAGAGGAGGGAGGAAGAGGAGAAGAGGAGGATGGAAGGAAGAGGAGGGAGGAAGAGGAGGAAGAGAACAGGAGGAGGGAAGGAAGAGGAGGGAGGAAGAGGAGGAAGAGGAGGATGGAAGGAAGAGGAGGGAGGAAGAGGAGAAGAGGAGAAGAGGAGGAAGAGGAAGAGGAGAAGAGGAGAAGAGGAGGAAGAGGAAGAGGAGGGAGGAAGAGGAGGAGGAGGAAGAGAACAAGAGGAGGAAGAGAACAAGAGGAGCAAGAGGAGGAGGGAAGAAGGAAGAGAACAGGAGGAGGGAAGGATGGGGAGGAAGAGGAGGAGGAGAACAGGAGGAGAGGGAGGAGGAGGGGAGGAAGAGAAGAGAAGGAAACAGGAGAAAGGAGAGAACAAAAGTTAAGGATAGGAAACGTCAGCAAGAACAATTAAAACACATACACACACACACATACATGCACACATACATGTATGCACACACATGCATGCATGCACACACACACATGCACACATGTATGTATACACGCACACGTGCACACACACACACCAGCTGCTCCTCAGTGAGTGCTTGTCTCTGCAAGAGTTCAGTATTAGTTGGAAGAGACTTCCACAATTTAGCCAATCCATCGTACTTATCCTTCACCTGCACACACAGACAACACCAGGTCATTCCTACGCACACGAGGGCCAAAGAAACTGAGAGAGAAAATGAGCGAGTAAAGACATGTGATCAACAACAACAACAACAAGATGAAAGATAGTAATAGAGTAGAGAACAACAAGCCTGCGACTGCTTGGTTACCTTGGGATACTTGCGGTAAATGTTGTCGATAATGAAAAGCTTTAATCCAGCAAAGATACCTATCAAATAACAATAAAAACAGTAATATATTTGTGGTGGGATGCTAGTTTATTGAAGCTTCTACACCTCATCCCGTCATTCATGTTGTGACTGGTGTCGGCGTATACTGACCGTGTTCACTTACTTCAATGCTAAGGATTAAAAAATTTAGACCCCAACTCTCTGTGTGGTCTTGTTAAAATTATTTTTGTGATGTATGATTGATCGATGACTGATTGAATTGATGATTTGATCAATTGTTTGATGATTGATTTGATTGCTTGATCACTATAGAATTCCAGGGGAGCCTTGGGATGAATCAAAGGGCCTCTTTGGGGGTACCTTTTCACAAGGAAGGTCCACGGGTACGACAGATTTGGGATAAGGGTGTCTTCTGGGTTGCAAATGAACCTTCAAAGTGCACAGCACCTGCCAGTCGGCCATCTTGTTTAGGGAAATATCTGTGCATGCATTTTTCACGTTCTCAAGGACAGCACACAAATAATGAAACATGGTGCCGTCAACAACAAGCTATGCTAGCTAATTAGAGCCCACCAAATGCAAACAGTTTGCTAGCGCAGCTGCTTCTAGCCCTACTCTATTAGAAGAACACTTCAGTTGCTGAAATGACAGATTCTACAGAAGGCAGCCTCGTCGTGTACAAAGTATTTAAATTTTAATTGAGAATTTAACGATAAGGTGTCTATAGGCTCTGCTTCACAGTGAGCACAGCAACTAATGCTAGGCTCTGTTTCACAAGGAGCCCAGCTACTGGGTGCCTAAGCTCTGCTTCACAGGGAGCCCAGCTACTGGGTGCCTAAGCTCTGCTTCATAGGGAGCCCAGCCATTGAAGTCTAGGCCCTGTTTCATAGGGAGCCCAGCTACTGGGTGCCTAAGCTCTGCTTCATAGGGAACCCAGCCACTGGGCGCCTAAGCTCTGCTTCATAGGGAGCCCAGCTACTGGGTGCCTAAGCTCTGCTTCATAGCTACTGGATGCAGATGACAGAACCTGCTTACTAGGCACCTATAACTCGTCGAGCTGGTGTGGCATCCAGACAGACCACCTATAACAGCATTGTGTGATGATCAGTAATCAATACTTGCATCAGTTCTCACTTTTTCCCCGGGCAATGCCGGGAACCTCTGCCAGTAACTATTGTAGCTAGAACTTCTTTTCTTTCCAGGAATGGAAATACAACAAGCTACAGTTTGGTACAAGAATCAGTGCTATTGCAGGAACTGAGGGGTTAATCGGGAATCCTTAGGCTACCTAGTAATATTGCAGGAACTGAGGGGTTAATCAGAAAACCTTAGGCTACCTAGTAATATTGCAGGAACTGAGGGGTTAATCAGGAATCCTTAGGCTACCTAGTAATATTGCAGGAACTGAGGGGTTAATCAGGAATCCTTAGGCTACCTAGTCATATTGCAGGAACTGAGGGGTTAATCAGAAAATCTTAGGCTACCTAGTAATATTGCAGGAACTGAGGGGTTAATAAGGAATCCTTAGGCTACCTAGTAATATTGCAGGAACTGAGGGTTAATCAGGAATCCTTAGGCTACCTAGTAATTTTGCAGGAACTGAGGGTTAATTCTTAGGCCATCTAGTATTATTTGTAAGCTTCCAGAGATAAGAAGATGCGGGGTGGGGTCTGGTCCACACAAAGTACTTATTTATTGTGTCTTGCTAGCCGAGTTGAAGGGTATCCTTCTGCAGACTTGAAATGGCGGTAGTCTAGAGCTCCAACTCAAGAATACCACCACATAGGAAGTTCACTTTTCTACCAGCCACACATCCCTGTTGAAACACTGCTCCCCAGGTGTGTGGACCCAGCACCCGGGTAGCCACACATCCCTGTTGAAACACTGATGCCCGGGTGCGTGGACCCAGCACCCGGGTAGCCACACATCCCTTTGAAACACTGATGCCCAGGTGCGAGCTAGAGGTGCAGTACCTCCTTCACAAGTAGTTCCGTCCATCTGCCGGCTCTATCAACCATGAGGTCTCCTCGCACTATAGGTGTGTGGATGGTTCCAAGCATGTTGAGTGATGGCAGACTTCTCCAGGGCTTCCTTCGTGCAGGCAATGTGCACACCTTTCTTCGGACAGCCAATCACCTTGCCTCATGCACCAGCATGTACGTTAGCTAATCACCTTGCCTCATGCACCAGCATGTATGTTAGCTAATCACCTTGCCTCATGCACCAGCATGTATGTTAGCTAATCACCATGCCTCATGCACCAGCATGTATGTTAGCTAATCACCTTGCCTCATGCACCAGTATGTATGTTAGCTAATCACCTTGCCTCATGCACCAGCATGTATGTTAGCTAATCACCTTGCCTCATGCACCAGCATGTATGTTAGCCAATCACCTTGCCTCATGCACCAGCATGTATGTTAGCTAATCACCTTGCCTCATGCACTAGCATGTATGTTAGCTAATCACCTTGCCTCATGCACCTAATCACCTTGCCTCATGCACCAGCATGTATGTTAGCTAATCACCTTGCCTCACGCACCAGCATGTATGTTAGCTAATCACCTTGCCTCATGCACCAGCATGTATGTTAGGTAATCACCTTGCCTCATGCACCAGCATGTATGTTAGCTAATCACCTTGCCTCGTGCACCGCAATGTATGTTAGCTAATCACTTTGCCTCATGCACCAGCATGTATGTTAGGTAATCACCTTGCCTCATGCACCAGCATGTATGTTAGCTAATCACTTTGCCTCATGCACCAGTATGTATGTTAGCTAATCACTTTGCCTCATGCACCAGCATGTATGTTAGCTAATCACCTTGCCTCATGCACCAGCATGTATGTTAGCTAATCACCTTGCCTCGTGCACCGCAATGTATGTTAGCCAATCACCTTGCCTCATGCACCAGCATGTATGTTAGGTAATCACCTTGCCTCATGCACCAGCATGTAATAAGGCCAAAGCATTCCAGTAAAAACATGACTTTTAATCATCGCTATAAACTGGTAAAAAGGAAAGTCGGAAATGCCCTCAGCTGCTGTCCAAGTGAACCTCCTTTCTGCGGTTGCCATAGGAAAATTGACCTCTTTCATGACAGGTAGAACAAATCTTAGAAGTCGGCCATTTTACTGATTTATTTTTGCTTCCAAATTGTTGCAAAATGACTTTCCATAACATTGAAAATTTAAACTGGTAAGTCATTAGAGAAAGAATTAAGCTCGAGTGTCGAGTGATCTTTTCCGATTAGCTAAAAGGTCGACATTTTGAACTCAGTGAATATGCTAGCTTGCTCTGATAAACATTATTTCAAGGAGAGGGTCAAGTCCAGACTCTCTCTATCCCACCTTCCCTTTGTGCAAAACATAAAATAAATGCCAGGCTTGAGACTTACCTATGGAGGTGAGGAGGTAATCGTTAGGAAAGAGTATGGATGCTACAAAGAACACACACATGTTCCGATAAATTTTCTTGGTTGCCACAGGCTGGTGCCATAGGAACAGGCTAGGAACAATACAAGAAGGAAGGAAAATATGAGGAGGAGGAGGACGAGGGAGGGAGAAGGAGGGAGGAGGAGGGAGGGAGGAGGAGGAGAGAGGGAGAAGGAAGAGAGAGGGAGGAGGAGGAGAGGGAGGGAGAAGGAGGAGAGATGAAGAAGGAGGAGAGAGTCGGAGGGCAAGGAGGAGCAGAAGGAGGGGGAGGGAGAAGGACGAGGGAGGGAGAAGGAGGAGGGAGTGAAGAGGGCAAGGAGGAGGAGAACAAGGAGGAATGGAATGCCAGGTCATATAAAAAGGCCAACACTGTATAAATCTGAAAAACTTCAGTTTGTTACCATTGGATCAAGGTCCACAAATAGTTCTTACAGTTGGACCATTCTGACTGAGTGGCCAGATTTCTCAGCCTGCAGTTCCAAAGATATACAGTGAAGCCTGGTCATAGAGCTCACCACTCTCTGCTAGCTTCTCTGAGTCTGAACCAGTCTAATTACAATGTTCTGGAGAGCTAGGTGGCTTTACAGGCTCTTGGAAACCATGGCTACTAACCTCAGACACTTTCACATTTTTTAAGAGGCCTAAGGCACCAACACATGCCAAAATTATGCTGACCTCTACTCCACTACAGCATGCCAAAATTATGCTGGCCTCTACTGCACTATACACTACCCACTGAGCATCATGTTGCTGTCTTCTTGATATTGTCTGCAAAAGGTGTTGATGCCTCACACAAATTTTTTTTTGGAAAAGACAACCTGTTCTTCTTTGAAGAGCACTGTGCTGCAAAAGATTAGAGAATATCTGGGGGCCCTCCCCAGTTCCCCCCCCCCCCCCCCCCCCCCCCCCCCCCCAAGATCGATTCTGATGCCGTTTTGGTTTTTTAAATTTTCAATGTGAATGTACATAGGTGTAAATCGACCACAAAGATAATGAAACCAGCCCTAGCCCTAGCCCTATATATAGCCCTATCCTAGTCTTTATACAGCTATGACATAACAGATAGACCACATACATAGCGCACTATACAGGATCATCATGGTGCTGGTCCATGCACATTACTTAGAATTTGTTGAAACACCACCAATGTCGGGCAAAAGCTTCCATAAATGCATCATGGGGGAAATAATTCTGGTTTGTGTGTGACCCACACAGAGAATATTTTTCTACCGAATCTGCGACAAACAGAAAGTGAGGCATATGTTCACCGCATGCGGTCTGGTAAATCTACGCTGTCTGGTAAATCTACAGTCTGGTAAAATCTATGCTGTCTGGTAAATCTATGCTGTCTGGTAAATCTACGCTGTCTGGTAAAATCTATGCTGTCTGGTAAATCTATGCTGTCTGGTAAATCTACGCTGTCTGGTAAATCTATGCTGTCTGGTAAATCTATGCTGTCTGGTAAATCTATGCTGTCTGGTAAATCTACGCTGTCTGGTAAATCTATGCTGTCTGGTAAATCTATGCTGTCTGGTAAATCTATGCTGTCTGGTAAATCTACGCTGTCTGGTAAATCTACAGTCTGGTAAATCTATGCTGTCTGGTAAATCTACGCTGTCTGGTAAATCTATGCTGTCTGGTAAATCTATGCTGTCTGGTAAATCTACGCTGTCTGGTAAATCTACGCTGTCTGGTAAATCTGCGCTGTCTGGTAAATCTATGCTGTCTGGTAAATCTACGCTGTCCGGTAAATCTACGCTGTCTGGTAAATCTACGCTGTCTGGTAAAGTCTGGTAAATCTACAGTCTGGTAGGTAAATCTACGCTGTCTGGTAAATCTATGCCGTCTGATAAATCTACGCCGTCTGGTAAATCTACGCTGTCTGATAAATCTACAGTCTGGTAAATCTACGCTGTCTGGTAAATCTACGCTGTCTGGTAAATCTACGCTGTCTGGTAAATCTACAGTCTGGTAAATCTACGCTGTCTGGTAAATCTATGCTGTCTGATAAATCTACGCTGTCTGGTAAATCTACGCTGTCTGATAAATCTACAGTCTGGTAAATCTACGCTGTCTGGTAAATCTACGCTGTCTGGTAAATCTACGCTGTCTGATAAATCAATGCTGTCTGGTAAATTCAGACGAGTCTGAGAACTACTTCGCTATGGTGTCCAAATTAAGCTAGCTGGAGCAAGCGGGCCTGTGCCGGGATGGCTGCCTTCAGAACCAACTGCGGCTACATCACCTATTCACTGATCCATTCACACGGCAACCTCAAAGAACCAATGGATAGAAGAATGAGGTCACACTAGCAAAGCCACCTTCGCAGAGGCAGGAATGGGAAACACGGCTAGTCACATTCCGATGCAGCACAGAGGTCAGCCATGATGCGTCATTAGTAATTGACAGAAATGTGTGAGCTTTTCCCCATAATACATGAAGCTTTTACAGCAGCTATAACAACTCATTACCATAACTATAACAACTCATTACCATAACTATAACAACTCATTACCATAAATAACTATAACAACTCATTACCATAACTATAACTCACTACCATAACTATAACTCATTACCATAACTATAACTCATTACCATAACTATAACAACTCATTACCATAACTACAACAACTCATTACCATAACTATAACAACTACAACTCATTACCATAACTATAACAACTCATTACCATAACTATAACAACTCATTACCATAACTATAACAACTCATTACCATAACTATTAACAACGCATTACCATAACTACAACAACTCATTACCATAACTATAACTCATTATCATAACTATAACAACTCATTACCATAACTATAACAACTCATTACCATAACTATAACAACTCATTACCATAACTATAACAGTTCATTACCATAACTATAACAATGCATTACCATAACTATAACAACTCATTACCATAACTATAACTCATTACCATAACTATAACAACTCATTACCATAACTATAACTCATTACCATAACTATAACAACTCATTACCATAACTATAACAACTCATTAACATAACTATAACAACTCATTTCCATAACTATAACAACGCATCACCATAACAACTCATTACCATAACTATAACAACTCATTTTATAACTATAACAACTCATTACCATAACTATAACTCATTACCATAACTATAACAACGCATTACCCAATAACTCATTACCATAACCATAACAACTCATTACCATAACTATAACAACTCATTACCATAACTATAACAACTCGTTACCATAACTATAACAACTCATTACCATAACTATAACAACTCATTACCATAACTATAACAACTCATTTTATAACTATAACAACTCATTACCTTAACTATAACAACTCATTACCATAACCATAACAACTCATTACCATAACTATAACAACTCATTACCATAACTATAACAACTCATTTTATAACTATAACAACTCATTACCATAACTATAACAACTCATTACCATAACTATAACAACTCATTACCATAACTATAACAATGCATTACCCTATAACTCATTACCATAACTATAACAACTCATTACCATAACTATAACAACTCATTACCATAACTATAACAACTCATTACCATAACTATAACAACTCGTTACCATAACTATAACAAATCATTACCATAACTATAACAACGCATTACCATAACTATAACAGTTCATTCTATAGCAACTCATTACCATAACAACTCATTACCATAACTATAACAGCTCATTACCATAACTCGCATCTCATTACCATAACAGGATACATATGTGAAGCTTTTACAGGGGCTATAAACAGCTCATTACCACGTTGCAAATAGGTGTGCAAATTTCATTCAAGGGACTGGCTCATTTTGGCTTGCTAAGTTTAAAAGTTTAAAATCAATCTTCATTAACAGAAATGTTCCAGAAAGTTAGGAGGAGAGTCTCAGTACATATGTATATATATATACATATGTATATATATATATATATGTATGTATATATATTTGTGTATATATATGTATATATATGTGTATATACATAATTATATATATGTATATATGTGTGTATATCTTTATGTATATATGTGTATATATATATATGTATGTATACATGTATGTATAGGATAGCCTATACAAAAGAGTCGGTTATGCGCCTATGTAACCTCCGAGTTTGCGGTTACCCCGAGGCGAAGCCGAGGAATGTAACAGCAAACGAGTAGGTTACACTGGCGCATAACCGACTCTTTTGTATAGGCTATCTTACTTATACTACATTGCGCACGCGCTAAACTACATGCGGTTAAAAGTGTAGGTTACGCGCCTATGTAACCTATAGTTATTAGCCAATCAGATCATGTGATGTAGTATAAATATATGTATGTGTATATATATATATATAATACACACATGCATGAACTTACTTCTGAGATTTTTCCAGTGAATCGCTGACAATCTTGGATTTATTCTATACACACAACAAAGAAAGATTTAGTAGCACATGCAAACAGAACAGCTGAAACTTCCAGTGACCATTTCATTTATGATGACAGACAGAGAATAATCCTCTCATTCTATGCACGTCAACTGCCAACCCTTTACCATAGTGAATGCCACACCCACATGCAATGTAGCATAAGCACACTCACTTGGACAACACACACACACACACAAACACACACACAATATTGCAGCAGCACCATATTAGCTGGACCTACGGCAGCTCAAAACAACTGAAACCCCCACAACTGAAACCCCCACAACTGAAACCCCAACTGAAACCTCCACAACTGAAACCCCCACAACTGAAACCCCCACAACTGAAACCCCCACAACTGAAACCCCCACAACTGAAACCCGCACAACTGAAACCTCCACAACTGAAACCTCCACAACTGAAACCCCCACAACTGAAACCTCCACAACTGAAACTTCTGCAACTGAAACCTCCACAACTGAAACCCCCACAACTGAAACCCCCACAACTGAAACCTCCACAACTGAAACCTCCACAACTGAAACCCCCACAACTGAAACCTCCACAACTGAAACCTCTACAACTGAAACCCGCACAACTGAAACCTCCAGTGAAATAACCATTTCCAAGCTGTAGAGAACAGGTTGCTATGTGATAGCTGATAACTATTTAACTCTCATTGGCAGCTTCTTAGTATTCTAAAAGTGATTTCAGCTGATTTTAGCCCCCCAAACACTTCAAGTGTGTACTGAATCATTCGCTAAAGATAATGTGGTACTACACATGTACCACGAGGGGGGGGGGGGGGGGGTTTACATACGCGCTGCTTTCAATTAGAATCCCATCCAGAGAAGTACAAACATATGACATATGTAGCTACAGTAAGGTGAAGAGCAGTGGTGCTTAGTTGTGTAGAAGACACAAGCCATGGGGAGTGTTGTGTGTAGAGGACACAAGCCATGGGGAGAGTGGTGTGTTGAAGACACAAGCCATGGGGAGTATGGTGTGTAGAGGACACAAGCCATGGGGAGAGTGGTGTGTTGAAGACACAAGCCATGGGGAGTATGGTGTGTAGAGGACACAAGCCATGGGGAGAGTGGTGTGTTGAAGACACAAGCCATGGGGAGTGTGGTGTGTGGAAGACACAAGCCATGGGGAGAGTGGTGTGTTGAAGACACAAGCCATGGGGAGTGTGGTGTGTTGAAGACACAAGCCATGGGGAGGGTCGTGTGTGGAAGACACAAGCCATGGGGAGAGTGGTGTGTAGAGGACGCAAGCCATGGGGAGAGTGGTGTGTGGAAGACACAAGCCATGGGGAGGGTGGTGTGTAGAGGACTCAAGCCATGGGGAGCGTAGAAGACACAAGCCATGGGGAGGGTGGTGTGTAGAAGACACAAGCCATGGGGAGAGGGTGTGTAGAGGACACAAGCCATGGGGAGTGTGGTGTGTGGAAGACACAAGCCATGGGGAGGGTGGTGTGTAGAGGACACAAGCCATGGGGAGTGTGGTGTGTGGAAGACACAAGCCATGGGGAGGGTGGTGTGTAGAGGACACAAGCCATGGGGAGGGTGGTGTGTAGAGGACACAAGCCATGGGGAGTGTGGTGTGTGGAAGACACAAGCCATGGGGAGTGTTGTGTGTTGAAGACACAAGCCATGGGGAGCATGGTGTGTATAAGACACAAGCCATGGGGAGAGTGGTGTGTGGAAGACACAAGCCATGGGGAGAGTGGTGTGTAGAGGACACAAGCCATGGGGAGTGTGGTGTGTGGAAGACACAAGCCATGGGGAGAGTGGTGTGTAGAAGACACAAAGCCATGGGGAGTATGGTGTGTGGAAGACACAAGCCATGGGGAGAGTGGTGTGTAGAACACACAAGCCATGGGGAGTGTGGTGTGTATAAGACACAAGCCATGGGGAGAGTGGTGTGTGGAAGACACAAGCCATGGGGAGTGTGGTGTGTAGAGGACACAAGCCATGGGGAGTGTGGTGTGTGGAAGACACAAGCCATGGGGAGTGTGGTGTGTAAGAAGACACAAGCCATGGGGAGAGTGGTGTGTGGAAGACACAAGCCATGGGGAGAGTGGTGTGTAGAAGACACAAGCCATGGGGAGAGGGTGTGTATAAGACACAAGCCATGGGGAGGGTTGTGTGTGGAAGACACAAGCCATGGGGAGAGTGGTGTGTGGAAGACACAAGCCATGGGGAGAGTGGTGTGTGGAAGACACAAGCCATGGGGAGTGTGGTGTGTGGAAGACACAAGCCATGGGGAGGGTTGTGTGTGGAAGACACAAGCCATGGGGAGAGTGGTGTGTGGAAGACACAAGCCATGGGGAGAGTGGTGTGTATAAGACACAAGCCATGGGGAGAGTGGTGTGTAGAGGACTCAAGCCATGGGGAGTGTGGTGTGTAGAAGACACAAGCCATGGGGAGAGTGGTGTGTTGAAGACACAAGCCATGGGGAGAGTGGTGTGTTGAAGACACAAGCCATGGGGAGTGTGGTGTGTGGAAGACACAAGCCATGGGGAGAATGGTGTGTAGAGGACACAAGCCATAGGGAGTGTGGTGTGTAGAGGACACAAGCCATGGGGAGAGGGTGTGTATAAGACACAAGCCATGGGGTGTGTAGGTGTGTGGAAGACACAAGCCATGGATGGGAACAGATCTGCTGGCTATCATCTGTGAAGATTTAACCGTTTATCAAACTTGCCTGACAGGTTTGTGCCACTTGTTTAACCAGCTGCAGCTTGTGTCCCAGGCCTAGTTCATCCACCTACAGTACATTAAAAGTAAATTTTACGTATTGAACACACACAAACTCATGGTGAATGGCGACTGTTCTTTCTAGCCTTCTGTCTCACACCATCCTCTCCCTTCCACCTCCATCCCTCTCTCTTCTGCTCTCCCTCACTCTCCCTTCTCCTCTCCCCTCCCTCTTCCTCCCCACACACTTCCTCTTCTCCTCTCTCTTCACTCTCCCATCATCACGCTTACAGGCTCCACTATCGAGGGTCTTGCTTCAAAACCAAACTGCTCAGCCAGTCCACTATAAACAAAAACACAATAACAACAACAACATAATAAGTAATAATAACATCACTCACTGTCTGAGGTTAAGGTTCATGGAACACTGCATGCACCCCTCACTGTCTGAGGTTAAGGTTCATGGAACACTGCACGCACCCCTCACTGTCTGAGGTTAAGGTTCATGGAACACTGCATGCACCCCTCACTGTCTGAGGTTAAGGTTCATGGAACACTGCATGCACCCCTCACTGTCTGAGGTTAAGGTTCATGGAACACTGCACGCACCCCTCACTGTCTGAGGTTAAGGTTCATGGAACACTGCATGCACCCCTCACTGTCTGAGGTTAAGGTTCATGGAACACTGCATGCACCCCTCACTGCCTGAGGTTAAGGTTCATGGAACACTGCATGCACCCCTCACTGTCTGAGGTTAAGGTTCATGGAACACTGCACGCACCCCTCACTGTCTGAGGTTAAGGTTCATGGAACACTGCATGCACCCCTCACTGTCTGAGGTTAAGGTTCATGGAACACTGCATGCACCCCTCACTGTCTGAGGTTAAGGTTCATGGAACACTGCATGCACCCCTCACTGTCTGAGGTTAAGGTTCATGGAACACTGCATGCACCCCTCACTGTCTGAGGTTAAGGTTCATGGAACACTGCACGCACCCCTCACTGTCTGAGGTTAAGGTTCATGGAACACTGCATGCACCCCTCACTGTCTGAGGTTAAGGTTCATGGAACACTGCACGCACCCCTCACTGTCTGAGGTTAAGGTTCATGGAACACTGCACGCACCCCTCACTGTCTGAGGTTAAGGTTCATGGAACACTGCATGCACCCCTCACTGTCTGAGGTTAAGGTTCATGGAACACTGCATGCACCCCTCGCTGTCTGAGGTTAAGGTTCATGGAACACTGCATGCACCCCTCGCTGTCTGAGGTTAAGGTTCATGGAACACTGCATGCACCCCTCGCTGTCTGAGGTTAAGGTTCATGGAACACTGCATGCACCCCTCACTGTCTGAGGTTAAGGTTCATGGAACACTGCATGCACCCCTCACTGTCTGAGGTTAAGGTTCATGGAACACTGCATGCACCCCTCACTGTCTGAGGTTAAGGTTCATTTTATTGCTAAGTATTTTTATTGCTAAGTTTACTGTAAGATTTGGCAGGTACAGACAAACTACAGACAAACTTATTAAATTCATCGACAAAATTAGCACTACATATTTCATGAGCACAGAGGTCAACAGGAGAAGTGAGGTCACTCCTACATGTACCTATTCAAAAGGAAGGGAGTCATGGTAGAGCAATGCTCTTTAAGACCACACCTACCTCAATGAATAATTATGTATTCTGAGGTATTGCATGGTGGGTACAAAGGTTAATTTAACTTGCAAGCGAGGGATATATTACTACTGTTATTATTATTAGTGGTAGTATTATACATATTATTATTATTATTATTATTATTATTACTCTCAATGAACAGAGTTGACATAAATAATGAGGTGCTCTAGCCTTCATCAGGAATAATGAGGTGCTCTAGCCTTCATCAGGAATAATGAGGTGCTCTAGCCTTCATCAGATGCTCTAGCCTTCATCAGGAATAATGAGGTGCTCTAGCCTTCATCAGGAATAATGAGGTGCTCTAGCCTTCATCAGGAATAATGAGATGCTCTAGCCTTCATCAGGAATAATGAGGTGCTCTAGCCTTCATTGGGAATAATGAGATGCTCTAGCCTTCATCAGGAATAATGAGATGCTCTGGCCTTCATCAGGAATAATGAAGTGCTCTAGCCTTCATCAGGAATAATGAGGTGCTCTAGCCTTCATCAGGAATAATAAGGTGATAACGACCATTTTGAGCTCTTAGCTGACAATCCAATCCAATATAGTTCTGTTCAGTGATTACAAAGGGAAAAATTGTTGGGAGTGGCGGACGTCTGCAGTCTCTGATTACTCTTGTTGTTATTATTATTACAATAACCTTCTCAATAATTAACTTGAAATTGTATTCTCTCGACATTTCGACTAGATGCTCTAGCCTTCACTATTCCTGATGAAGGCTAGAGCATCTAGTCGAAACTTCAAGAGACAATTTCAAGTTGATTATTGAGAAGGTTATTGTAATGTTATTATGTCAACTGAGATTTCATTGAGATATTATTATTATTATTATTATTGTTGTTGTTATCATTTTTTGTTATCATTGTATTATTATTATTACTATATATTATTATTATTATTACTATTACTACATATTATTATTGTCATCATCATCATCATCATCAATTCATCATCAATTCATCATCATCATCATCATCATCGTCATTATTACAATTATTATTATTACTATTACTATTATTACATACATATATATTATTATTACTATTATTATTATTACTACTACTATTATTATTATTATTATATTATCATTATTACTATCATTATATTATTATTACTATTATTATTATTATAATTACTACCACTAATTATCATTATATTATTATTACTATTATTATTATTACTACTACTATTATTATTATTATTATATTATCATTATTACTATCATTATATTATTATTACTATTATTATTATTATAATTACTACCACTAATTATTATCATTATCATTATCATTATTATTATTATTTTATTACATGCAGTCGCAGCCACTTGCACGCATGTCCTTTAATAACCATCTATAATACCACCTTTGGTGGTAAGTTCCCGTGCTGAACTTGTTGCCCCACCCCCTCCACATTGTTCTTCCCAGCATGGAACTGGAAAATAGACAGCACTGCAGCCATAACCCCGGACAATGATGTAATGATGATGTAATATCTTGGCCTACCTTGTTCTGAGGTAGGTGAAAGTGAGCATGAGGATGCCGAGGAAGAGGAGCATAGACAACACCCATCCATGCCACACACAGTACATGTAGATCTATATAAACAAACACACACACACACAGAGAGAGAAAGTGGCTGACTCACTCCCATAATAGAAAGGGGTTTACTAAAATGACGCTCCTTTTCCAGGTCACACAGGGATCCCGGTTATTAAAATGACGCTCCTTTACCAGATAACATATTAAAGACACGGGCGACCTTGTTCCAGATATAATAACACAGAAAGTAGTTTACTAAGTTTACTAAAACAATGACCCTTTTCTAGGCCAGAAACTGTTGAGTGCAAACAATTTTTTTAATACAGGGGGTGGGTTGAAATTGTTTAGGTCCCCACTGCCTTTGTGGCTGATATACTAACTATAATCAGAACAAGCGTAAGAGAAATTGAACTCCGAACTCTCAGCAGCTGCAGTACGTACGTAGCAAGGCCCCGAACACTGAACTTTTTATAAAATGTCCCTCCATGGCACTGGACAACATTGCCCACATTCCTTTAGCAAACCATGAAATCATCAGCTCTTCAGAAATCAATGATACAGAGACACAAACAGATTCCGGTGTCAAATTGTGTTGAAACATGATCCTAGTCACCAAATTCTCATGCCAGTTAAATTCCTATGCCAGTCAGATTCCTACATAATGCATACTTGCTTACCAAGAACACCACCAGCGACTCTGCAATGTTTCGCCACTCCAAGATGCTTTTAAGATAGTCTCCAAATTCTCTCCAAGGTTTGCTGGTCCTCACTACGATGTTTTGTAATATAGAATGGTGGTGAACATCATCAACAACAACAACCAAGTTAGCATTAGGCTACGGTTAAGGTAGTTTAGAGGAAGGGCTGTTAAGGTAGCTTCGAGCTACGGCTAGCGTTATGGTAGGCTTAGAGTTAGGGTTAGGGTAGGATTAGACCTAGGGCTAAATGGTGGGCCTACGGCTAGGGTTATGGTAGGCTTAGAGTTAGGGTTAGGGTAGGATTAGACCTAAGGCTAAGGTTATGGTGGCAGGCTTACAGCTACGGCTAGGGTTATGGTAGGCTTAAAGCTAGGGCTAGGATATGTTTAGAGCTACATAGGGCTAGGATTAGGCTAGGGTTAGAGAAGGCAAGGATTAGGCTAGGGTTAGAGAGGGCTAGGATTAGGCTAGGGTTAGAGAGGGCTATGATTAGGCTAGGGCTAGGATTAGGCTAGGGTTAGAGAGGGCTAGGGTTAGAGAGGGCTAGGATTAGGCTAGGGTTAGAGAGGGCTAGGATTAGGCTATGAGAGGGCTAGAATTAGGCTAGGGTTAGAGAAGGCTAGGATTAGGTTAGGATTAGAGAGGGCTAGGATTAGGCTATGGTTAGAGAGGGCTAGGATTAGGCTAGGGTTAGAGAGGGCTAGGATTAGGCTAGGGTTAGAGAGGGCTATGGTTAGAGAGGGCTAGGATTAGGCTATAGAATTAGGCTAGGGTTAGAGAGGGCTATGGTTAGAGAAGGCTAGGATTAGGCTAGGGTTAGAGAGGGCTAGGATTAGGCTAGGGTGAGAGAGGGCTAGGATCAGGCTAGGGTTAGAGAGGGCTAGGTTAGAGAGGGGGCTAGGGTTAGAGAGGGCTAGGATCAGGCTAGGGTTAGAGAGGGCTAGGATTAGGCTAGGGTTAGAGAGGGCTAGGATTAGGCTAGGGTTAGAGAGGGCTAGGATCAGGCTAGGGTTAGAGAGGGCTAGGATCAGGCTAGGGGAGAGGACTAGGATTAGGCTAGGGTTAGATAAGGCTAGGGTTAAGAGAGGGTTAGAGAAGGCTAGGATTAGGTAGGATTAGAGAAGGCTAGGATTAGGCTAGGGTTAGAGAGGGCTAGGATCAGGCTAGGGTTAGAGAGGGCCTAGGGTTAGGCCAGGATTAGGGTACGGTTAGTTAGAGGTAAGGCCAAGGCTAGGATAGGGCTCAAGTTAAGTATGCTTAGAGCTGGGGGATGTCTTAGAGGAACTTGGACATCTCTTGACATGGAAGATGAGGAAGAAAGAACAACAATAACTACACTAATAACATCAAATATAATAATAATAATAATAAATATTAATAATAATAATAACTCACACAATCTCTGAAGGTTAATCTTCAATCTTTAACACGACGGAATGCAGCAAAAGGCGGGAAAAGGAGAGGAGAGAGGGGGTGAGCGAGGGAGGGAGGAGGGAGAGGGAGTGAGGGAGGAGGGAGGGAGAGGGGAGGACGAGAGAGAAGGGAGTGACTAACACATACTTCACTGAACTAATAAACTACCCACGCACGGACATATAGATGAGCCTCTAGAAGAACATGCACACATACGTACACAATGCACTCCTGAAACACTGCATAGCGATCATTCCCCCCACCCTTTAAACACCTTCCGCTCCCCTGCCCCCCCCCCCCCACCCTTTAAACACTCTCCGCTCCCCTGCCCCCCCCCCCCCCACCACCTCCACCCCCCAACACTGAAAATTTCATCCACCCATAATAAACACCTGCATGTGTGTACGTACTTTTTAGCCGCCAGTGGCTCCTCCGGCTCCTGCTCGCTGGGAGAGGATTGCTCTTCAGTAAAGTCTGCCACAAAGTCATAAACCTGCAGGTGTGTGCAGAGTACGTGTCAGAGTGTGCATGTGAGAGTGTGCGTGTGAGAGTGTGCATGTGAGAGTGTGAGTAGAGTGTGTGTGTCAAGAACAAGGCAACAAACCAAGATGGTGGCAACACACAAGGCTGACCTACTCTGTGCGAGCAAGATGGTGGCAACGCACAAGGCTGACCTACTCTGTGCGAGCAAGATGCAAGATGGTGGCAACACACAAGGCTGACCTACTCTGTGTGAGCAAGATGGTGGCAACACACAAGCTGACCTACTCTGTGCGAGCAAGATGCAAGATGGTGGCAACATACAAGGCTGACCTACTCTGTGCGAGCAAGATGCAAGATGGTGGCAACACACAAGGCTGACCTACTCTGTGTGAGCAATATGTGTGTAATGAATGAAGAGAAAGTGAAGTCTGTACCCATTCGATGAGGAGTTGAAAATGGCTTTGCTTTTGGGCCCTTTGCTCATCCCATTGTCTATCAACTGCAAGAGCACACACATGTAAGAAAAAGTCACACACCACATCGGTAAACATCCACAAGCAACACACCAATCTGCGAAGGAGGGTTGGGTTGGGGGTAGGCAGCAAGGGGGCATGGCTAGGGTCACAATAATCCTATAGACATTACATGCGGATAACATGTGCCCTCTCAGAAGAACAGGCCAGCTCCTCTTGAATTATTCATCAGTTTTTCCTCGTAGCTTTCTAACAGTTGCCGCCTTCCTCAGGGTTTGGCTGGGGCTAGAGTGGTAACCATGGCCTCTAATGACTGATACTTCTGCAGTCACGTCACGTGGAACACACCTACACCGAGGAAGAAGACAGCGGAAACAGCTGTAGAAGGCTCTGGGGTTTGGTGGATCCATCTTTTTAGAGTAGTTGGACTATCGCTCTTGTTTCATTACTAACGTAACCCCAAAGAAGAGGTTCACAAGGAGTACGGTGTCAACATGTCGGAGTACGGTGTCAACATGTCATAGTACAGTGTCAACATGTTTGAGTACAGTGTCAACATGTCGGAGTAGGGTGTCAACATGTTGGACCAAAAAACAGACCGGATTGAATCACATACACTTGTATCCAAGGCCAGGGCTATAGGTAGGGCTAGGCTAGAGATTAAGCCCTAGCCCTAGCCAAAGCCCTGGCCCCAGCCCTAGCCAAGCCCTGGCCCTAGCCAAAGCCCTAGCCAAAGCCCTAGTCCTAGCCCTGGTGCTAGCTAGCCCTAGCCAAAGCCCTATTCCTAGCCCTAGCCAAAGCCCTGGCCCTAGCCCTAGCCCTAGCCAAAGCCCTGGCCCCAGCCCTAGCCCTAGCCAAAGCCCTGGCCCTAGTCTAGTGTACAGGCTGGCTAGGACTAATGATTGAATGCTAGTAATTGCCCCAGCTCTAGCAAAGCCCTAGCCCTAGCCCTAGCCCTAGACTGGTCCGTGCTTTAGCCCGACTCGTTGTAACTACAGCTTATAAACTGTTTCAGAGAAACTCTTACTTCTGACATCTGGGGACATCAACACAGTCTCAAATCCTCCATCTTCCACCGATGGAGTAATGGAGAGCATGCTTCCTCCATAACTACTCCTCCTGGGGTCTCCTCTTTCCCTTAGACCAGACCCACTTGCGGCTGACTCCAGTGTGGGAGGCGTGGTTGAAACCCTGGTGCCGAGAGATGCATCGAAATCAAGAGACGTTTCCCGGGAGTCACTCGCAAGACGGTGGGAGAGAATGACGTTTTCTCTCCGGAGACGAATGACCTCTATGTTACTACGACCGAGTTCCTCCTTGTCCTCTACAAAGGAGTACAAGAATGGAAGATCAATTAATGCATTTAGTGGTTAGAGAGATAGATGATGTTGGTTAGATAGACAGATAGATAGAAAGAGGTGAATTTAAAAAAATCATAAAATATTTATACAAGTGCATTTTGAAAAGGTAGAACTCATGAATATGCAAATACCTCCACAACCCTGTGATGTCTAAGTTAAGACTGTTGCGTGGCATTGATAAATTATGCATGTATAGTGTTTGCATGTATAGTGTTTGAAGAGTAGAAGAACTACACTTGACTGTCTCCTCCAAACGTTTTATTACCTGTCAATTACATTCATCAAAGGAATTCTAGTTGTTCACATGTAGCGAGACCAGAGAAAAAATGTCGTGTCAGCTTATCCTCCAAGTAATACTAACTCAATTACTGAAATAATGAAAGGTGTTCTGTGTGTGCATATCATTATAGCCTGCACACTAATACATGTGTCACTACCAGTATGCATATCATTATAGCCTGCACACTAAAACATGTGGCACTACCAGTGCCTGCACACTAATACATGTGCCACTACCAGTATGCATATCATTATAGCCTGCACACTAATGCATGTGACACTACCAGTATGCATATCATTATAGCCTGCACACTAATACATGTGGCACTACCAGTATGCATATCATTATAGCCTGCACACTAATACATGTGGCACTACCAGTATGCATATCATTATAGCCTGCACACTAATACATGTGACACTACCAGTATGCACATCATTATAGCCTGCACACTAATACATGTGGCACTACCAGTGTGCATATCATTATAGCCTGCACACTAATACATGTGGCACTACCAGTATGCATATCATTATAGCCTACACACTAATACATGTGGCACTACCAGTATGCATATCATTATAGCCTACACACTAATACATGTGGCACTACCAGTATGCATATCATTATAGCCTGCACACTAATACATGTGGCACTACCAGTATGCATATCATTATAGCCTGCACACTAATACATGTGACACTACCAGTATGCATATCATTATAGCCTGCACACTAATACATGTGGCACTACCAGTATGCATATCATTATAGCCTGCACACTAATACATGTGGCACTACCAGTATGCATATCATTATAGCCTGCACACTAATACATGTGGCACTACCAGTATGCATATCATTATAGCCTGCACACTAATACATGTGGCACTACCAGTATGCATATCATTATAGCCTGCACACTAATACATGTGGCACTAGCAGTATGCATATCATTATAGCCTGCACACTAATACATGTGGCACTACCAGTGTGCATATCATTATAGCCTGCACACTAATACATGTGGCACTACCAGTGTGCATATCATTATAGCCTGCACACTAATACATGTGGCACTACCAGTATGCATATCATTATAGCCTGCACACTAATACATGTGGCACTACCAGTGTGCATATCATTATAGCCTGCACACTAATACACGTGGCACTACCAGTGCGCATATCATTATAGCCTGCACACTAATACATGTGACACTACCAGTATGCATATCATTATAGCCTGCACACTAATACATGTGGCACTACCAGTGTGCACATCATTATAGCCTGCACACTAATACATGTGGCACTACCAGTGTGCATATCATTATAGCCTACACACTAATACATGTGGCACTACCAGTATGCATATCATTATAGCCTGCACACTGATACATGTGGCACTACCAGTATGCATATCATTATAGCCTGCACACTAATACATGTGGCACTACCAGTGTGCATATCATTATAGCCTGCACACTAATACATGTGGCACTACCAGTGCCTGCACACTAATACATGTGGCACTATCAGTGTGCATATCATTATAGCCTGCACACTAATACATGTGATACTACCAGTATGAATATCATTATAGCCTGCACACTAATACATGTGGCACTACCAGTATGCATATCATTATAGCCTGCACACTAATACATGTGGAACTACCAGTATCATTCTATGCATATCATTATAGCCTGCACACTAATACATGTGGCACTACCAGTATCATTCTATGCATATCATTATAGCCTGCACACTAATACATGTGGCACTACCAGTATCATTCTATGCATATCATTATAGCCTGCACACTAATACATGTGGCACTACCAGTATCATTCTATGCATATCATTATAGCCTGCACACTAATATATGTGGCACTACCAGTATCATTCTATGCATATCATTATAGCCTGCACACTAATACATGTGGCACTACCAGTATCATTCTATGCATATCATTATAGCCTGCACACTAATACAGGTGCCATCAGTATACAGCCTACATGTGTGGGAGAGGTGCCATGTAGTTGCCTTCCAAGCAGCTGGCTATGAAGTGGCTCCAGGTGTTGATGGACCAGTCAAGCACCTCTTGTAGGAACTACACACATCAGTTATCACATGCAGGGTGTGGGGGTGTGATAGTGTATCTCTCATTGATCTTCACAAGAATTACATGTGAATCTGGACCAACCCACAAGCATACAGCAGCCTGGAGAAAATGCCCAAAGATATTTTTTTTGTAACTTAAAGCTGAGGAGCAATTCTTACCCTGCAATCCCCCCCCCCCCCCCCCCACCCCCCCCCCCCACACACACATGGAGTGCAGGTCATGTTTGTTGCAGGTCATGCTATATGGGTGCAGGTCATGTTTTTTGCAGGTCATGCTATATGGGTGGAGGTCATGTTTGTTGCAGGTCATGCTATATGGGTGAAGGTCATGTATGTTGCAGGTCATGCTATATGGGTGCAGGTCATGCTATATGAGACAGGTCATGTTTGTTGCAGGTCATGTTTGTTGCAGGTCATGCTATATGAGCACAGGTCATGTTTGTTACAGGTCATGCTATATGGGTGCAGGTCATGTATGTTGTAGGACATGCTATATGGGTGCAGGTCATGTTTGTTGCAGGTCATGCTATATGAGTGCAGGTCATGCTATATGAGCGCAGGTCCTGTTTGTTGCAGGTCATGCCATATGGGTGCAGGTCATGCTATATGGGTGCAGGTCGTGTTTGTTGCAGGTCATGCTATATGGGTGCAGGTCATGTTTGTTGCAGGTCATGTTTGTTGCAGGTCATGCTATATGGGTGCAGGTCATGTTTGTTGCAGGTCATGCTATATGGGTGCAGGTCATGTTTGTTGCAGGTCATGCTATATGGGTGCAGGTCATGTTTGTTGCAGGTCATGCTATATGGGTGCAGGTCATGTTTGTTGCAGGTCATGCTATATGGGTGCAGGTCATGTTTGTTGCAGGTCATGATATATGAGTGTAGGTCATGTTTGTTGCAGGTCATGCTATATGAGTGCAGGTCATGCTATATGAGCGCAGGTCCTGTTTGTTGCAGGTCATGCCATATGGGTGCAGGTCATGCTATATGGGTGCAGGTCGTGTTTGTTGCAGGTCATGCTATATGGGTGCAGGTCATGTTTGTTGCAGGTCATGTTTGTTGCAGGTCATGCTATATGGGTGCAGGTCATGTTTGTTGCAGGTCATGCTATATGGGTGCAGGTCATGTTTGTTGCAGGTCATGCTATATGGGTGCAGGTCATGTTTGTTGCAGGTCATGCTATATGGGTGCAGGTCATGTTTGTTGCAGGTCATGCTATATGGGTGCAGGTCATGTTTGTTGCAGGTCATGCTATATGGGTGCAGGTTATGTTTGTTGCAGGTCATGCTATATGGGTGCAGGTCATGTTTGTTGCAGGTCATGCTATATGGGTGCAGGTCGTGTATGTTGTAGGACATGCCATAGAGGTGCAGGTCATGTCTGTTGCAGGTCATGCTATATGGGTTCAGGTCATGTCCATTACAGGACATAAGCCATCCATGGAAAGTATCACGTTGCATGTTACACGTAATGACATGATGTTACATGCTGTGAGCGCAGATGACTGAGACCTATGTAGCCTCTCTTCTCCTGACACAACACAATGGTTGCTATTCCATGCCATATCTCTACATCCCATCCTTCCCCTCCCCCAACTAAAAGATGCGAGTTCATCTAATTTGAGTTAATTGCTGTTCCTCACTTTAATTAATATTAATTGATTTACCCTCCCACATTCAGGGTTAGTCCCGCATAGCCAGACCCTTTACCAAATACTACGCTATGAGAGAGTCTAAACTACTGACTACCTTAGGCTTGCTCTCTACAACATGCATCCCAAAACATATCGTGTGTGCCACTGGATTGCTTTTTAGCACTCATCTTGTCACTTTTCTGCTTTGTCTACGAGCAGTAGCTGCTAGTGGCATGCAGTTATATGAAATGCCACCCTGTTTGGAGTGTGTTGCCATAGACACACCTGGATGTTCTAAGTTTCTGCCCACCAAATCCTAGTGCTATATCCCTAGTCCTGTATCCAAGCCTTGTAACCTAGCCATATATCCCTAGCCCTGTATCCCTAGCCCTGTATCCCTAGCCCTATATCCCTAGCCCTATATCGCTAGCTCTATATCATAGGCTCTATATCCCTAGCTCTATATCCCTAGCTCTGTATCCCTAGCCTTGTATCCCTAGCCCTATATCTATAGCTCTATATCCCTAGCTCTATATCCCTAGCTCTATATCCCTAGCTCTATATCCCTAGCTCTATATCCCTAGATCTATATCCCTAGCTATATATCCCTAGCTCTATATCTCTAGCCCTTTATCCCTAGCTCTATAATTATCATAAGCTCTATATCCCTAGCTCTTTATCTTATCCCTAGCCCTATATCTCTAGCTCTATATCCCTAGCTCTATATCCCTAGCTCTATATCCCTAGCTCTATATCCCTAGCTCTATATCTCTAGCCCTAGCTCTATATCTCTAGCTCTATATCCCTAGCCCTATATCCCTAGCCCTGTGTCCCTAGCTCTATATCCCTATCCCTATATCCATAGCCCTTCACCCTACATCACTATCCCTGTATCCCTAGATATATCGCTATATTCGCTATATCCACTAGTGCTATGTCTCTAGGCAAGAAATTGAACTTTGGCATCCAAGGATACTCAATGGCATAACTAGATTAATTTGATACAGTCTTACTAAGGGAGCTATGGCACAGGTGTCTAATATATTACAGGAGATGGTGAGAGTGGAGTACAGCTTTCAGTTTCTGTATAGGTGGAAGCTTTTAAGGAGAGGACGATAAAACAAAAACTTGTTATAAAAACTTGTGGTTCTCCATAGATTCTGCACACTTCACTCTATGAACTTGATATATAGCTCAAAAGATAGGTCTCTCTGTGTGCTCTCTTTTGATATTAAAAACTGTTGGATGGGTATAACCATTCCCAAGTTACAGGCAGTCAAAATTGGGGTCCTCAAAACCAGCCTGCCCACGCTTTCTGCAGTTGGGAAGTGCGAGGCAGTTGAAATTAGCACCAGTGGCTAGAGGATGCCATATTCTAGCAATGAGTGTTCTAAGTGAGTGCTGTTGGTTGAAAATCAATTTCCAAAAATAGTTTCCAACATAATTAGGTCCCCCCCCCCCCCCCCCCCCTTGCCTAGAAAGGAGGGGGGAGAGGGGGTCTGTTGTTGCTGTTGGTTGTGGTGCCATAGAACTTAACCACAGAGACTTGAGTGGTTATGATGTAATAGTCATCTGACTAACCTCAAGACCCACAATTTCTTCCCCACCTATAAAATCTGGTTGTCTATCTGGTTGTCTACACCTACACTACATAATATGTTAAGCATCTACAGCACCTACACTTTATTAAGCACCTACACTTTATTAAGCACTGCACTATGTTATTAAGTACCTGCACTTTGTTAAGCATTTACACTTCGTTAAGCACCTACACTATGTTAAGGGCATTTTTTAATAAAAAACTTAAAAAACTTGTGGTTACCACTTTATAGCTCTGTAGATTCTGTAAACTTCATGGTATGGACTTGATATATAGCTCAAAAGATAGGTCTCTCTGTGTGCTCTCTTTTGATACTAAAATATTTTTCATAGGTATAACTATAGCCAAGTTACTGGAGCTAAACTGGAGGGAACCTGAATGCCTGATTTTGCCGCATTAATATCTCTAGATTGCCAAGTGCTAGAGAGTTGAAATTAGCACCAGTGGCTAGAGGAAGCCCTACTCTACAGAATGAGCGTTAAACGTAAGTACGTGGTCCAGCATGTGGGTGGAAAATGAATGCCATAAAATTCATTTTCCACCCGCGTGCTTGACCACGTACTTACGTTTTAGCACCTAATGAAAATACTAGAGTATAGGCTTCCTCCCACTGGTGCTAATTTCAACTCTCTAGCACTTGGCAATCTGGTCTGGGTCCTTCAGGTTTTTGAGGTTCCCTCCACTTTAGCTCCAGTAACTTGGCTCGAGTTATTACCTACGAAAAATATTTTAGTATCAAAAGAGAGCACACAGAGAGACCTATCTTTTGAGCTATATATCAAGTGGAAAAAGTTGGTGACATTCATTAGTAACATAAACCAACTGTTTTATTCCTAATAAGGAGTGTATATTTGCATTTTGCTAATTCCTTAGTTTCCAATTCCAGTTGTTTTTTGGGGGTGAAAAACTGGAAAAACAGGGTCTACTACTGCCTCGGGCTCATCTCTGCTTAAGTTAGGTCCCTGAGTGCCCTGGTTAGCAACTGAGTCTACATTTGGGAGAGGCCCTACGTATTCCTCGGCGTTGGCGAAGGTCCAACTAGCGAAGGATCAGCCATCTTAACCTCTAGAGCGCTTTAAGATTCTTCCTCTGACCATCATGTCAGTCCTTATTTCTAAACATCATGCCAGTCCATATTTCTGACCATCATGCCAGTCCTTATTTCTAACCATCATGCCAGTCCTTATTTCTAACCATCATGCCAGTCCTTATTTCTAACCATCATGTCAGTCCATATTTCTAACCATCATGCCAGTCCTTATTTCTAACCATCATGCCATCTGACCATCATGCCAGTCCATATTTCTGACCATCATGCCAGTCCTTATTTCTAACCATCATGCCAGTCCTTATTTCTAACCATCATGTCTGTCCATATTTCTAACCATCATGCCAGTCCATATTTCTGACCATCATGCCAGTCCTTATTTCTAACCATCATGCCAGTCCATATTTCTAACCATCATGCCAGTCCTTATTTCTAACCATCATGCCAGTCCTTATTTCTAACCATCATGTCAGTCCATATTTCTAACCATCATGCCAGTCCTTATTTCTAACCATCATGCCATCTGACCATCATGCCAGTCCATATTTCTGACCATCATGTCAGTCCATATTTCTGACCACCATGCCAGTCCATATTTCTAACCATCATGCCAGTCCATATTTCTAACCATCATGTCAGTCCTTATTTCTAACCATCATGCCAGTCCATATTTCTAACCATCATGCCAGTCCATATTTCTGACCATCATGTCAGTCCATATTTCTGACCACCATGCCAGTCCATATTTCTAACCATCATGCCAGTCCATATTTCTAACCATCATGCCAGTCCATATTTCTAACCATCATGCCAGTCCATATTTCTAACCATCATGCCAGTCCATATTTCTAACCATCATGCCAGTCCATATTTCTGACCATCAAGCCAGTCCATATTTCTAACCATCATGCCAGTCCTTATTTCTGACCATCATGCCAGTCCATATTTCTGACCATCAAGCCAGTCCATATTTCTAACCATCATGCCAGTCCTTATTTCTAACCATCATGCCAGTCCATATTTCTGACCATCAAGCCAGTCCTTATTTCTAACCATCATGCCAGTCCTTATTTCTAACCATCATGCCAGTCCATATTTCTGACCATCATGCCAGTCCATATTTCTGACCATCAAGCCAGTCCTTATTTCTAACCATCATGCCAGTCCTTATTTCTAACCATCATGCCAGTCCATATTTCTGACCATCATGCCAGTCCTTATTTCTATTTAGAAGACTGCTGGAGCAAAGTTTGAGAACATAACAATTACTGCCCAAGAGATAAAATGACCATGAGTCACTAGCAGAATCTAGTCATATGTACGTATATATATACAAGGAGTGGGTTTTAACTATAACTAAATGGGAGGGATATATATATATATAATAATATATCTTTAATTAAGTCAAACAGATCTCAGTCAGTGTTTTTATTGTCCTTTTTTTTTAACTTTCTCCGTGATGCAATTCTGATGCGTTCTGGATTGGAAATTGCCAGGGAGAGTAAGTAATAGGGAGCAATAGGCTGGGCAGAAGCACCTTCTAGTGGATCCTACATAGTTACAGCAGTAATAGATATGTTGCGTGTAAGAGCACATGACTGTGATGTAATTGGTACTGTCATAGGAGGGTCCTAGGTGTTGTTGTGACTGCTAATTCAGGCACTACCTACCTTGTCAACTAAACCTAGCTTCCTCATAGTGCATTTATAGCAAAATCTAGGACCACAGCTCCTAGCTTCCTCATAGTGCATTATAGGACCACAGCTCCTAGCTTCCTCATAGTGCATTATAGGACCACAGCTCCTAGCTTCCTCATAGTGCATTATAGGACCACAGCTCCTAGCTTCCTCATAGTGCATTATAGGACCACAGCTCCTAGCCTCCTCATAGTGCATTATAGGACCACAGCTCCTAGCTTCCTCATAGTGCATTATAGGACCACAGCTCCTAGCTTCCTCATAGTGCATTATAGGACCACAGCTCCTAGCTTCCTCATAGTGCATTATAGGACCACAGCTCCTAGCCTCCTCATAGTGCATTCTGGGACCACAGCTCCTAGCTTCCTCATAGTGCATTATAGGACCACAGCTCCTAGCTTCCTCATAGTGCATTATAAGGCCACAGCTCCTAGCTTCCTCATAGTGCATTATAGGACTACAGCTCCTAGCTTCTTCATAGTGCATTATAGGACCACAGCTCCTAGCCTCCTCATAGTGCATTATAGGACCACAGCTCCTAGCCTCCTCATAGTGCATTATAGGACCACAGCTCCTAGCCTCATTATAGGACCACAGCTCCTAGCTTCCATTATAGGACCACAGCTCCTAGCTTCCTCATAGTGCATTATAGGACCACAGCTCCTAGCCTCCTCATAGTGCATTATAGGACCACAGCTCCTAGCCTCATTATAGGACCACAGCTCCTAGCTTCCATTATAGGACCACAGCTCCTAGCCTCCTCATAGTGCATTATAGGACCACAGCTCCTAGCTTCCTCATAGTGCATTATAGGACCACAGCTCCTAGCTTCCTCATAGTGCATTATAGGACCACAGCTCCACAGCTCCTAGCTTCCTCATAGTGCATTATAGGACCACAGCTCCTAGCTTCCTCATAGTGCATTATAGGACCACAGCTCCTAGCTTCCTCATAGTGCATTATAGGACCACAGCTCCTAGCTTCCTCATAGTGCATTATAGGACCACAGCTCCTAGCTTCCTCATAGTGCATTATAGGACCACAGCTCCTAGCTTCCTCATAGTGCATTATAGGACCACAGCTCCTAGCCTCCTCATAGTGCATTATAGGACCACAGCTCCTAGCTTCCTCATAGTGCATTATAGGACCACAGCTCCTAGCTTCCTCATAGTGCATTATAGGACCACAGCTCCTACCTCCTCATAGTGCATTATAGGACCACAGCTCCTAGCTTCCTCATAGTGCATTATAGGACCACAGCTCCTAGCTTCCTCATAGTGCATTATAGGGCCACAGCTCCTAGCTTCCTCATTGTGCATTATAGGACCACAGCTCCTAGCTTCCTCATAGTGCATTATAGGACCACAGCTCCTAGCTTCCTCATAGTGCATTATAGGGCCACAGCTCCTAGCTTCCTCATTGTGCATTATAGGACCACAGCTCCTACCTCCTCATAGTGCATTATAGGACTACAGCTCCTAGCTTCCTCATAGTGCATTATAGGACCACAGCTCCTAGCTTCCTCATAGTGCATTATAGGACCACAGCTCCTAGCCTCCTCATAGTGCATTATAGGACCACAGCTCCTAGCTTCCTCATAGTGCATTATAGGACCACAGCTCCTAGCCTCCTCATAGTGCATTATAGGACCACAGCTCCTAGCCTCCTCATAGTGCATTATAGGACCACAGCTCCTAGCTTCCTCATAGTGCATTATAGGACCACAGCTCCTAGCTTCCTCATAGTGCATTATAGGACCACAGCTCCTAGCTTCCTCATAGTGCATTATAGGACCACAGCTCCTAGCCTCCTCATAGTGCATTATAGGACCACAGCTCCTAGCTTCCTCATAGTGCATTATAGGACCACAGCTCCTAGCTTCCTCATAGTGCATTATAGGACCACAGCTCCTAGCCTCCTCATAGTGCATTATAGGACCACAGCTCCTAGCTTCCTCATAGTGCATTATAGGACCACAGCTCCTAGCTTCCTCATAGTGCATTATAGGACCACAGCTCCTAGCTTCCTCATAGTGCATTATAGGACCACAGCTCCTAGCCTCCTCATAGTGCATTCTGGGACCACAGCTCCTAGCTTCCTCATAGTGCATTATAGGACCACAGCTCCTAGCTTCCTCATAGTGCATTATAAGGCCACAGCTCCTAGCTTCCTCATAGTGCATTATAGGACTACAGCTCCTAGCTTCTTCATAGTGCATTATAGGACCACAGCTCCTAGCCTCCTCATAGTGCATTATAGGACCACAGCTCCTAGCCTCCTCATAGTGCATTATAGGACCACAGCTCCTAGCCTCATTATAGGACCACAGCTCCTAGCTTCCATTATAGGACCACAGCTCCTAGCTTCCTCATAGTGCATTATAGGACCACAGCTCCTAGCCTCCTCATAGTGCATTATAGGACCACAGCTCCTAGCTTCCTCATAGTGCATTATAGGACCACAGCTCCTAGCTTCCTCATAGTGCATTATAGGACCACAGCTCCACAGCTCCTAGCTTCCTCATAGTGCATTATAGGACCACAGCTCCTAGCTTCCTCATAGTGCATTATAGGACCACAGCTCCTAGCTTCCTCATAGTACATTATAGGACCACAGCTCCTAGCTTCCTCATAGTGCATTATAGGACCACAGCTCCTAGCCTCCTCATAGTGCATTATAGGACCACAGCTCCTAGCTTCCTCATAGTGCATTATAGGACCACAGCTCCTAGCTTCCTCATAGTGCATTATAGGACCACAGCTCCTAGCTTCCTCATAGTGCATTATAGGACCACAGCTCCTAGCTTCCTCATAGTGCATTATAGGACCACAGCTCCTAGCTTCCTCATAGTGCATTATAGGACAACAGCTCCTAGCCTCCTCATAGTGCATTATAGGACCACAGCTCCTAGCCTCCTCATATAGGACCACAGCTCCTAGCTTCCTCATAGTGCATTATAGGACCACAGCTCCTAGCCTCCTCATAGTTAGTGCATTATAGGACCACAGCTCCTAGCCTCCTCATAGTGCATTATAGGACCACAGCTCCTAGCTTCCTCATAGTGCATTATAGGACCACAGCTCCTAGCTTCCTCATAGTGCATTATAGGACCACAGCTCCACAGCTCCTAGCTTCCTCATAGTGCATTATAGGACCACAGCTCCTAGCTTCCTCATAGTGCATTATAGGACCACAGCTCCTAGCTTCCTCATAGTGCATTATAGGACCACAGCTCCTAGCTTCCTCATAGTGCATTATAGGACCATAGCTCCTAGCTTCCTCATAGTGCATTATAGGACCACAGCTCCTAGCTTCCTCATAGTGCATTATAGGACCACAGCTCCTAGCTTCCTCATAGTGCATTATAGGACCACAGCTCCTAGCTTCCTCATAGTGCATTATAGGACCACAGCTCCTAGCCTCCTCATAGTGCATTATAGGACCACAGCTCCTAGCTTCCTCATAGTGCATTATAGGACAACAGCTCCTAGCCTCCTCATAGTGCATTATAGGACCACAGCTCCTAGCTTCCTCATAGTGCATTATAGGACCACAGCTTCTAGCTTCCTCATAGTGCATTATAGGACCACAGCTCCTAGCCTCCTCATAGTGCATTATAGGACCACAACTCCTAGCCTCCTCATAGTGCATTATAGGACCACAGCTCCTAGCCTCCTCATAGTGCATTATAGGACCACAGCTCCTAGCTTCCTCATAGTGCATTATAGGACCACAGCTCCTAGCTTCCTCATAGTGCATTATAGGCCCACAGCTCCTAGCTTCCTCATAGTGCATTATAGGACCACAGCTCCTAGCTTCCTCATAGTGCATTATAGGACCACAGCTCCTAGCCTCCTCATAGTACATTATAGGACCACAGCTCCTAGCTTCCTCATAGTGCATTATAGGACCACAGCTCCTAGCTTCCTCATAGTGCATTATAGGACCACAGCTCCTAGCCTCCTCATAGTGCATTATAGGACCACAGCTCCTAGCTTCCTCATAGTGCATTATAGGACCACAGCTCCTAGCTTCCTCATAGTGCATTATAGGACCACAGCTCCTAGCCTCCTCATAGTGCATTATAGGACCACAGCTCCTAGCTTCCTCATAGTGCATTATAGGACCACAGCTTCTAGCTTCCTCATAGTGCATTATAGGACCACAGCTCCCAGCCTCCTCATAGTGCATTATAGGACCACAGCTCCTAGCTTCCTCATAGTGCATTATAGGACCACAGCTCCCAGCCTCCTCATAGTGCATTATAGGACCACAGCTCCTAGCTTCCTCATAGTGCATTATAGGACAACAGCTCCTAGCCTCCTCATAGTGCATTATAGGACCACAGCTCCTAGCTTCCTCATAGTGCATTATAGGACCACAGCTTCTAGCTTCCTCATAGTGCATTATAGGACAACAGCTCCTAGCCTCCTCATAGTGCATTATAGGACCACAGCTCCTAGCCTCCTCATAGTGCATTATAGGACCACACCTCCTAGCTTCTTCATAGTGCATTATAGGACCACAGCTCCTAGCTTCCTCATAGTGCATTATAGGACCACAGCTCCTAGCCTCCTCATAGTGCATTATAGGACCACAGCTCCTAGCCTCCTCATAGTGCATTATAGGACCACAGCTCCTAGCTTCCTCATAGTGCATTATAGGATCACAGCTCCTAGCTTCCTCATAGTGCATTATAGGACCACAGCTCCTAGCCTCCTCATGACATTATAGAAACCAGAGGAGCTTGGCTGCCATAGTTGCATTTTCAAGTTAGACACAAGTATTTCTTGCTGTCATAGCTGAAAGCTTCCTTTATGAAACTATCTGAGGATGCTGAACATTCAGCAAAATTACTGTGGAGGGGGGGGGGGGGGTCTAACAAAAGTTTTGTGTGTATGTGTGTAGGAAACGAACCCTCCTCTCCCAACTTTAACTTACTTAATAAACATATTCGCTAGCTTTCCTTGTAAGCTTACTACTAACAAACTCAGTGTTTGTCAACTTACTTTATCAAGTTAGCTTATCTTTATTCTTACTTTGTAAACTTTGATTTTCAATTAGTGCTGAAGTAAGCTGTTCTTGTAGAATCATCAGTTGCTGCTCAAACACTTCAGTGTTCGTGACCTCCCACAGTTTCTTTTCTCTCCCCTTCTCCAGTCCATTTAATCCCGAACTGTATCCACTTGCTCCAGTGGGCTTGGGTCGTGGCTCATCCTCGTCATCAGATATGCCCAGTTTATCCAAATCACCATCAGAAACTGTGTCTTCGCTTTCTAACTGCTGCTCGTGCTCAAAGTGCGCATCCGCCAAATCCTGGTCATCCTCCCCTTCGTCTTCTCTGCTTTCAACTCCCCCACCATCCATATTTATTTTGCCACCACTTTCACGGAGAGATTGGGTCCTCCTTGATGCATCTTCATCGACTAACAAAAAATCATTTTCAGAATTCTGTCGTAACAGTTGGCTGCAAGTGTACGAAGCAGCCCCGGTGCAAGGTACATCGTCTTGTGCTTCATTGGAACTGCTTCTCACCCGCTTGTTACGTCTCTCCGCTATCGTGGCACCTATCTTATGCCGGATAAAGTGCCCTCCTCGACGCATCTCCTATGCCTTTTCTGGACAAGTCCGTCGTATGGCGTTTGCTAAAAGTTAACGATCCTTTACCTATATTCTCAGTCCCCTTTTTCTACCCCCCCTTCCCCCCCATCTCTTTAATATTTTATTTCCCACAACACACACGCTTATTTCGAACAGGTTATAAAAAAAAAGGCATTGAGATAGGACAGGTCTTTATGTTGCTGGTAAAAGGTTATCTGGTTCATAAGCCTCTTCAAGATGATCAGGAGACAAGAAGTCCGTGTCAGGAGGTTCGTGGCCTCTGGCAAACACGGAGATCAGGTGTCTGTGAACTCTGCAGGAAAGGAGGAGAATGCCGAGGAGGGAGAGGGGGGACAAGAGGGGGAAATATGAAATAGGGAGAAGTAAGGAGTTATTGCATATTGTCCGCAAATTAATTAAAGGAGTTATTGCATATTAAGACAAATTTGGTCCCCCCATATTTGGTTCCCCCTGGAACTTTTTCTTTAAAAAATATGTTCCCCCTGGAACTTTTTACTTGAAAAAAAAGTTCCCTCTTAAAAAGTTCCCTCTTGAAAAATAAAGGGCTAGGGCTAGGGTGGGAACAAAACTTTCTAAGGGGGAAACAAATTAAACGTTACATTGCATATTGTCTGCAATTTAAAGGCAATATAACCCTTTCTCTGCCGGATTTTTTAATTCAAAATGCAGTCGATTTTGCCAAATTAATTTAGACCAATTTTGATACTTCTAAAAATGTCATGGAAGAGAGAAAAGTCAATTGTTATCAATCAAGTGAACTTTTGTTGTCAGTAAACATACAACATACAAAGCTACAAAAACATGTTGTTGATTTTTTCCCCCCATCATTTGGGTCCAGCAGGGGCTTTTAGAGGGTCAAAATGGCAAAAATGTCCACAAAATTTGTACCTATTATCAAAATAGAAAAGTAGCACTTGCAATGAGCTGTGCTTCCTATAATTATGTTATGACCCTGTAGGTAGGTAGAGAGTGCCGGGGGGGGGAATCGGCCCTTTTGAACTGTCTTGGGGGGCCTGTGACCCTTTTAGGCCCAACTCCCCTTTTCTAGAGAATTCACGTTTTTTCACAAAATTCCAAAGAAAATAACAACAGGCTGTGTGGAAGAGATGTCTGCCACACAGCATATTGTATGCCAAGTGAATACAGTTACACACTGGATCCACTGACAAGTCAAAATGCCATAGCCTCCAGTCCCCCCCCCCCCCCCCGGGGGAGGGGGTCGGAGATGATATGTACAAGATATTATATGGAGGCCCTAAATCTTGTTCTGAAAAGCAAATTATGAATATGAATTAGGGCCTCACCCGCCAGAACTGTCTAGTTGTTTGTTCTCAGTTTGTAGTCAATTTGTGTGTGGTACCAGACAACTTTCCTGGAGGAGCATGTGGATGGTCAGTACAGGTCACACACACCCAGCACAAGTCACACACACCCAGCACAGGTCACACACACCCAGCACAGGTCAACACACCAAGCACGTTTCGTGTCTCTCTGCTGGCCTATTGCTACAGACTTTGCAATCAGTCTTTGTTCTTGACAGTTCTATGACATGAAATGTATTGTTCAGTCTCTGTAAAGGGGGACCCAGAGGCACCAGTATCATCAACACTGCCTACATCATGTACACTGTCATTGTCATGACACTCATTGGGCCTGGGCCAAATTTGCAAACTAAGCCATCATCATTCTCCGATTCTGAGCCATCATATTCATTTGCACCATCACTTTGTTCATCATTATTATTGCTATCACCTTCGTCATCACTTTCCTAATCGGCTAAAATGAGCTGTCTTGCCTCCTCTGCCGTGTACTTCTTCCTGCGGTTCTCACCATTTTTAAAAGTCCCGGTCAGCTGATCTGCTACTACGCTCGATTCCAGCCCAACTCGCCAATGAACAGGCCCGAAACCTACGCAGAATTGACTTGTATAACCTGATCCACGCTACTGAAGATTGCCGCAGAGCTTGCTACGGTGTAGTTCAATCTGGCGAGAAGTTGAAAAACCAATGCCACCATAGCGGCGGCATTGGCACGCATCCGATGCCGCCGTGGGGAGTGAAAGGGTTAAAGGAGTTATTGCATATTGTCCGCAATTTGAAGGAGTTATTGCATATTGTCTGCAATTTAAAGGAGTTATTGCATATCGTCCGCAATTTAAATGAGTTATTACATATTGTCTGCAATTTAAAGGAGTTATTGCATATTGTCTGCAATTTAAATGAGTTATTGCATATTGTCTGCAATTTAAAGGAGTTATTGCATATTGTCTGCAATTTAAAGGAGTTATTACATATTGTCTGCAATTTAAAGGAGTTATTACATATTGTCCGCAATTTAAAGGAGTTATTGCATATTGTCCGCAATTTAAAGGAGTTATTGCATATTGTCCGCAATTTAAAGGAGTTATTGCATATTGTCTGCAATTTAAAGGAGTTATTGCATATTGTCTGCAATTTAAAAGAGTTATTGCATATTGTCTGCAATTTAAAGGAGTTATTGCATATTGTCTGCAATTTAAAAGAGTTATTGCATATTGTCCGCAATTTAAAAGAGTTACAAGAAAAAAGTTGTCTAACAAAATTAATTGTAATTTCAATTTTTTTCACTTGTATTACCATTATATGAAAGAAAGCTTACAATAATTATAGTGAATTCAATAATGTAAAAACAAACATGCAGTCTTGTGTAATTATATTGTTGTTGTTGTTATTCTTGTTGTTATTTGAATATAATAATTATAATAATAAACATGCAGTTATGATGGTATTTCTTGAGGTAAATATTAAAAACATGCAAATAAACCCACAAAATAAATGTTCATCGAATATTTACTGTAGTGGGTGTGATCTAAAAACAAAAACTATGCTATTTTCTGAAACTTCAGACTTTGCTGACAAAGAAAATATATAATTGTATTTTTATTCATAGAGGAAATAGGTATGTGTCTCAATTTTACAACATCGGGTTGTGTAGTAGCAGGATAAACGCCTATTGGTGTCATGCGCATGCAAGCTTTGAACGGTGGTTGACGCTAAGACTGGTCCACACAAGAAGGTTTTAAACTTGTTTATATGGCAGTATTGCACTTCTAGAAAATTGGACGCTGCTTACAAGAATCCATTATTAGCATGCCTAAGCCCTATAGCTAGCTTGAAAAATATTTGCGCACAACTTTATAGTTGGTTCATTGCTAGCGCTTGGCACTATCTACCATCTAGGAGCTTCCTTAAGCTCAGGTAAAGCTTCTACACTCCATCTCAGCATGTTTCTATCGGAGAAAGAGCATCACAAAAGTTGATCATTAGCTAAACATTGCCTTAATATCGAAGATAAGCCTTTGAGATCGAGAAGCACGAACTCCAAATGGCCACTAAAGCATGGCAGATGAGATTGTTTCCATAATCTGGTAGTCAAGACACTGCTTTGCTCAGGGAAGATGATAGTGAAGCTCTTCAAACTCGAGTCCAAGCTTCAGGCATTTCTCTCTCTCTCACCTGGTCACTTGAAATAACTCCGCCCCGTGCATTATAATAGATTTTTTAATGACGTGGTTAATTGGCTAGTGCATATCAGTTTAGTGCCGTGTAGACGGAGCAAGTCTCGACCAAGGCAGACTAAAGGCCTATCCACACTCACACCAATATAAGCTGGTAGATAATTGTAATCTGGAAAAATCCTGCCACACACAATGGAAGCCACAATGGTAGATTCACACTCAGTTGTTCATGTGTTAATCATGTGTTAGTCACATGCCTAACCACATGTTCAACTAAAGTGCACTAGCCATGGCTGTTGCTGTCCTTCTGTCATGATATCCACCTTCACAGGACTCGGGCCATTGAGAGGAGGAAAATGACATGAAACAACTAATATTCTAGCATGCGCACGTTCACTAACTCGGTCCTTCATCAAACTGTTCAGGCTCATGAATAATTTGTGATTAGGAAATAGCTGGGTAAAAGGGATGTCTGGGACAGTGGCGTGATGATGTGCTCTCAAATGGAGTGTCTGTCATGCGCATGTTGGAGAGAATGTAGAGAGGGTGAAGGTTGGACAGAGGAACCAAACGCCTGTTGCAGGAAACTGAACATCATTCTCTCTTCATGTTTCCCTTCCTCAGCTCCTCTCTTCTCTGCCTCTTCCTTCTCTTCTCTTCCAGCTCTGCCTCAGGTTTCCTTCTCTTCTCTTCCAGCTCTGCCTCAGGTTTCCTTCTCTTCTCTTCCAGCTCTGCCTCAGGTTTCCTTCTCTTCTCTTCCAGCTCTGCTTCAGGTTTCCCTCTCTTCTCTTCCAGCTCTGCCTCAGGTTGCCCTCTCTTGTTTCCTTCTCTTCTCTTCCAGCTCTGCTTCAGGTTTCCCTCTCTTCTCTTCCAGCTCTGCCTCAGGTTGCCCTCTCTTCTCTTCCAGCTCTGCCTCAGGTTTCCTTCTCTTCTCTTCCAGCTATGCCTCATGTTTCCTTCTCTTCTCTTCCAGCTCAGCCTCAGGTTTCCTTCTCTTCTCTTCCAGCTCTGCTTCAGGTTTCCCTCTCTTCTCTTCCTCAGGTTTCCTTCTCTTCTCTTCCTGCTCTGCCTCAGGTTTCCCTCTCTTCTCTTCCAGCTCTGCCTCAGGTTTCCTTCTCTTCCAGCTCTGCCTCAGGTTTCCTTCTCTTCTCTTCCAGCTCTGCCTCAGGTTGCCCTCTCTCCTCTTCCAGCTCTGCCTCAGGTTGCCCTCTCTTCTCTTCCAGCTCTGCCTCTTCCTTCTCTTCTCTTCCAGCTATGCCTCAGGTTTCCTTCTCTTCTCTTCCAGCTCAGCCTCATGTTTCCCTCTCTTCTCTTCCAGCTCTGCCTCATGTTTCCTTCTCTTCTCTTCCAGCTATGCCTCATGTTTCCCTCTCTTCTCTTCCAGCTCAGCCTCAGGTTGCCCTCTCTTCTCTTCCAGCTCTGCTTCAGGTTTCCTTCTCTTCTCTTCCAGCTCTGCCTCAGGTTTCCTTCTCTTCTCTTCCAGCTCAGCCTCAGGTTTCCTTCTCTTCTCTTCCAGCTCTGCTTCAGGTTGCCCTCTCTTCTCTTCCAGCTCTGCCTCGGGTTTCCCTCTCTTCTCTTCCAGCTATGCCTCAGGTTTCCCTCTCTTCTCTTCCAGCTCTGCCTCAGGTTTCCTTCTCTTCCAGCTCAGCCTCAGGTTTCCCTCTCTTCTCTTCCAGCTCAGCCTCCCACATCATCCTCTTTCGATCATTGTCCACCATCAAACTTAAATATTGCTCATTCCTTTGATGGCGGCTATTTCCGCCGAGGGATAGTATTCCCTCTGCTTCCTACATAATGTTGGAAGTATACTAAAAGAACTATTTTCTGTAAATGCTGTCTACACATGCACACCTCGCCTGTTCCAGTCCTTTGTCTACAAGGTTGTCTACAAACAATGCTATCCTTCAAGGTTAGTTCCTTTATAGCTAATTAGCTAGAAGCTGTCCAGCACTGGCTAAGCTGATATATGTATATACATGTACTGTATATACATATATACATGCTACTAACGCTTTTGTATCTGTGCAAAAAGTTCTTGATTTTGGTTTTTCACCATTGACAGGTTCTCTCATAGCACGATTTCGTGGGGATGGACTCAGATTGACCTCTTCCAGGCAACAGAACTCTGCATCCTCATGTGTCCCCTCCCACCCCACACTAACTAGAACACGAGTCTCTTGCATACTCCATCCACAGCCAGCCATCTCTACCGCTTACAGCTGCCCGTGCACATGACTATCATGTGATGTGCCAGCTGGATTTTAATTACTGGAACGCATTCCGTCACCTATTTTTGTTTCGGAGTGGAACATGTTTTGCTTGAGTGCAGTGTGGACAGGAAGAACGCATTCCCAATGTAATCAATTGTGCAGAGTGGACAGGTCTTAAGAGAGACCCAGTCCCCTGAGCCACACACACTATGAAGGAGCAAGTTCTCTCTCTCTAGGCTGACTAAGAGAGACCCAGTCCCCTGAGCCACACACACTATGAAGGAGCAAGTGTCTCTCTCTCTCTCTAGGCAGACTAAGAGAGACCCAGTCCCCTGAGCCACACACACTATGAAGGAGCAAGTGTCTCTCTCTCTCTCTCTCTCTCGGCTGACTAAGAGAGACCCAGTCCCCTGAGCCACACACACTATGAAGGAGCAAGTGCCTCTCTCTCTCTCTCTCTAGGCTGACTAAGAGAGACCCAGTCCCCTGAGCCACACACACTATGAAGGAGCAAGTGTCTCTCTCTCTCTCTCTAGGCTGACTAAGAGAGACCCAGTCCCCTGAGCCACACACACTATGAAGGAGCAAGTGTCTCTCTCTCTCTCTCTCTAGGCTGACTAAGAGAGACCCAGTCCCCTGAGCCACACACACTATGAAGGAGCAAGTATATCTCTCTCTCTCTCTCTAGGCTGACTAAGAGAGACCCAGTCCCCTGAGCCACACACACTATGAAGGAGCAAGTATGTCTCTTTCTCTCTCTAGGCAGACTAAGAGAGACCCAGTCCCCTGAGCCACACACACTATGAAGGAGCAAGTTGTCTCTCTCTCTCTCTCTCTAGGCAGACTAAGAGAGACCCAGTCCCCTGAGCCACACACACTATGAAGGAGCAAGTGTCTCTCTCTCTCTCTCTCTAGGCAGACTAAGAGAGACCCAGTCCCCTGAGCCACACACACTATGAAGGAGCAAGTATGTCTCTTTCTCTCTCTAGGCAGACTAAGAGAGACCCAGTCCCCTGAGCCACACACACTATGAAGGAGCAAGTGTGTCTCTCTCTCTCTCTCTAGGCAGACTAAGAGAGACCCAGTCCCCTGAGCCACACACACTATGAAGGAGCAAGTCTCTCTCTCTCAAGAGAGACCCAGTCCCCTGAGCCACACACACTATGAAGGAGCAAGTCTCTCTCTCTCTAGGCTGACTAAGAGAGACCCAGTCCCCTGAGCCACACACACTATGAAGGAGCAAGTGTCTCTCTCTCTCTCTCTAGGCTGACTAAGAGAGACCCAGTCCCCTGAGCCACACACACTATGAAGGAGCAAGTCTCTCTCTCTCTAGGCTGACTAAGAGAGACCCAGTCCCCTGAGCCACACACACTATGAAGGAGCAAGTGTGTCTCTTTCTCTCTCTAGGCAGACAAAGAGAGACCCAGTCCCCTGAGCCACACACACTATGAAGGAGCAAGTGTGTCTCTTTCTCTCTCTCTAGGCAGACTAAGAGAGACCCAGTCCCTGAGCCACACACACTATGAAGGAGCAAGTATGTCTCTTTCTCTCTCTAGGCAGACTAAGAGAGACCCAGTCCCCTGAGCCACACACACTATGAAGGAGCAAGTGTCTCTCTCTCTCTCTAGGCTGACTAAGAGAGACCCAGTCCCCTGAGCCACACACACTATGAAGGAGCAAGTGTGTCTCTTTCTCTCTCTAGGCTGACTAAGAGAGACCCAGTCCCCTGAGCCACACACACTATGAAGGAGCAAATCTCTCTCTCTCTCTCTAGGCAGACTAAAGGCCGGTTCACAATATGACGCTAGCCCAGCGTTTCGTTCCGTTCCGTTTCCTAGCGTCATACCGTCAATTTGTGAACATGCTCCGTTTTGAAGAAAAGAAGAAACGGAGAGCAGCGCTAGATTAGACTCGAGTTCTATTCTAGCGTCTGTTGACGCTAGCTTGACCAATCAGATTGCTTCATATTTTCACGTGTCATATCGTAGTTCTAATTAATGCCAATTTGTCAGTCGGATGAAAAGTTAGTTGAGGCTGTGCGAAACTTTGTATGTCTTTGGAAGGTAGGATCAAGCTCTTACAAGGATCTACGAGCTAAAGAGAGTTGCTAGCAAGGTAAACTACGTAGCTACTGAATTAAATTATCTTAGTAGTCGTCATATTCCCATAATATTCATAATATTGTTTAGGTTGGAGGCTACACAGCGGATGGATGCATCAAGAGGTGGAGGATTTTGAAGGACAAATTTGTGAGGGAACTGAAAAAGACCAAGAAGAAGAAGTCTGGAGATGCTGGGCCTGTTGTGGTGTCCAGTGAGCACAAGAAGTATGTAGCGAGGTTGAATATTGATCACTCTTCAGAAACCTTTCACCCCACTACCCCTCATTCCCATGATTCTATGGATTATTACAACTATTGAACTAGTGCATTATATTACATTGCATTTTGTTCAGTGAATGAATGATATAAATAATTAGTTGAGTTCTGCGAACATGGCTGTACTGCCAATCAACTTCTCCAGCAGGAGTACAGAAGTATTCTTGAAACCTTCCCTGATCTCCACAGCAGACTGAGAATGTCTTAATAAAAAGAAATAAACAACGCATATGCAACTATATAGATCAATTATGGCAAACCTGTTGCTGCCAGCATGACCAATTGATGTCATTCCCGTATTTTGGTTCTTCATCTCCTCTTCACCCACCATCAATCATGTTTCTACTACCATCTTCATTATCAGACATCCGCAGATACCTGAAATGGCTTTCTGGATCTGACAGACGCATCTCCTGAACAGGTTGTGATACTCGCCTTGCTGTCTTCGCATTCTAAATATTGGACTTACCACACTCTGTTCTGCCTTCTCCTATTCCTCCTCCTCCGCCTCCTGAGCAAAAGAATCAAAATAATAGCCTGCTTCACTGCCGAACTTCGAGTCATAGCTAGCCAGCCGTAGTCGAGGGTGTGGTAGGTAAAGGGTCGAACCTCAATTGGCAAAAATTGGCTCGAGGTGACGGAACGAAACGAAACGAAACGCCAATTTGTGAACAGACAGACGGAAGACGCTAGACGGAGATGAAACGGAGACGAAAACGAGACGGAACGAAACGCTGGGCTAGCGTCATATTGTGAACCGGCCTTAAGAGAGACCCAGTCCCCTGAGCCACACACACTATGAAGGAGCAAGTGTCTCTCTCTCTCTCTCTCTAGGCTGACTAAGAGAGACCCAGTCCCCTGAGCCACACACACTATGAAGGAGCAAGTGTCTCTCTTTCTCTCTCTAGGCTGGCTAAGAGAGACCCAGTCCCCTGAGCCACACACACTATGAAGGAGCAAGTGTGTCTCTCTCTCTCTCTCTAGGCAGACTAAGAGAGACCCAGTCCCCTGAGCCACACACACTATGAAGGAGCAAGTATGTCTCTTTCTCTCTCTAGGCAGACTAAGAGAGACCCAGTCCCCTGAGCCACACACACTATGAAGGAGCAAGTATGTCTCTTTCTCTCTCTAGGCAGACTAAGAGAGACCCAGTCCCCTGAGCCACACACACTATGAAGGAGCAAGTGTGTCTCTCTCTCTCTCTCTAGGCAGACTAAGAGAGACCCAGTCCCTGAGCAACTCCGAAGAAGCAAGTCTCTATCAAGGCAGACTAAAGGCCTGTCCACACTGCACAAGCCAATGCGCATTGGTCACGTCCACAGTGAATTTAAATTGAAATAATGCACCTTAATGTGCATTATTCTGGTCCACCTCCATACATGTAGGTGGTTTGAGTCGAATCAGAACAACAAATTAAAGCGTTCAAATAGCTACACGAGTATGCATTGAAAACAATTTCATTCACTTGAGTCTTCGTGATGCTACAATTGGGAACTTTGGACTAGCTGTATACTATCTGTGGCATGTGGCCAAACTAGCTAGACCAACTACATAGCTAGAGAACTGTTGCTATGTTTATATGCCCTGCATCTGAAGTTAGTTCTACCTTTCCCTCAGCCCTCTCCTCTTTCTTCTCTGCATCGAATGTTTCCTACGCATCTGTAGTAGCTGGTCAGCAAGAAAAGGACGCAAACACAAACTCCATCTCACTGTAGCTACAGTATATGATTTTGACTGACATTGCTGATTATTTTTGCTTTGTAATTTCGGTGCTAGTGTGGATGCGACAAACGTGCATCGACGCACATCAGCATTTCCCTCTGACCCATGCACATCGGTGTGCAGTGTGGTCAGGTCTTAAGGAAGACCCAGTCTCCTCAGCCAGACCACGAAGGAGCAACTCTCTCTCTCTCTCGGCAGACTAAGGAAGACCCAGTCTCCTCAGCCAGACCACGAAGGAGCAACTCTCTCTCTCTCGGCAGACTAAGGAACACCCAGTCTCCTCAGCCAGACCACGAAGGAAAAAGTCTCTCTCGAGCAGAACTAGGAAGGAGCTAGAGATGGCCTGTTAGGCACACTTTGCCACAGACATTACACTTTGAAGTATGTTTGTCTATTTAGCCAAAGGGAAAAAAGCTCCACTTAGCCAAAGATGAGAGCAAACCTTGCAAAACGTGCTGCTGGCGTCCTTCACAAGCCGTGGACATGTTGGAAAGTGTTTTGGAGCTTCTTAGGCTGTGGAGGAGTTACCTACGCTGCTAGAAGACTGGTAAAGGGTGGCAAGAGTTACCTGTGCTGCTAGAGGGCTGGTAAAGGGTGGCAAGTTACCTGCGCTGCTAGAAGACTGGTAAAGGGTGGCAAGAGTTACCTGCGCTGCTAGAAGACTAGTAAAGGGTGGCAAGAGTTACCTGCGCTGCTAGAGGGATGGTAAAGGGTGGCAAGAGTTACCTGCGCTGCTAGAAGACTGGTAAAGGGTGGCAAGAGTTACCTGCGCTGCTAGAAGACTAGTAAAGGGTGGCAAGAGTTACCTGCGCTGCTAGAGGGATGGTAAAGGGTGGCAAGAGTTACCTGTGCTGCTAGAGGGCTGGTAAAGGGTGGCAAGAGTTACCTGCGCTGCTAGAAGACTGGTAAAGGGTGGAAAGAGTTACCTGCGCTGCTAGAAGGCTGGTAAAGGGTGGCAAGAGTTACATGCGCTGCTAGAAGACTGGTAAAGGGTGGCAAGAGTTACCTGCGCTGCTAGAGGACTGGTAAAGGGTGGCAAGAGTTACCTGCGCTGCTAGAAGACTGGGGCAAGGACATAAGCTCATCGGGAAACTATGGAGAGCTAACTGGTCGTACCAGAACAATTCCTACATCATGGTTTAGTGAACATCATGGTTTAGTGAACTACATTGCTCTGGCGGTGAAGCTAACGTAGATACGCAGGCACGTGGCTGATACTTTTTCAACTTCGACCCGGCCCTTGACGGCAAGATACCACAAGCATGCCTAACAAAGAATGTTTGCAGCAACAATGGCACGGGCACTTAAGAACTTTTGTGCACTAAGCTTTGAGAGGCTTAACAACCAGAACTTACATTGCATAACTCATTTAACAACCAGGGCTTACATAACTCATTTAACAACCTGAGCTTACATTGCGCTACATACAGTCTGCGATAACTCATTTAACAACCAGGGCTTACATTACATAACTCATTTAACAACCAGGGCTTACGTTACATAACTCATTTAACAACCAGGGCTTACATTACATAACTCATTTAACAATCAGGGCTTACATTACATAACTCCTTTAACAACCAGGGCTTACATTACATAACTCATTTAACAACCTGGGCTTACGTTACATAACTCATTTAACAACCAGGGCTTACGTTACACGTTACATAACTCATTTAACAACCTGGGCTTACGTTACATAACTCATTTAACAACCAGGGCTTACATTACACAACTCATTTAACAACCTGGGCTTACGTTACATAACTCATTTAACAACCAGGGCTTACATTACATAACTCATTTAACAACCAGGGCTTACATTACATAACTCATTTAACAACCAGGGCTTACATTACATAACTCATTTAACAACCAGGGCTTACATTACATAACTCATTTAACAACCTGGGCTTACGTTACATAACTCATTTAACAACCAGGGCTTACGTTACATACCGTCTGCGATAACTCATTTAACAACTTGAGCTTATGTTACATACCCTCTGCGATAACTCATTTAACAACTTGAGCTTATGTTACATACCCTCTGCGATAACTCATTTAACAACTTGAGCTTATGTTACATACCCTCTGCGATAACTCATTTAACAACTTGAGCTTATGTTACATACCCTCTGCGATAACTAATTTAACAACCAGGGCTTATGTTACATAACTCATTTAACAACCACTGGGGCTCCATGATAGCCTTAGGTAGCTGATCCTTTACCAGAGAGGTAAGGATGTAGAGTGATTTGTTCCGAATGTACCCCAATCTTAGTGCGTTCATAACACCCAATCCATGCTCTTTCCATTTCCTTTGTCCTTGGGGCTTACGTTACATAGCTCATTTAACAACTTCAAGAGCTTATGTTACATACCCTCTGTGATAGCTCATTTAATAGTCACAACAATGATGTCACACACACCCATGTACTTGGGTACACCCACTAATGCCACACCTACAAACACACCTGACGTCTATCTCATTATTGGTGAGCTCATCTCCATCCACATTCCACCTACTAGTGGGTTGAAATTTACTCCCCATAGAAGGACGTCCCCCACGACCTTGTGACCTTGACCCAATCCGTGAGTTTGTCATTTCATCATCGTCAGGCTCCTGCACAACAGCAACAACAACAGCAACAACAACAATAACAGCAACAACAGCAACAAACAAACAGAAACACAAGCAATTATGTGCAAAGCAAAATATCTGATTGCCCACCATCCTCATAAGCTACAATCTGGCATTGACCACCCTCTCATTCGGCGGCAGACTACTAGTTAGCCGGTGCATACATGTATGCACGAAGACTTGTCAATGCATACAGTATTGAGTGGGCGGATTGTACCAGGCCACACACACACACATGGTTGCTACACGCATGTCTTTGTTAGACACCGTGTTTGTTGATACTCTACGACGCACTTTTTTTAAATATAGGGGTGGACGGCAAAATCCACAAACACCAAAGCTTACACTTTGGCTTCTTAGCCGCGCGGCTTCTGTCACTATTAGCTATTAGCTCCAAAAAGATGCCCCGAGTGCCCTGAATCCTTTGCTAAGGTAGAAAACTGGCAGAACCAAAGATCGTAGAAAGTGCGGGAAAAAACTTGACATGCATCTTCAAGAATCTGCCTGTTTGTCTGCTTCTACATACCTCTCCCCCTCCTCTCCTCCTCCTCTCCTCCTCCTCTCCTCCTCCTCTCCTCCTCCTCTCCTCCTCCTCTCCTCCTCGCACAACCTGTGCACAATGGTGGTCCACTCATAACAAACAGAAAAGGAAGAGAAAAGTTTAGTACCAGAAGATTCCCCCAAAAACACCCACAAACTGCGTAATAAAGCAGTTGGTAAGGATCATCCAGTGAGAAATTTCATCGACGACAATTAAACCAAATGCACTTGCTGTATTATATTTATAAGAATAAATGATCTATGCGTGTTCGCTTCTGCTGTTTGGTTAGTGGAGTTCTTCCCCCTGGGCAACTGTTACCAAGGCCAAAGGAGGTTGCAGCTGATCCTCTACTGCTGTTTGGTTTGGTTGATGGAGTTCTCTTGAAGGAGTCTGTACTAATCCCACATGAATGCAGTCAACAACACCAACAAGACATGGCATGTGCTGATAGACAATATGGTGTACATGATGAGTGCAGTCAACAACACCAACAAGCCATGGCATGTGCTGATATGTGGAACAACAACAATACACGAGTCAGAACACAAGTGTTTAGAAGCCGACCCTGACAGAACAAGTATTTAGAAGCCCTGGAGACCCTGACAGAACGAGTGTTTAGAAGCCCTGGAGACCCTGACAGAACAAGTGTTTAGAAGCCCTGGAGACCCTGACAGGACAAGTGTTTAGAAGCCCTGGAGACCCTGACAGAACAAGTGTTTAGAAGCCCTGGAGACCCTGACAGAACAAGTGTTTAGAAGCCCTGGAGACCCTGACAGAACAAGTGTTTAGAAGCCCTGGAGACCCTGACAGAACAAGTGTTTAGAAGCCCTGGAGACCCTGACAAGACAAGTGTTTAGAAGCCCTGGAGACCCTGACAGGACAAGTGTTTAGAAGCCCTGGAGACCCTGACAGAACAAGTGTTTAGAAGCCCTGGAGACCCTGACAGGACAAGTGTTTAGAAGCCCTAGAGACCCTGACAGAACAAGTGTTTAGAAGCCTGGAGACCCTGACAGAACAAGTGTTTAGAAGCCCTGGAGACCCTGACAGAACAAGTGTTTAGAAGTGGAGACCCTGACAGAACAAGTGTTTAGAAGCCCTGGAGACCCTGACAGAACAAGTGTTTAGAAGCCCTGGAGACCCTGACAGAACAAGTGTTTAGAAGCCCTGGAGACCCTGACAGAACAAGTGTTTAGAAGCCCTGGAGACCCTGACAGAACAAGTGTTTAGAAGCCCTGTCCAGAGATTCTGACAGAACAAGTGTTTAGAAGCCCAGCCCTGGAGACCCTGACAGAACAAGTGTTTAGAAGCCCTGGAGACCCTGACAGAACAAGTGTTTAGAAGCCCTGGTTACCCTGACAGGACAAGTGTTTAGAAGCCCTGGAGACCCTGACAGAACAAGTGTTTAGAAGCCCTGGAGACCCTGACAGAACAAGTGTTTAGAAGCCCTGGAGACCCTGACAGAACAAGTGTTTAGAAGCCCTGGATAACCTGACAGAACAAGTGTTTAGAAGCCCTGGAGACCCTGACAGAACAAGTGTTTAGAAGCCCTGAAGACCCTGACAGAACAAGTGTTTAGAAGCCCTGGAGACCCTGACAGCTTAGAAGCCCTGGAGACCCTGACAGAACAAGTGTTTAGAAGCCCTGGAGACCCTGACAGAACAAGTGTTTAGAAGCCCTGGAGACCCTGATAGAACAAGTGTTTAGAAGCCCTGGAGACCCTGACAGAACAAGTGTTTAGAAGCCCTGGAGACCCTGACAGAACAAGTGTTTAGAAGCCCTGGAGACCCTAACAGAACAAGTGCTTAGAAGCCCTGGAGACCCTGACAGAACAAGTGTTTAGAAGCCCTGGAGACCCTGACAGAACAAGTGTTTAGAAGCCCTGGAGACCCTTACAGAACAAGTGTTTAGAAGCGCCCTGGAGACCCTGACAGAACAAGTGTTTAGAAGCCCTGGAGACCCTGACAGAACAAGTGTTTAGAAGCCCTGGAGACCCTGACAGAACAAGTGTTTAGAAGCCCTGGAGACCCTGACAGAACAAGTGTTTAGAGGCCCTGGAGACCCTGACAGAACAAGTGTTTAGAAGCCCTGGAGACCCTGACAGAACAAGTGTTTAGAAGCCCTGGAGACCCTGGAGACCCTGACAGAACAAGTGTTTAGAAGCCCTGGAGACCCTGACAGAACAAGTGTTTAGAAGCCCTGGAGACCCTGACAGAACAAGTGTTTAGAGGCCCTGGAGACCCTGACAGAACAAGTGTTTAGAAGCCCTGGAGACCCTGACAGAACAAGTGTTTAGAAGCCCTGGAGACCCTGGAGACCCTGACAGAACAAGTGTTTAGAAGCCCTGGAGACCCTGACAGAACAAGTGTTTAGAAGCCCTGGAGACACTGACAGAACAAGTGTTTAGAAGCCCTGGAGACCCTGACAGAACAAGTGTTTAGAAGCCCTGGAGACTCTGACAGAACAAGTGTTTAGAAGCCCAGCCCTGGAGACCCTGACAGAACAAGTGTTTAGAAGCCCTGGAGACCCTGACAGAACAAGTGTTTAGAAGCCCTGGAGACCCTGACAGAACAAGTGTTTAGAAGCCGTGGAGACCCTGACAGAACAAGTGTTTAGAAGCCCTGGAGACCCTGACAGAACAAGTGTTTAGAAGCCCTGGAGACCCTGACAGAACAAGTGTTTAGAAGCCCTGGAGACCCTGATAGAACAAGTGTTTAGAAGCCCTGGAGACCCTGACAGAACAAGTGTTTAGAAGCCCTGGAGACCCTGACAGAACAAGTGTTTAGAAGCCCTGACAGAACAAGTGCCCTGGAGACATTTCAACTACAATGACTAACAACAAAACAAACAACTTGAAACGTAAACAATAATAATCATAATAATCTCTCAGTGACTGAGAGTTGACATAATAACATCATAATCACCTTCTCAGTAATCAACTTCAAATTGTATTCACTCGACGTTTCGACTAGATGCAATTCCTGATGAAGACTAGAGCATCTAGTCGAAACGTCGAGTGAATACAATTTGAAGTTGATCATTGAGAAGGTGATTATAACAACAACAACAACAACAATTTCTAACAGGTCAATCCAATTCAGCCATTTACACTTTTGTTCTTGTTAATGAACAGCAATCATTCATGATCACACAGTCTAGGTTCCTTTTAAAGGGGGGCACAGTCAAGGTTCCTTTAGGACTCATGCAAGGGGGGCACAGTCAAGGTTCCTTTTAGGACTCTATGCAAGGGGGGCACAGTCAAGGTTCCTTTTAGGACTCTATGCAAGGGGGGCAAAGTCATGGTTCCTTTAGGACTCATGCAAGGGGGGCACAGTCATGGTTCCTTTTAGGACTCTAAGTAAGGGGGCAAAGTCAAGGTTCCTTTTAGGACTCTATACAAGGGGGGCATAGTCAAGGTTTCTTTTAGGACTCTATGCAAGGGGGGCATAGTCAAGGTTTCTTTTAGGACTCTATGCAAGGGGGGCATAGTCAAGGTTTCTTTTAGGACTCTATGCAAGGGAGGCATAGTCAAGGTTTCTTTTAGGACTCTATGCAATGGGGCATAGTCAAGGTTTCTTTTAGGGCTCTATGCAAGGGGGGCATAGTCATGGTTCCTTTTAGGACTCTAAGTAAGGGGGCAAAGTCAAGGGCCTATACATGTATATATGTAAGGGGGCTAAATCAGGCCTTGCTTTGTGGAACTTAAAGAAGGGGGCAGACATGTGACACCCCAACCCCCAAAGAAACATGCACATGTTGATGATCACTACAAACCCCTTAATGGAGATGGCGATGAATGCCACACAAGAACTTGACTCATAACTCAGTAGCTATAGCTTTATCACTGGCATTCATGGGTGTGCATAGATATCTATCTATATATATATATATACAAGCAAGTGGTGTGCATGGATATCTATCTATTTATATACAAGCAGGTAGTGTGTATGGTCTATTATATACAAGCAGGTGGTGTACATGGATATCTATATATATATACAAGCAGGTGGTGTACACTATATATATATATATATATATACAAGCAGGTGGTGTACACTATATATATACACAAGCAGGTGGTCTACATGGATATCTATATATACAAGCAGGTGGTGTACTATATATACAAGCAGGTGGTGTACACTATATCTATATATATATAAAAGCAGGTGGTGTACGCTATATATATATATACACAAGCAGGTGGTCTACATGGATATCTATATATACAAGCAGGTGGCGTACTATATATACAAGCAGGTGTTGTGTATGGAATATATATATATATATACAAGCGGGTGTTGTGTATGGATATATATATATACAAGCAAGTGGCGTGTATAGATATCTATATATATATATATGTACAAGCAAGTGGCGTGTATAGATATATATATATATCTACATATATACAAGCAGGTGGCGTAAATGGATATATATATATATATATATATATACAGGCAGGTGGTGTGTATAGATATTTAGTTGTATGCAATGTAGTTAGCCAAAGCTGTAGCCCCTTAGAAACTTCGTAGCTAACTAGAGAATTTTCATATGTGGACCAGACCGCTTTGTTAGACCACACCTATAGCAGCTACTACAGCTGTGGATGGTAACTACCTCTTCTCACAGCACTTGAAAGAACCTAATATAGAGACAAGAAAGATTGCTAAATTATTGCTGGCACCATAAAAGCTTAGTGTCTAATCTTCTAACTTGTATTCTGTGAGCTTCATTTGTGGAGGAAAGCCTCAACTATACAGCTACTCTCAGTAGTAGAGCCGATGACACTCGGAGTACAGGACTAAAGAGCAGAGACAGATAAGGCAGCAACCTTTCTGGTGTACTAATATGTATTCACAGACATCCAGCACCAAAGCTGACTGTCATGGTGAGCTACATAGTTTTACTAACAGAATATACTAGTCAGGGAAAATTGTCCAAGGGGGAGCAACTGGAGGAATCTAGATTTTAATGGGGGGCATGATGTTTAAAGTTGTGACAACGAATTTTAATAATGCAATTTCCAAGTGGGGGGCAAAAAGGTTCCAAGGAGGGCAGCCTCCCCCCCCCCCCCCCCCCCTAAATGAAACCCTGCTAGCTTCATAAACTACCCACTGTGAAAACTACAACATGTAGCCGATCTTGAGCAGAAAGCTGTAACTTTTGTGTACTAAATAAGGCACATCCTTTTCAGGCTCATAGAAGTTTCTCTGTGTGTGTGTGTGTATTGTGTGCGTATATAAGTGTGTATGTATTGTGTGTGTAAGTGTATTGTATGTATGTATTGTGTATTGTATGTGTATGTGTATATGTGTATGCATTGTATGTGTGTACATGTGTGTATTGTGTGTATGTGTATGTATTGTGTGTGTATAAGTGTATTGTATGTATTGTGTATTGTATGCATACGTGTATTATGTATATATTGTATTGTATGTGTGTATGCATTGTTTGCGTATGTGTGTACATGTGTGTATCGTGTGTGTGTATCGTGTGTGTATGTGTACTGTATGTGTGCATATGTGTATCATATGTGCCTGTGTATCGTATGTGTGTATCATATGTGCCTGTGTATCGTATGTGTGTATCATATGTGCCTGTGTATCGTATGTGTGTATCATATGTGCCTGTGTATCGTATGTGTGTATCATATGTGCCTGTGTATCGTATGTGTGTATCATATGTGCCTGTGTATCGTATGTGTGTATCATATGTGCCTGTGTATCGTATGTGTGTATCATATGTGCCTGTGTATCGTATGTGTGTATCATATGTGCCTGTGTATCGTATGTGTGTATCATATGTGCCTGTGTATCGTATGTGTGTATCATATGTGCCTGTGTATCGTATGTGTGTATCATATGTGCCTGTGTATCGTATGTGTGTATCATATGTGCCTGTGTATCGTATGTGTGTATCATATGTGCCTGTGTATCGTATGTGTGTATCATATGTGCCTGTGTATCGTATGTGTGTATCATATGTGCCTGTGTATCGTATGTGTGTATCATATGTGCCTGTGTATCGTATGTGTGTATCATATGTGCCTGTGTATCGTATGTGTGTATCATATGTGCCTGTGTATCGTATGTGTGTATCATATGTGCCTGTGTATCGTATGTGTGTATCATATGTGCCTGTGTATCGTATGTGTGTATCATATGTGCCTGTGTATCGTATGTGTGTATCATATGTGCCTGTGTATCGTATGTGTGTATCATATGTGCCTGTGTATCGTATGTGTGTATCATATGTGCCTGTGTATCGTATGTGTGTATCATATGTGCCTGTGTATCGTATGTGTGTATCATATGTGCCTGTGTATCGTATGTGTGTATTGTATGTGTGTGTATGAGTGTGTATTGTATGTGTGTATGAGTGTGTATTGTATGTGTGTGTATGTGTGTGTGTGTGTTGGTTGACTAGAGCTTTCATGACAACTCGAGGAATTCCAAGGCCAGCTAGCAAGTGCTGTAATGATATTCATAGCATAATAATGTACCCCACAAAGACTAGCACAGAATTTGCAGTGACCTAGTTTTGACACTATGGAGCATGCAAGTCAGAGTGGAGTGCAGCTGTCTTCTGGGAGCTCATGCTCACTAGCAGTAGCTGCCTCTGCTGTGAGTCTAGGGAGGAGGAGAATCCTGCCATCACCACAGCCACCTATTCAGCATGGGCTAGGCTGACGCACAGCAGCAGGGGTCAGGCAGAGGTCGACAGATTATTTGCAACACTAAGACAAGCCTCAAGTATATACGAACAGTTTCTTTAATGATGCAGTCATATCCATCCACTCACTGTAACGAGGTTGTCGACAGAGTTAATGTCCCCATCATCTGGACTACCACGTGAGGAGCCACATCCATCAGGTCCCATGCCAGTGTGTGACAGTATCTCTCGGAACCTGAACTCCTTCACCCGGCGAATGTGCACATAAGGATGGTCAAACTGCGAGAGGAAACCAGTCAACACAAACTTCACACACGTTTGAATAAATTATAACTTGACATGACAGAGTTCCACCCTTGGAATAATGATGGGGCATCATTTAGTGACAGCAAATACTAATGGTTCCCAGGGCTGATCCAGCAGTAGAGAGCTCCAACCGTGTATCAGTTAAAGGTCTTGTAGTTGATGTTGCCACTCACTGACTATTGTTGTTATTGTCATTGTTGTTGCATTGTTGTTGCTGTTCCTGCATACGTTGCTGTGTTGCTGTGTTATGTTGTTGCTGTTGCATTGATGCTGTATGTTCTTGTTGCTATGCTGTAGATGTGTTGTTGTTGCTGTTGCATTGATGCTGTATGTTCTTGTTGCTATGCTGTAGCTGTGTTGTTGTTACTGTTGCATTGATGCTGTATGTTCTTGTTGCTAAGCTGTAGCTGTGTTGTTGTTACTGTTGCATTGATGCTGTATGTTCTTGTTGCTATGCTGTAGCTGTGTTGTTCTTGCTGTTGCATTGATGCTGTATGTTCTTGTTGCTATGCTGTAGCTGTGTTGTTGTTACTGTTGCATTGATGCTGTATGTTCTTGTTGCTATGCTGTAGCTGTGTTGTTGTTGTTGTTGCATTAATGCTGTATGTTCTTGTTGCTATGCTGTAGATGTGTTGTTGCATTGATGCTGTATGTTCTTGTTGCTATGCTGTAGCTGTGTTGTTGCATTCATGCTGTATGTTCTTGTTGCTATGCTGTAGATGTGTTGTTGCTGTTGCATTGATGCTGTATGTTCTTGTTGCTATGCTGTAGCTGTGTTGTTGTTGTTGCATTGATGCTGTATTTTCTTGTTGCTAAGCTGTAGCTGTGTTGTTGTCGCTGCTGCATTGATGCTGTATGTTCTTGTTGCTAAGCTGTAGATGTGTTGTTGTTGCTGTTGCATTGATGCTGCATGTTCTTGTTGCTATGCTGTAGCTATGTTGTTGTTGCTGTTGCATTGATGCTGTATGTTCTTGTTGCTAGGCTGTAGCTGTGTTGTTGTTGCTGTTGCATTGATGCTGTATGTTCTTGTTACTATGCTGTAGCTGTGTTGTTGTCGCTGCTGCATTGATGCTTGTTGCTATACTGTAGCTGTGTTGTTGCTGCTGTTGCATTGATGCTGTATGTTCTTGTTGCTATGCTGTAGCTGTGTTGTTGTCGCTGCTGCATTGATGCTTGTTGCTATGCTGTAGCTGTGTTGTTGTTGCATATGGAGTTGCACAAGTCACACATGCACACACACACACACACTCTCTCTATATATATATACAGTATGTTAATCAGAATGGAGAGAGGATAAAGAGAGAGAGAGAGAGAAAGAGAGAAGAGAAGAGAAAGTAATGGAGACATTTTTAAAAACTCACCAAACAGGACGACTTCTTGCGATGTTTCATGAGCCACTTTGCATGGTCGAAGGTCGAGCATCTGGTGAGCATGACGAGGTCCGTGGAGCCATTGCCAACGTGTCCATATGGAGAGATGCCATACGGGGCCTGCACCCCGCAGCAGGTGTGCAGGCATGCCATGACGCTGGAGAACTGGCCGCTGATTGTCTTCCACTTGCTCTTGTCTACTCCTGAGATGAAGAGAGGTGTTGTGTGTGTGTATGTGTGATGTGTGCGATGGTGGGGAAGGGAGAGGGGATGGAGTCATGAAGCAGTGAGAGGAACAAACACGAGTAATAAAAATGTGATGGTGGTGAAGGTTCTCTGTAACATTTCGTGGCTGTATGTAACATGAAGTGCATATAGAAATAATTCAATTCATACAAAACTGGATCATCATTACTACAACCTGTTAGATGATCCTTTACCGATTAAAATCATATACACCTATATGGATCTCAAAAAGCTGTACATAATATAGGTATAGACGAGTTTAAGGGAGACAAAAGGTCGTCTAACTGGTTGTGGTATTGATGAATAGTCTTGTTTTCAGGAATAGATTGATCTTCTTTGGATTGCAAAATACAATACGCTGCTCGATTGGTAGGGTAAGAGTAGAGGTGGTTAGATCTCGGCAGACATAGGTTCACTTGGAAGACTAACTTGGAGGATAATAATAGTGGGGTCTGATCGCTCACTACTCCTCATGGCCTATTCATCATTGCTAATCAAACTGGATTTAGTGGGTATGACTTACGCTGGGAACGAGCACATAAAAGGAGCAAGAGCAATTTTCCCTCAAAAAAATGAAGTTACATGTAGTTAGCCCTCCCACTGATGGATTTATAAACTACATATGTGAAGAATCTTTTGTTATCTCAGCAATTGGTCCCTAGCAACCATACCATATGTGGGTAGCATTTCTATTGACCAACATTGTGGTTTGTGTTCATTAGGAAAAACCACAAAACCACAATGAGGCGAATCTTATTTGAACTTTATTACATGTACTTCTTGTTTTGGCTTGTGTTTAGCCAATTAAAATAACAAACTAACCAATGTTTCTTGGACTTGCAGCTAGGCTCACCATAGCAATAGGAGGGCTAGCAACAATAGGAGAGCTAGCAAGAATAGGAGGGCTAGCAAGAATATGAGGGCTAGTAACAATAGGAGGACTACACAAGAATAGGAGGGCTAGCAAGAATAGGAGGACTAGCAAGAATAGGAGGACTAGCAAGAATAGGAGGACTAGCAAGAATAGGAGGGCTAGCAAGAATAGGAGGGCTAGCAAGAATATGAGGGCTAGTAACAATAGGAGGACTACACAAGAATAGGAGGGCTAGCAACAATAGGAGGGCTAAGCAAGAATTGGAGGGCTAAATCACATCAATTACTACTGTGTACCATTCTTCACCAATTACCTACAAGCACCCTTTACCCAAAACTGCTCCTTACATGCACACACCCTTTACCCAAAAATTATGCGCCTCACAAAAAAAATCATGCTTTACATTTAAACAATTAAACAAAACAACTTGTGACATATCATTATACAAACAAATGAATAAATTAATTAATTAATTAATTTAAAAAATTAAATAAATAACTAATGAAAATAAACTTGAGAGACCCGAAGCTCTAAGCTAGTTTGTGTGGCTTGTCAAGCCATGCACCAGTAGCCCTGTGGCCCAACATGTCGTAGTCAAACATGCCACACGTTGCACCAGTGGCCCAACATGTCGGAGTCAAACATGCCACACGTTGCACCAGTGACCCAACATGTCGGAGTCAAACATGGCACCAGTGGCCCAACATGTTGGAGTCCAACATGCCACACGTTGCACCAGTGGCCCAACATGTCAGAGTCAAACATGCCACACGTTGCACCAGTGGTCCAACATGTCGGAGTCAAACATGCCACACGTTGCACCGGTGGCCCTACATGTTGAAGTCCAACCTGCCACACGTTGTACCAGTGGCCCAACATGTTGGAGTCAAACATGCCACATGTTGCACCAGTGGCCCAACATGTCGGAGTCAAACATGCCACACGTTGCACCAGTGGCCCAACATGTCGGAGTCAACCATGCCACACGTTGTGCACAGAAGGAAAAACAGAGTTGTCTTAGTACCACTTGCTACATGTGTGTGTGCGTATGTGTGTATGTGTGTGTATTATTTATGTATGCATGCACATATGTATGTATATGTACATATATGCATGCACACATGTATGTATATGTACATGTATGCATGCACACATGTATGTATATGTACATGTATGCATGCACACATGTATGTATATCACACATGTATGTATATGTACATGTATGCATGCACACGTGTATGTACTGAATGACAACAGAGATGCTAGACTTCCCCATACCAACACATTCGCTACGGAGAACTTGCCCTAGATATGTACATCCTTTTAACCCTCTTCATAGTCATCTCAATCACCCCTCCCACTCTTCACTGCCCCTCCCTCCCTTCTCCTCAGCATAAACTTGCTCTCTCTTTAAGTAAAATTGAAACGCACTGTCCACTTCATTGTAGGTGGCCATGATGGATGCGCCTTTCTCACTGGCTCCGCACGCAGAGTCCAAGTGGCTGTCAAAGTTACTGCACTTCTGACATCTGCAGACATGCGACAGAAAGACCATGTGAGCAGTGGTAGGGGGAGGGAGGAGATGGGGAGGAGGGAGGGAAGGGAATGAAGGGAGGGAGGAAGGAGGAGGGGGGAATGGAGAGGAGAACAGTGAAGATTTTAAAATGGGAGACAGACAAAAAATGAAGGAATTCAAGGAAAAGACATGAAGACAGAGGAGCTGCAAAGCGTAATGGTGTCAACATGAAATTATCAGTACAGGGAGTCAAAACTCCATGTCATTATACACATTATTATACTACGCAAAAAGTGTCTTCATAGCAACATCACAACTTCCAAATTTGTAGCTCAACTGAAAGTACATCAGCAGGGTTTCATTTAGAAAATTGTCCAAGGGGGGGAGGCAACTGGAGGAATCTGAATATTAAGGGGGGGCATGATGTCAAGCACTTATCAACATCAATAAGAATTTTAATAACTTATCAACATCAATAAGAATTTTAATAATACAATTTCCAAGGGGTGGGGGGGGGGGGGGCAAAAAGGTTCCCCCGCCCCCCTAAATGAAACCCTGATCAGTGTCAACACTCAACTCTGAATACACCACACTATAAACATTCAACAGCCTCTAACAGTCTCCATAGCTGCCACACACAACCCCTGTAAACAAGCACTAATGCAAGGACAGCATCAAGTCTCGACTACCTATTGTAGCACTTCTCCTTCCTCTCTAGCAAGTCTTCATGGTCCTCCACAGGCAAGAACTGGATCTCTGCTTCAAAGTGATGATGAGACAACAGAGTATGCACAGTGGCCACATCAAACCTGCATGAGAAAGCACATCCACATGTTGTCATGACAGCCGCAGGTGCTGCACATGTGCACAGATGGAGGCATATGGATCAGTTCACTCTGAACTGTTAATATAATCCTGTGGCTGTGATTTATAGAATGAAGTCACATGCATGCACGCACACACACACACAACCCAATTACAATAAGAATATTAAAATAAGAAGATTTAACCTCCAATTGATGCATTTAGCTTTATAGGAAAATATTAACCCGTTAATACTAGATGCACCCCTTTTATCTCCCTATTCTCCCTAGATGCACCCCCTTTATCTCCCTACTCTCCCTAGATGCACCCCTTTTATCTCCCTACTCTCCCTAGATGCACCCACTTTATCTCCCTACTCTCCCTAGATTCACCCCTTTTATCTCCCTACTCTGCCTAGATGCACCCACTTTATCTCTCTACTCTCCCTAGATGCACCCCTTTTATCTCCCTACTCTCCCTAGATGCACCCCTTTTATCTCCCTATTCTCCCTAGATGCACCCCTTTTATCTCCCTATTCACCCTAGATACACCCCCTTTATCTCCCTACTCTCCCTAGATGCACCCCTTTTATCTCCCTAGTCTCCCTAGATGCACCCCTTTTATCTCCCTACTAGATGCACCCCTTTTATCTCCCTATTCTCCCTAGATGCACCCCTTTTATCTCCCTACTCTCCCTAGATGCACCCCTTTTATCTCCCTATTCTCCCTAGATGCACCCCCTTTATCTCCCTATTCTCCCTCACTTCCGAGAGCCCAGCCAGTTGATGTCTCGACTAAACAGTGCAGTGTCAGACCAGAACCCATAAGCCATGGGGCCGGCAGAGAACATCAGAAGTGAGTTGTTATGGCAGACACTGCTGATGTCCACAGGAGAACTGCAGCCTGAGGTAAGCATCGGACGAAGTGAGGTGAGGATGGGAGGAGTGTGTGTGTGTGTGTGTGAGATTGTGTGTGCGTTGTGTGTGAGAGTGAGGAAAGGTCGGAGGAGTGGGGGGAGGGGGAAGAGAGAGGGTGAAAAAGTGACGTGGGATATAAGGGAGCGAGAGAGGTCTTGCATGTGCCACATGTATCTATACATGCACTCTGGCCCTGGCCCTAAACAAGCAGTTCTGGATCAAAAGACTATAAACCCTAGTCCTAGCCCTAACCCTAGTACTAACCCTAAACCTAGTCCTCAGCCCTAATCAGTGCTAATCCTAGCCCTAACCCTAGTGTTAAACCTAGCCCTAACCCTAACCTTACTCCTAATCCTAGTGCTAAACCTAGCCCTATCCTTGCCCTATCCCTAGTGATAAGCCCTAACCTTATCCCTAATGTTAAACCTAGCCCTAACCTTAGCCCTAACCCTAGTGTTAAACCTAGCCCTACCTCAGCCCTAACCCTGGTGTTAAACCTAGCCCTAGCCTCAGCCGTAACCCTGGTGATAAACCTAGCCCTAACCCTAGTGGCCTCTAGCCCTGATAATTACCCAACATGATCTGAGCAGCCGCAACCATCGGAGATTTGCATCCAAAGACGGAGCGGCAGATTGAGTTATTGAATCCGGTGGGGATGACTCCCAGACGAATAGACGGGGTTACCGGCACAAACCTTGACCTCCGCAGGTTGACCCCACTCTGTTGCTGTGTCTGGATGAGTAGCCCATTCAGAACCTCACTAAATAGGCCATCACCGCCGACGGCTATGATGCTATAAGTGGGAGGAGAGGGAAGGATTTGGGGGAGAGGAGGGAGAAAGAGAAGGTGTGGGAGAAGAAGGAAGGGTGGGGGGAGGAGGGTTGGCAGAGAGGAGAGGAGGAGGAAGAAAGACAGAGGGAGAAGAGGAGTGGCAGTGGGAGGGGGAAGAGGAGTGGGAGTGGGAGGGAGAAGAGGAGTGGCAGTGGGAGGAGAAGAGGAGTGGCAGTGGGAGGGAGAAGAGGAGTGGCAGTGGGAGGGAGAAGAGGAGTGGCAGTGGGAGGGAGAAGAGGAGTGGCAGTGGGAGGGAGAAGAGGAGTGGCAGTGGGAGGGAGAAGAGGAGTGGCAGTGGGAGGGAGAAGAGGAGTGGCAGTGGGAGGGAGAAGAGGAGTGGCAGTGGGAGGGAGAGGGGGAGTGGCAGTGGGAGGGAGAAGGGGAGTGGCAGTGGGAGGGAGAAGAGGAGTGGCAGTGGGGGGAGGGAGAAGAGGAGTGGCAGTGGGAGGGGGAGGGGGAGTGGCAGTGGGAGAGAGAAGAGGAGTGGCAGTGGGAGGGAGAAGAGGAGTGGGAGTGGGAGGGAGAAGAGGTGTGGCAGTGGGAGGGAGAAGAGGAGTGGCAGTGGGAGGGAGAAGAGGAGTGGCAGTGGGAGGGAGAAGGGGAGTGGCAGTGGGAGGGAGAAGAGGAGTGGCAGTGGGAGGGAGAAGAGGAGTGGCAGTGGGAGGGAGAAGAGGAGTGGCAGTGGGAGGGAGAGTGGCAGTGGGAGGGAGAAGGGGAGTGGCAGTGGGAGGGAGAAGAGGATGAGAAGAAGAGAAAGATGAAAATGAGTACTCAGGACTGTGAGGAAAAGCTATCCACAAACATGTACTTTGTACATACCACAATACATAGTGTACAAGCATGTGACAGGTGTACAACACTTTACACATAGATGTAATACATACATATACAAACATACAAATACATACATACAAATACACAATATATATATACATACATACATATAACAGACCAAATACACATACATATACACAATAGATATACATACATACATATAACAGAGACAAGCATATGTACATACATAAATACATACACACACAAATATACGCAGACATACTTATATACACGCATACCCATCGTATTGTGATAGCTCCAAGGACTGGATCTGCTCCCTGGCATGGAACCGGTGCTGTGTTGCTGAACCATGCAAATACGAAGCACAGTAAGCACATGTAGACATGCATGCAGACATGCATGTACTTGTAGGTCTAATCTGTACGTGTGCATGTACACCGGGTGTGGATCTAATCTGACAGGGTTCCAACAGGAGAACTTCCGGCCATAAACCACGTGCTTCTCTCTGGATAAGCAAACCTAACTACCCCACAATCCATAAGTTCAAGCTAGAACCATTAACAAACCACCCAGGATCGTGGTGTGGCGCGGACAATATCCTGAGATAATTGATGGCGTCCAAGGTTTGGATTTCTTCCCTAGTGCTGGTTAGGATTAGGAGGGCAAGACTGTGGCCTTTGGACTTCCACCAGGATGATCCTGAGGTTCCACACCTCACAACTGGACCTCCACGTGGCAGTCACCTTTGTCTGGCTAATGCATATGTGTGCATCACCATCGGCAACACTAACTTGACTGTGTACCATGAATACAGGTTGTGAAACTGACTGCTGTTGGTTGCAGAGATGGTGTAGGAAGAAGTTAGTGCAAGGAGTGATGGGGTGCATGGTTGCAGAGGCAGTGGAGGAAGAAGCTAGTGCAAGGAGAGAGGGGTGCATGGTTGCAAGGCAGTGGAGGAAGAAGTTAGTGCAAGGAGTGATGGGGTGCTGGTTGCAGAGGCAGTGGAGGAAGAAGTTAGTGCAAGGAGTGAGGGGTGCTGGTTGCAGAGGCAGTGGAGGAAGAAGTTAGTGCAAGGAGTGAGGGGTGCATGGTTGCAGAGGCAGTGGAGGAAGAAGTTAGTGCAAGGAGTGAGGGGTGCTGGTTGCAGAGACAGTGGAGAAGGAGAAGCTAGGCAAGGGGTTAGCAGATGCAGTTACAAGTGGAGAGAGAAACCGACCCGACATCAAGATCAGGAGAAAGCAGTTATGACTACAAATCCCAGAAATAATCCAGACATGCAGACTGGACATTAATAAGGGTCGAGTCCTTCTACCATAGGTGGTGTGGGTGGATGTGTGATGTCGCACTTGAAAGGTGCTGCTCCGTCCACCTTTTATGCTCTAGATTCTAGAACAACAGCAACCACATAGTCATTTTCAGAGCAAGGTATCTTCCAGACAGGATGTTGAAACAGGTGTAGAATGTGCTTCTTCCGATGGTGCAAACTCTGATGACATTGTCGGGTATTTTTTACTACTACGCAGGTGTAGAATGTGCTTCTTCCAATGGTGCAAACTCTGATGACATTGTCGGGTATTTTTTTTACTACTACGCAGGTGTAGAATGTGCTTCTTCCAATGGTGCAAACTCTGATAACATTGTCGGGTATTTTTTACTACTATGCAGGTGTAGAATGTGCTTCTTCCAATGGTGCAAACTCTGATGACGTTGTCGGGTATTTTTTACTACTATGCAGGTGTAGAATGTGCTTCTTCCAATGGTGCAAACTCTGATAACATTGTCGGGTATTTTTTACTACTATGCAGGTGTAGAATGTGCTTCTTCCAATGGTGCAAACTCTGATGACATTGTCGGGTATTTTTTACTACTATGCATCCGTTCTTCGTATGCACGTGCCCAATTGACTGCTCTATTGATTTAAAATTTTACTTCTAGTTGAACGGGGCAAGCGAGCAAATAAAAGGTGTTTTTTTAAATGGCTGACAATCGTAACTGCCTTCATGAAGAGTCTCTCTCTGGCTTTTTCTAATGTTTCTGGAAGTTCTTCTTCGGTGGAAGGCTGCACAGGCACATATGCTTACCAGGAATCACTCTGGATTCCTTCGCTCTTGAGCAAGGAGGCGCTCCTGGATGGATATCTTTGCTATAATTTTTTGCTGTAGACATATAGTAACGGAGCTCTGCATAGCTTCTGTTTGCTTATGTCAACAGAGTAAGCACTTGTACCAAACCTAAACTCCTCCCATTCCTTTGAAGCACAGGTTGCCTCCCCTGACCCATCCCTTCCCCACTCTCCCAAAAATGAATTCCTGCATGAAGCACTGCATGTATTTGCTAGGTGCAATATGCACAATCCCACGTACGTACCAGCCACAAGCCTAGACAACTGTGTTCTCTCACCAACTCACAGTCGACAGAGTGTAATGTGATAATGACCTTTCTCGTTTCTTGACATTTTGGCTACATACACTAGCCTTTGTCAGGAATAATGTGTTCTTAAATTACTTTGGGGGCCTACAATCCAGTCCAGTGTATGTCCCCATAGAGCTATTGTCAACCTACTTCAACCTGCCTCAACCCAGTGTGGTGTTGGTCCAGTGTGTGTCCCCATAGAGCTACTGTCAACCTACTTCACCCTGCCTCAACCCAGTGTGGTGTTGGTCCAGTGTGTGTCCCCATAGAGCTACTGTCAACCTACTTCAACCTGTCTCAACCCAGTGTGGTGTTGGTCCAGTGTGTGTCCCCATAGAGCTAATGTCAACCTATTAACCCAGTGTGACACTCACTCAAAATATCCACGTGGATGTTAACGATCTGGAACATTTTATGCACTTTCTTCCAAATCTTGTCCATGCTGCTTCCACCGCCACTCTCTGGGTTAAGCACAACAAACAGCTTGCGAGGTCGATTGCCGAAGTCTACACAAACAAAGGGTTAAAAACATCAATGCCTTTGGCTCACGACACTGAGATATGAACAGAACTATCCCATCTAAAAAAAATAACCACTGCATTTGAGGAGAGAAGAATTTGCAACACTACATTAGCAGATAGTGTGTCCTCAAAATGTTTGTGGCCTCATTCATAAATTCATGTCTTCTTTCTCTGTTGACAAGTCATAATTATTACAACCTTTTTGGCTGTTTTCTCTCTATCAATCTCATACCAGGCAACCTCCTTCAATGACTCTGTAAGAGCTGCTCAGGAGAACCCCAGAACTAACCCATCATGTGCACACATAACTGTTATGTCTTCCAACTGGAACCATGGTTACTAATCACTTCAGCCACGTGTTAATGCTGCTTAACCCTGAATCACTTCAGCCCCGTATAATGCTGGTTAACACAAAATCACCTGAGCCCCGTGTAATGCTGGTTAAACCAGAATCACCTCAGCCCCGTAATGCTGGTTAACCTAGAATCACTTCAGCCCCGTGTAATGCTGGTTAACACGAAGGTGTGTGTGGTGTATTTTGTAGAGCAAAAGATATAATTATCCAGGGGTCAGGGTGGTCTGGTTAGCTTAGCGCGAGCTGGTCCTAACTAGGTCCTGTTCCAGTTGTGTTGCCAACCTGTCCATTCCCTCTGTTGCTAAGGGGAATGGGAAGGAGGCGGAGGAGGCGGGGGAACAAAGGTAAACTATTTGGGCTGGGTTTCGTATATTTTGTTGTATCTTAATCTTCCACTGGGCAGAAGTGACTGGTGCCCCTTAGAGGAGTAGATCATCTCCCCCTACCTCAAGCACAGGGTGGGAGAGTGTCTCGGCCCCAGGCTATTCAAAGTTTCAAAGTCTGTCTTAACGCCACATGTACATACATGTATCTTTCAGCAAACCTTGGCTGGTCTGAGGTGCACATTGAATGGAGTTCTGATACTGAACATACATATATCGTTGAGAGCTAGCGAGTGAATATGTTAACCTGATTGCTATTGGAAGGACAGTTATAGTCAATTGGGGTAAAAAAAGCCGTGGGGTAAGTTGGGGTAAAAAGGACCAGGGGTCTGGGGAAGACACAACTGCTTATTAAGAATTTAAACAATACTTGATCTGTCAAGTACTTTTCATTAATGTGTTTTTTTTGTATAAAAATATTGACATGAGGACATGACAAAATAAAGAACCTAAACATGTAGAAAATATCCGAAATCAACTTTTTCTGAACTTTTGGGTAGATTAATCAAACTAGTTAGTAAATTATGAATGCTAGCCAAAAGAAAATAGTTTACTAAATAGTTTATTCATTGACCAAAAAATATTTCAATTTTTTTTGATATTTTAGGGTTTTTTGGGTCGGCTTTTTTTAACCACAGATATTTTTGGTCACTCAGGGTAAAAAAAAAACCAGGTGTTTTTTGCAATTTTTTTCTCGTCTGTACTATATTTTCATTTTTTCTTCTCCAGTCATGCTAATTTGTGAGTTGAGCATAATTGTGAGTATATAATTATATGGATTTTACGAGTTACTGAAAGGTGAAATTGAAAGACTTGACATTGTTGATCGCCCAGAATGCTTCTGGAACTGTGACGAATCAGGATTCCCCTCTGATCCTTCTCGATGGAAAACCGTTGGTCCAGTTGGTGCCAAAACTGTGAGGGTGACTTGTGGTGCAAACCAGGAAAACACAACTGTCTTAGCTGTTTGTTGTGCAGATGGTACAGCCTTAGACCCATTGATAATTTTCAAGGGTAAAAACATTCTATCTACTTGGCATGGCGAAAAAGCACTTCCTGAAACCCAATATGGAATTAGTGAATCACAGGATGGATGACAACTATAATATTTCACCAATGGTTCCGAAAATTTGTCGTGAAAACAGAGGGAACTCGACCCCATTACTTCTGCTGTTTGATGGGCACTTGACGCACATGTCGTTAGAAACAATTGAACTTGCCATGGAAGATGATATCTCAATTGTGAAGCTCCCAGCTCACTGCACAGATTTACTCCAGCCACTTGATGTTGCCTGTTTCAGCTCATTGAAAAGCTATTCCGAGGAACTTTTGACGGATATTGTTCACAGAACAGGAGCTAGACAACCTTTAACAAAAGCAGAGTTTGTCAATTGCGTATGTTCCATTTGGAAATCTGGTCTTAGTGAGAATAATGTGAAATCTGGTTTTGCATCTACTGTTTGCATCTACTGGAATATACCCTGTATAAAACAAGGTACAAGCCAAGTAGGCTGGATGAAATCAAATTGACAACAAATGGCAAGCTCTGGGTGCACCAGTAACCGACGAAGGAATTCCTGATCTTAGAGATGTTACACCTTTAACTCCAAAGAAATTGACACCCTTAAATCTAAATCGGACTCATCTTCTTCATCAAAGGCCTCTTCTACACCAACAAGCAGTCGCAACTTATTCAATGAATCATCTTCGAGTTTGGATTCACGTACCTTGGTCGAAATCCTTCAGAAGCATGCTCCACCTGGCATGAAGTATGTCCTGTCCCTAGTACCTGTTGAGCATGAAACTTCATTTGAGGAAGTTATTCGATCACGTGGTAGACCATCTAATAGGCCACCAACCCAACAAAAACGACACAAACTATCAATGCATGGTGCAGTGTTGACCGAATCAGATTTTAAGGAGCAACTTGTGGAGAAAAAGAAGCAAGAAGATGCTAAGCTGGAGAAACAACAGGCTAAAGCTGGGGAAAAAAGCTAAAGAGCGGTAAACGACCAGCAAAAAAAAAAAGGAAGATGGTGGTTTCAGACTCGGAAAGTGATGATGACTCTTGCTCCCAGAAGCTCCCAGAAAAACAATCAAAGGAACACCTTGAATAAAGTTCTTCATCATCTGAATGCGAGCAAACTGATGATGAAAAAGATGCAGTACCCTTTAGATGAGGAGCATATTGGACAATATTATGCTGTCTTCTGGAAATGCCCAAGAAGGTACTACAGTAGACCCTCGCTAATCCGGACCCCGTTAATCCCAAACCTCGCTAATCCGAACTGCATTAGGTAGCAGAACAGCTCGGGAAGAAAAGCTACAAGTTACTATCTGAACAGTATGGAGTTGGAGTCTCAACTATCTCAGACATAAAGAAGAAGGGCAACGAGTTGTGAGAATGCAAAAGGAAGATGACTGAGATGGGATTCCAGAGATCTGCTAAAAGAATGAGGATGGGAAGGGATAAAAATAACTTGTACTCCCACCACCCAGTATATTCAACCCACACCTGCAAAAAATAAACAAATTCAGAGTTCAATATATATAATGATATTCATAAATTTCACTAATCCGAAAATTTCACTAATCCGAACTACTCAGATCCCCAGGCTATTCGGATTAGTGAGGGTCTACTGTACTGGGGAAAGTTAACAAAAGTTTTCACTGATGACGAAGATGCTGATCCCACTTCAGCTGAATTTACCTTCCTTAAAAAAAAGAGTGAAGCACAGACTCAACACATATTTTCTACCAACCGTTAACCATTATTGTACTATTTATTGTACTATTTGAACAAATTTTAATGGAAAAAAGATTCAATTGATAAAATATTGACATTTGATTTTACCTTTTAGGAAAGGGGTGACTTTTTTGGGGGTAAAAAAAAGCCACCATATTTTTATTAATATTTCATTATAGGACATAGGATTTTTTAATTTTTTATGTAGTCATCATTTGGTAGTAAAGTACTAGAGGATGGCACATGTGTTTTTAGTAAATCCTTTACTCTGGGTCTTAAAAGGTAAGGGAAACTATTGACCATACTATTAAACTATTACACAAGATCGAGAATTGCTTCCGCCGATCGCAACTGGTCTTTGAAGGAAATTCCTGGCCTATCCTGTTGTGGAAGCTCTTTTGCTGAGGGAGGCTGCACAGGCACCTGCGCCTACCGGGAACCACTCTGAATCCCTTCCCCTTAGAGAAACGAGGTGTTCCTGGATGGATTTCTTTGCTACAAGTTTCGTTATAGATCTACGCAGTCAGACACACCTTACGCTCACTTTCTTGAATGCAGCAGATCCAACCACAACTGCTTATGTTGTTGCATTCTAATGATGAATCAAGTTCTAGCCACAGTCTCACTAGCCACGCTATGCTAGATATAAACTTGACGTGGTCACAGCTGTAAGTGAGGTCACTAATTGAGGGGCAGTTCCTACAACCAACTGAGACTGAACTATGTGGTGGAAGAAGGAGGGAGGGGTTCATTTGGAGGAAGGGGAAGGGGTTAAATTGGAGGAAGAAAGGGGGGAGGTTATAATTAGAGGAAGAAGGGGAGGTTATAATTAGAGGAAGAAAGGGGAGGAGGTTATAATTAGAGGAAGAAGGGGAGGTTTTAATTAGAGGAAGGGAAGGAGGTTTTAATTATAGGAAGAAGGGGAGGATGTTATAATTAGAGGAAGAAGGGGGAGGTTATAATTAGAGGAAGAAGGGGAGAGGTTTTAATTAGAGGAAGAAGGGGAGGATGTTATAATTAGAGGAAGAAGGGGGAGGTTATAATTAGAGGAAGAAGGGGAGAGGTTATAATTAGAGGAAGAAGGGGAGGTTATAATTAGAGGAAGAAGGGGAGAAATTATAATTAGAGGAAGAAGGGAAGGAGGTTATAATTAGAGGAAGAAGGGGAGAAGTTATAATTAGAGGAAGAAGGGAAGGAGGTTTTAATTAGAGGAAGAAGGGGAGGATGTTATAATTAGAGGAAGAAGGGGGAGGTTATAATTAGAGGAAGAAGGGGAGAGGTTATAATTAGAGAAAGAAGGGGAGGTTATAATTAGAGGAAGAAGGGGAGAAGTTATAATTAGAGGAAGAAGGGGAGGTTATAATTAGAGGAAGAAGAAGGGGAGGAGGTTATAATTAGAGGAAGAAGGGAAGGAGGTTATAATTAGAGGAAGAAGGGGAGGAGGTATAATTAGAGGAAGAAGGGGAGGAGGTATAATTAGAGGAAGAAGGGGAGGTTATAATTAGAGGAAGAAGGGGAGGTTATAATTAGAGGAAGAAGGGGAGAAGTTATAATTAGAGGAAGAAGGGGAGGTTATAATTAGAGGAAGAAGGGAAGGAGGTTATAATTAGAGGAAGAAGGGGAGGTTATAATTAGAGGAAGAAGGGGAGGTTATAATTAGAGGAAGAAGGGGAGAAGTTATAATTAGAGGAAGAAGGGGGGGTTATAATTAGAGGAAGAAGAGAAGGAGGTTATAATTAGAGGAAGAAGGGGAGGAGGTTATAATTAGAGGAAGGGGAGAGGTTATAATTAAGGAAGAAGGGAAGGAGGTTATAATTAGAGGAAGAAGTGGAGGTTATAATTAGAAGAAGGGTAAGAGGTTATAATTAGAGGAAGAAGGGGAGGTTATAATTAGAGGAAGAAGGGGAGGTTATAATTAGAGGAAGAAGGGAAGGAGGTTATAATTAGAGGAAGAAGTGGAGGTTATAATTAGAAGAAGAAGGGGAAGAGGTTATAATTAGAAGAAGGGGAGGTTATAATTAGAGGAAGTTATAATTAGAGGAAGAAGGGGAGGTTATAATTAGAAGAAGGGGAGGTTATAATTAGAGGAAGAAGGGGGAGGGGGAAGGAGGTTATAATTAGAGGAAGAAGGGAAGGAGGTTATAATTAGAGGAAGAAGGGAAGGTTATAATTAGAGGAAGAAGGGGGAGGGGGAAGGTTATAATTAGAGGAAGAAGGGGAGGAGGTTATAATTAGAGGAAGAAGGGGAGAGGTTATAATTAGAGGAAGAAGGGAAGGAGGTTATAATTAGAGGAAGAAGGGAAGGTTATAATTAGATGAAGAAGGGAAGGAGGTTATAATTAGAGGAAGAAGAAGGGGAGGTTATAATTAGAGGAAGAAGGGAAGGAGGTTATAATTAGAGGAAGAAGGGGAGGAGGTTATAATTAGAGGAAGAAGGGAAGGAGGTTATAATTAGAGGAAGAAGGGAAGGAGGTTATAATTAGAGGAAGAAGGGGAGGTTATAATTAGAAGAAGGGGAGGAGGTTATGATTAGAGGAAGAAGGGAAGGAGGTTATAATTAGAGGAAGAAGAAGGGAAGGAGGTTATAATTAGAGGAAGAAGGAGGAGGGGGAAGGAGGTTATAATTAGAGGAAGAAGGGGAAGGGGGAAGGAGGTTATAATTAGAGAAAGAAGAAGGGGAGGAGGTTATATTTAGAGGGTGGTTACAACTGGAGGGGCGGCTCCTACTAAAGGAGGTATGTATATTGTATCAAGTGCATGGATGAAAGTAGTTTGACTTGGACTTTGTTTGAAGATGTAATGCCACAAGAGCAAACTTCTCAATAAACCAATTCTGTTCACTTCTTTGCAGCGAACACGTGCAGCAGCTGCGGACTCCGCCACTTTGTTGTAGGCTAATCGCTATCGTGGTCATTGTGTTGACCACCTCTATAGATTTCCATGTGCTTTACTGAATCAATAGTTGCTGTGATACATTGGAGTCTTTTGATAGTAAAATCTAAAATCGCAACGAAAGGACTTGTGGTACACAAGTTGTGTGTGTGTGGGGGGGGGGGGGGGGGGGTGTGAGAGGGAGGGGGGAAATAGATGCAAGATCCTTAAAGACGAATTTCACTGATTTGGGGCTGCCAGTTAATTACCTTCCAAAGGATTCAAGACCGACTTGAAGTGTTCTTGAAACAGCTGTTTAATATGCAAGGTTTTAGCCGAGATTTGCAGTGCAGGCAGTTCCCTGATACACAAGGTGAAGCATTGCACTCGGAAATTACTTCACACTCCGCCCCAGGATCTATCCGTGGAAGTCCACCATCCAAAGCTCCTGCCCCAGGATCTATCTGTGGAAGTCCACCCTCCAAAGCTAACGCCCCAGGATCTATCTGTGGGATCTATCCGTGGAAGTCCAACATCCAAAGCTTCTGCCCCAGGATCTATCTGTGGAAGTCCACCCTCCAAAGCTAACGCCCCAGGATCTATCTGTGGAAGGCCACCCTCCAAAGCTTCTGCCCCAGGATCTGTCCGTGGAAGTCCGCCCTCCAAAGCTTCCGCTCCAGGACCTATCTGTGGAAGTCCACCCTCCAAAGCTTCTGCCCCAGGATCTATCTGTGGAAGTCCACCCTCCAAAGCTTCCGCCCCAGGACCTATCTGTGGAAGTCCACCCTCCAAAGCTTCTGCCCCAGGATCTATCTGTGGAAGTCCACCCTCCAAAGCTTCCACCCCAGGATCTATCTGTGGAAGTCCACCCTCCAAAGCTGTTGTTCACCTAATCCTAGCCAGAGTTCCATACTGAGAGGTTGTCCACGGATATCCCTTCACTAATTCATTTGCACTGGAGCCTACTGTTTTCAACGCATGAAGTTCCAGGTACACACTAATGCTTAGCTCAAATGTATTAGCAATTTCTTTTTGACTAATTGCAGTTCTGTGGGTTGTGTTCCCCCTACCAAAAATCTTATATGAAACACTGCCAACCCTAACCATAGTTCTAGCCCTAACCCTGTTCTTAATCTAGCCCTAGTCCTAGCCCTAGTCCTAACCCTAGTCCTAGTCTTAACCTAACCACTAGTCCTAGTCCTAACCCTAGTCCTAACCCTTGTCCTAACCCTAGTCCTGACCACCCTAGTCCTGACCACCCTAGTCCTGACCACCCTAGTCCTGACCACCCTAGTCCTGACCACCCTAGTCCTGACCACCCTAGTCCTGACCACCCTAGTCCTGACCACCCTAGTCCTGACCACCCTAGTCCTGACCACCCTAGTCCTGACCACCCTAGTCCTGACCACCCTAGTCCTGACCACCCTAGTCCTGACCACCCTAGTCCTGACCACCCTAGTCCTGACCACCCTAGTCCTGACCACCCTAGTCCTGACCACCCTAGTCCTGACCACCCTAGTCCTGACCACCCTAGTCCTGACCACCCTAGTCCTGACCACCCTAGTCCTGACCACCCTAGTCCTGACCACCCTAGTCCTGACCACCCTAGTCCTGACCACCCTAGTCCTGACCACCCTAGTCCTGACCACCCTAGTCCTGACCACCCTAGTCCTGACCACCCTAGTCCTGACCACCCTAGTCCTGACCACCCTAGTCCTGACCACCCTAGTCCTGACCACCCTAGTCCTGACCACCCTAGTCCTGACCACCCTAGTCCTGACCACCCTAGTCCTGACCACCCTAGTCCTGACCACCCTAGTCCTGACCACCCTAGTCCTGACCACCCTAGTCCTGACCACCCTAGTCCTGACCACCCTAGTCCTGACCACCCTAGTCCTGACCACCCTAGTCCTGACCACCCTAGTCCTGACCACCCTAGTCCTGACCACCCTAGTCCTGACCACCCTAGTCCTGACCACCCTAGTCCTGACCACCCTAGTCCTGACCACCCTAGTCCTGACCACCCTAGTCCTGACCACCCTAGTCCTGACCACCCTAGTCCTGACCACCCTAGTCCTGACCACCCTAGTCCTGACCACCCTAGTCCTGACCACCCTAGTCCTGACCACCCTAGTCCTGACCACCCTAGTCCTGACCACCCTAGTCCTGACCACCCTAGTCCTGACCACCCTAGTCCTGACCACCCTAGTCCTGACCACCCTAGTCCTGACCACCCTAGTCCTGACCACCCTAGTCCTGACCACCCTAGTCCTGACCACCCTAGTCCTGACCACCCTAGTCCTGACCACCCTAGTCCTGACCACCCTAGTCCTGACCACCCTAGTCCTGACCACCCTAGTCCTGACCACCCTAGTCCTGACCACCCTAGTCCTGACCACCCTAGTCCTGACCACCCTAGTCCTGACCACCCTAGTCCTGACCACCCTAGTCCTGACCACCCTAGTCCTGACCACCCTAGTCCTGACCACCCTAGTCCTGACCACCCTAGTCCTGACCACCCTAGTCCTGACCACCCTAGTCCTGACCACCCTAGTCCTGACCACCCTAGTCCTGACCACCCTAGTCCTGACCACCCTAGTCCTGACCACCCTAGTCCTGACCACCCTAGTCCTGACCACCCTAGTCCTGACCACCCTAGTCCTGACCACCCTAGTCCTGACCACCCTAGTCCTGACCACCCTAGTCCTGACCACCCTAGTCCTGACCACCCTAGTCCTGACCACCCTAGTCCTGACCACCCTAGTCCTGACCACCCTAGTCCTGACCACCCTAGTCCTGACCACCCTAGTCCTGACCACCCTAGTCCTGACCACCCTAGTCCTGACCACCCTAGTCCTGACCACCCTAGTCCTGACCACCCTAGTCCTGACCACCCTAGTCCTGACCACCCTAGTCCTGACCACCCTAGTCCTGACCACCCTAGTCCTGACCACCCTAGTCCTGACCACCCTAGTCCTGACCACCCTAGTCCTGACCCTAGTCCTGACCCTAGTCCTGACCCTAGTCCTGACCCTAGTCCTGACCCTAGTCCTGACCCTAGTCCTGACCCTAGTCCTGACCCTAGTCCTGACCCTAGTCCTGACCCTAGTCCTGACCCTAGTCCTGACCCTAGTCCTGACCCTAGTCCTGACCCTAGTCCTGACCCTAGTGTCCTGACCCTAGTCCTGACCCTAGTCCTGACCCTAGTCCTGACCCTAGTCCTGACCCTAGTCCTGACCCTAGTCCTGACCCTAGTCCTGACCCTAGTCCTGACCCTAGTCCTGACCCTAGTCCTGACCCTAGTCCTGACCCTAGTCCTGACCCTAGTCCTGACCCTAGTCCTGACCCTAGTCCTGACCCTAGTCCTGACCCTAGTCCTGACCCTAGTCCTGACCCTAGTCCTGACCCTAGTCCTGACCCTAGTCCTGACCCTAGTCCTGACCCTAGTCCTGACCCTAGTCCTGACCCTAGTCCTGACCCTAGTCCTGACCCTAGTCCTGACCCTAGTCCTGACCCTAGTCCTGACCCTAGTCCTGACCCTAGTCCTGACCCTAGTCCTGACCCTAGTCCTGACCCTAGTCCTGACCCTAGTCCTGACCCTAGTCCTGACCCTAGTCCTGACCCTAGTCCTGACCCTAGTCCTGACCCTAGTCCTGACCCTAGTCCTGACCCTAGTCCTGACCCTAGTCCTGACCCTAGTCCTGACCCTAGTCCTGACCCTAGTCTCCTGACCCTAGTCCTGACCCTAGTCCTGACCCTAGTCTCCTGATCCTAGTCTCCTGACCCTAGTCCTAACCCTAGTCCTAACCCTAGTCCTAACCCTCGTCCTAACCCTCGTCCTAACCCTCGTCCTAACCCTCGTCCTAACCCTAGTCGTAACCCTAGTCGTAACCCTAGTCATAACCTAGTCCTAACCCTAGTCCTAACCCTCGTCCTAACCCTCGTCCTAACCCTAGTCGTAACCCTAGTCGTAACCCTAGTCATAACCTAGTCCTAACCCTAGTCCTAACCCTAGTCCTAACCCTAGTCCTAACCCTAGTCCTAACCCTCGTCCTAACCCTCGTCCTAACCCTCGTCCTAACCCTAGTCGTAACCCTAGTCGTAACCCTAGTCATAACCTAGTCCTAACCCTAGTCCTAACCCTCGTCCTAACCCTCGTCCTAACCCTCGTCCTAACCCTAGTCCTAACCCTAGTCGTAACCCTAGTCGTAACCCTAGTCCTAACCCTAGTCCTAACCCTAGTCCTAACCCTAGTCCTAACCCTAGTCGTAATCTATCCTAGCCCTAGTCCTAATCCTAGTCTTATCCCTAACCAGAGAGCACAGCTTTCTCAGTCCAAGCAGAGATCATGGCTATATAGACCTATTCAAAAGATAAAAGGGATTTTGTCTCAATTCCTCATGATCTGATATTGTGAAGAACTGGTGAGACTTCAGTTACCCAAATACACCTTCCCACAGTCCCAAATACACCCTCTCCAGTCCCAAATACACCTTCCCACAGTCCCAAATACACCCTCCCAAGTCCCAAATACACGCTCCCCAGTCCCAACATGTTCAGATAACTGACTCCCTGCTGTATTAGGTGGGCAAGAACTTTGAACTAAGCATAATCATGGATGACCACGGATTGCCCACGGCATTCTCGGACGCACCGAGTAGCAGACATACATACATAATATATATGGGAAGCTAGCCTCACATATATATATATATTATATATATACATAATATATATGAGAAGCTAGCCTCATAAATATATACATATACATAATATATATGAGAAGCTAGCCTCACATATATATATATATATACACACATATATATACACATAATATATATATATATATATGAGAAGCTAGCCTCACATATATATATATATTATATATATACATCATATATATGAGAAGCTAGCCTCATAAATATATACATATACATAATATATATGAGAAGCTAGCCTCACATATATATATATATATACACACATATATATACTGTACATAATATATATGAGAAGCTAGCCTCACATATATATATATATATACATACATAATATATATGAGAAGATAGCCTCGTATATATATACACATATACATAATATATATGAGAAGATAGCCTCACATATATATATACACACATATATATATATATATGAGAAGATAGCCTCACATATATATATATATATATATACACACATATATATATATATATATATACACACATATATATATATGAGAAGCTAGCCTCACATATATATATATATATACATACATATATATATGAGAAGCTAGCCTCACATATATATATATATATATACACATATACATAATATATATATATATATATATATATATAACACATAATTATATATAATATATATGAAGGAAAATGTTAAAACAAACAAATTAACATTTTGAAAAAGACAGGAAGCAAGACTGTACCCATGCAGACAACAAACAATTAAATGACCCTTTACCATTTTAAAAACATGTGTCATATTATTTTAAAATGCATGATTTTTAAATGGTAAAGGGTTATTTAAACAGGAGGTCTACGTGGGTACAGCCTCATTTCCTTTAAGATTGTTTTGTAAAAATGATTTTTCCCTCCCCCTCGTTTCACCACTTGTATTTTGAGGTCTGCCGGTTTACTACCTTAGTGAAGGATTCAAGCATACTGGGAGATTTACTACCTTAGTGAAGGATTCAAGGCACACTGGGAGGTTTACTACCTTAGTGAAGGATTCATGGCACACTGGGAGGTTTACTACCTTAGTGAAGGATTCAAGCATACTGGAGATTTACTACCTTAGTGAAGGATTCAAGGCACACTGGGAGGTTTACTACCTTAGTGAAGGATTCATGGCACACTGGGAGGTTTACTACCTTAGTGAAGGATTCAAGGCACTCTGGGATGTTTACTACCTTAGTGAAGGATTCAAGGCACACTGGGAGGTTCACTACCTTAGTGAAGGATTCAAGGCACACTGGGAAGTTTACTACCTCAGCAAAGGATTCAATGCACACTGGGAGGTTTGCTACCTTAGTGAAGGATTCAAGCATACTGGGAGGTTTACTACCTTAGTGAAGGATTCAAGGCACACTGGGAGGTTTGCTACCTTAGTGAAGGATTCAAGCATACTGGGAGGTTTGCTACCCTAGTGAAGTATTCAAGGCACACTGGGAGGTTTACTACCTTAGTGAAGTATTCAAGCATACTGGGAGGTTTACTACCTTAGTGAAGTATTCAAGCATACTGGAGGTTTACTACCTTAGTGAAGGATTCAAGGCACACTGGGAGGTTTACTACCTTAGTGAAGGATTCATGGCACACTGGGAGGTTTACTACCTTAGTGAAGGATTCAAGGCACTCTGGGATGTTTACTACCTTAGTGAAGGATTCAAGGCACACTGGGAAGTTTACTACCTCAGCAAAGGATTCAAGGCACACTGGGAGGTTTACTACCTTAGTGAAGTATTCAAGCATACTGGGAGGTTTACTACCTTAGTGAAGGATTCAAGGCACACTGGGAGGTTTACTACCTTAGTGAAGGATTCAAGGCACACTGGGAGGTTTACTACCTCAGCAAAGGATTCAAGGCACACTGGGAGGTTCACTACCTTAGTGAAGGATTCAAGGCACACTGGGAGGTTTACTACCTTAGTGAAGGATTCAAGGCACACTGGGAGGTAGTGAAGGATTCAAGGCATGCTGGGAGGTTTACTACCTTAGTGAAGGATTCAAGGCACACTGGGAGGTTTACTACCTTAGTGAAGGATTCAGGGCACACTGGGAGGTTTACTACCCTAGTGAAGTATTCAAGGCACACTGGGAGGTTTACTACCTTAGTGAAGTATTCAAGGCACACTGGGAAGATTACTACCTCAGCGAAGGATTCAAGGAACACTGGGAAGATTACTACCTCAGCGAAGGTTTCAAGGAATGCTGGGAGTATTACTACCTCAGCGAAGGATCCAAGAAATGCTGGGAGGTTTACTACCTCAGCGAAGCCTCAGCGAAGGACTCAAGGAATACTGGGAGGTTTACTACCTTAGTGAAGGATTCAGGGCACACTGGGAAGATTACTACCTCAGCGAATTCAAAGAACACTGGGAAGATTACTACCTCAGTAAAGGGTTCAAGGAATGAATGCTGGGTGGTTTACTACCTCAGCGAAGGACTCAAGGAACACTGGGAGTGTTTTTGGAGCTAGTAAGTGACTGAAACACATTTGGGATGCTCAGAAGCTACCAACACCAGGAGACATAAGCTTGATTTGTTCCATGTGTTGTTGTTGTTCTTTTTGGGGGGAAGGGGTTGTCATCTGCCATTTTAAAAAATGGCATTATAAGGAATAATGTATGTACATCCTTCATCACATGCTATAAATAGAGCTCCTTGTTCAATACAGTGTGTGTCGACTGCTGCATAAAACATATACATGTACATAGGTCACAACATATGCACAGGATCAGCAACAATGCCAGCAGAAGCAACAACTAGGCAGCAGAAGCAACAACTAGGCCAGCAGAAGCAACAACAAAGCCAAGCCACAACAATAGTAGAAACAACAAGTCGGCCATCAGAAGCAACAATTGGGCCATCAGAAGCAACAACTAGGCCAGCAGAAGCAACAACTAGGCCAGCAGAAGCAACAGCAATGCCAGTAGAAACAACAAGGCCAGTATAAACAACAATAATGCCAGCAGAAGCAACAACTAGGCCAGCAGAAGCAACAAGGCCAAGCCACAACAAGGCCAAGCCACAACAAGGCCAAGCCACAACAAGGCCAAGCCACAACAAGGCCAAGCCACAACAAGGCCAAGCCACAACAAGGCCAAGCCACAACAAGGCCAAGCCACAACAAGGCCAAGCCACAACAAGGCCAAGCCACAACAAGGCCAAGCCACAACAAGGCCAAGCCACAACAAGGCCAAGCCACAACAAGGCCAAGCCACAACAAGGCCAAGCCACAACAAGGCCAGCAGAAGCAACAATATCATCAACAACAACAACAACAACAACAACAACAACCAGCAACTTGCTTTGCATCTGATGAGTGATTTGCTCCTGCCAGGTCTGGGCCACTTCCGGGTTGGGACATCTGAACGTGACCTTGTACAGCTCTCCGATAGAATCTGGCCGAGATTTGAGAGCATGGAGTGTGAAGCAACAGCCGGGGACCACAGACGATGTGGACAGGGTTGATGCTCTCCGCTTCAGCTTCAGATTTGTCGATTGTCGGGGTTGGTGTGTGAGTGTGGAAGTGGAGGGCTGAAAGGTGGAGGAAGAGGAGGAGCCGTGGGGGGCGACAGGTACGATAGGCGAGCAAGGGGTGATGGGGGTGTGTGAGCTCTGCGAGGAAGTGCCTTGAGATACCGCGTAGACATCGCTCAGGTAGAGGGTCTCCATCTTGGCTGTTGTGAGGGTGGGATGGGGGGGGGGGGGGGAGAAAGGGAAATCATCGACCAAATCATGTTATTAATGCGTTATTAACCACATACAAACTAAAATAGGACATGTTGATTGTCATTTCCACGCCCGTGATCACTTCACACTTCAAATAATTCACTCCCACACACCACTATTCCTACCGCCTTCAAATTGACTGGTGTTATTTGACGATTAACACCCAACAACTTGTGCACATGCTGCTCGATCTGAGTGAGGACACACGTGTCCATTTCACTCTGCAAGTGTTCAGTGAACAGGGAGGGCATGCCCTCGACCACCTTGTGCCCTCGTACAGTACGCGCTGATTGCAGATGGTCCCGAAATAAATAGTTTGCATTCAGACTATTCGAAGAAATACGAGCGTTTCTGCATCATGTCAAGATGAGAGTCAATGGAGGAGGCTTTTGCTCGTACTCAGCAAATCTCAAACAGAAAGGGATGAAAATGGGGGGGGTATCCAAAATCCACCCCCACCCACCCCCAATCCCAAGCAAATTCCATAGTCGTGGTTATTGTTTCATTGCCTCCCGTAGCTGTCTACAGTGCTTAATTAGCATACCAATTAGGGGGTGGGATGGCTGTGTGTATACATATTATTATTAGATGCCAATTAGGGGGTGGGATGGGCTTAATGATGTGTGTATAACATACTATTATTAATTAGGGGGTGGGATGAGGGATAATTTCATGGGAAAAAACCTGCCCTCCTTTGTGAGAAGCCATAACCCTTTATTCCTACATGTTGGTAGATACACTAGGTTTTTAAAAAGTCCAAGGCAAAGGTAATTAGTTGGTGCTAATTGCAGGGACTGCCTTGTTAAGATTGATCTAATTAGTGCATTAATTAAATAATCATTACTCTGACATCCATATCCATACCTGGTAACCATACCTGGCAACCATGCACCCGTGAAAAAAAAGTAGACATTCACTTTTCCTCTGCCCTAGCTAAAGGCCAGTTCACAATACGCTGCATCGTGTTTCTTCGAGCAGTTCACAACATCGGCATGGTCGCATCGAATCATTAAAATTGAATTTTCACCCCCAAAACTACAAACGCCTCCCATTAATTTATTAACCTTCGATCCGTACTTAGGAAAGTTCCTCACTGCCTCTATCAACCTTATGAAAGTTCCTCACTGCCTCTATCAACCTTATGCAAGTTCCTCACTGCCTCTATCAACCTTATGAAAGTTCCTCACTGCCTCTATCAACCTTATGAAAGTTCCTCACTGCCTCTATCAACCTTATGAAAGTTCCTCACTGCCTCTATCAACCTTATGAAAGTTCCTCACTGCCTCTATCAACCTTATGAAAGTTCCTCACTGCCTCTACCAACCTTATGAAAGTTCCTCGCAGCCTCTATCAACCTTATGAAAGTTCCTCGCAGCCTCTATCAACCTTATGAAAGTTCCTCGCAGCCTCTATCAACCTTATGAAAGTTCCTCACTGCCTCTATCAACCTTATGAAAGTTCCTCACTGCCTCTATCAACCTTATGAAAGTTCCTCACTGACCTTATGAAAGTTCCTCGCAGCCTCTATCAACCTTATGAAAGTTCCTCACTGCCTCTATCAACCTTATGAAAGTTCCTCACTGCCTCTATCAACCTTATGAAAGTTCCTCACTGCCTCTATCAACCTTATGAAAGTTCCTCACTGCCTCTATCAACCTTATGAAAGTTCCTCACTGACCTTATGAAAGTTCCTCGCAGCCTCTATCAACCTTATGAAAGTTCCTCACTGCCTCTATCAACCTTATGAAAGTTCCTCACTGTCTCTATCAATCTTATGAAAGTTCCTCACCTCTATAAACCTTATGAAAGTTCCTCACTGCCTCTATCAACCTTATGAAATTACCTCATTGCCTCTTTCAACCTTATGAAAGTTCCTCACTGCCTCTATCAACCTTATGAAAGTTCCTCGCTGCCTCTATCAACTTTATGAAAGTTCCTCACTGCCACTATCAACCTTATGAAAGTTCCTCACTGCCTCTATCAACCTTATGAAAGTTCCACACTGCCTCTATCAACCTTATGAAAGTTCCTCACTGCCTCTATCAACCTTATGAAAGTTCCTCACTGCCTCTATCTACCTTATGAAAGTTCCTCACTGCCACTATCAACCTTTCACTATCAACCTTTCCTCGTTCATCACTTCCTTAAAAGGACAAAAAATGTTTTTGCAAAAACACAAATAAAGCACACCAGCACATGTTGACCACCGTGTTGTGACCAAAGCTTGAATAGAAATCGAGTCCATTCAAGCGAGTAACATGACGTGATGCAACTTCATGCTCACAACAAACAAAAAAATATAATGCATTCCCGACGCTCAACTTTGCTTGTGCAAACGGCATATTGCAAACCAGCATTGAGTCGGTCTTCTAGCAGACTACATTGAGGGATGCAGACAATGTCTGAGCACAGTCTGGGGGGAGCATCTTGTACAGACATACTTGGACATCTTGTCTACTAGTCTGTCTGCTCCCTGGAAACTTGAGAAGCGTAAGCCAGATCCAGGGCTCGGGTGGACAAGGCTATAATAATGCTCACCCAAGCAATCACATTCTTCTTCCCTACCAATGACCCAGGCATGTATGCATAGTCTCTTGTGCACCCACTCAGTGGCTCCTTCCCTACCCATGACCCAGGCATATGTATAGTTTCTTGTGCACCCACTCAGTGGTTCCTTCCCTACCCATGACCCAGGCATATGTATAGTCTCTTGTGCACCCACTCAGTGGTTCCTTCCCTACCCATGACCCAGGCATATGTATAGTCTCTTGTGCACCCACTCAGTGATTCCTTCCCTACCCATGACCCAGGCATATGTATAGTCTCTTGTGCACCCACTCAGTGGTTCCTTCCCTACCCATGACCCAGGCATATGTATAGTCTCTTGTGCACCCACTCAGTGATTCCTTCCCTACCCATGACCCAGGCATATGCATAGTCTCTTGTGCACCCACTCAGTGGTTTCTCCAGAGAGTTCCAATCTCAAATCTCAACCCTAAAAGATGCATGGTATCTCCTTATGCACCAATACAGCAGTAAACCCCACTCTAAAAGATACCCAGCAGTACCCTACCCCCAAGAGTTTAAAAAAAAATCAAAATCCTTCCTCCCCTCCACCCTGTCTGTGATACAGACCTCGTGTGCTGAATGTGTTTATCACACTGCTGGGCTGCAACTCCATGAACAAGAAGACACATTATCCTGCAAGTCATTTATGACACATCACTAGATATCGGTCCAAGGTGACCAACAGTCTATGCATTCTGCACAGACATGTTGCCCACCTGTGCACAATGCCATTACTACCAACCACTCCATCACATGGAATGGAGCAGCAATCTCTTTGTTTGGTATGGAACGAAGAAAAAGGGATTACTTCCTGCTGGGTAGTCTCTCTACATTATGGAAGTACAACTCTTGAGGTTTGCTCCACTCCAAGTCTACCCTCATTAGGAATCAATGTGTACAACTTGATGGCTCAAGAAGAAAGGTCGTCTCTGACCGAGGGACATCCACACCGACCACAGACACACATTTTACACAAGGTCATCCGAGGATTTCAAAATTTCAAAATATTCCCCCCAACTAGAACTCAACCTGTTTGTGTAAGACAGCTAGGAACTATCAACAGACGCACCAACAACCACTGCAGATTTCCCTAGCAACAACTGCAACTGCCACCAAGTATGCCCTAGTAACCACTGCAGCATTCCTTAGCAACCACTGCCACCAAGAATGCCCCTCGCTAGTCCAGCCAGTATTAGGTTGGTGAACCAAGGTCATGGCAATACTGGACATACACATCTTGGCTAACACACATAGCACTTGCTTGTACCCCTGTAGATAAAACTCCAGTAGTTGGAGCTGAAAGTATATATAGCAGTTTCCATTTCTTTCTACTTTCATTTTGAGTGACAGTATTTTAAGAAATATTCTCAGCTTACCCGCTCTCTCCTGACATGTCCACTTTGCCTCAGCTGATCTAGATATTGCTGCTCGGCATTCCTTCTCTCTCCTGGCATGTCTCAGCCTCTCAAGATATTGCTGCTCAGCTTTCCTGCTCTCTCCTGGCATGTCCACTTTGTCTCAGCCTCTCAGATATTGCTGCTCAGCTTTCCTGCTCTCTCCTGACATGTCCACTTTGCCTCATCCTCTCTAGATATTGCTGCTCAGCTTTCCTGCTCTCTCCTGGCATGTCCACTTTGTCTCAGCCACTCAAGATATTGCTGCTCAGCTTTCCTGCTCTCTCCTGACATGTCCACTTTGTCTCAGCCTCTCTAGATATTGCTGACATGCTTAGCTACCAGCTGTGTGGTACTGCTCAGCTTTCCTGAGATGTCCACTTTGCCTCATCCTCTCTAGATATTGCTGCTCAGCTTTCCTGCTCTCTCCTGGCATGTCCACTTTGTCTCAGCCTCTCTAGATATTGCTGCTCAGCTTTCCTGCTCTCTCCTGACATGTCCACTTTGTCTCAGCCTCTCTAGATATTGCTGCTCAGCTCTCCTGCTCTCTCCTGACATGTCTACTTTGTCTCAGCCTCTCTAGATATTGCTGCTCAGCATTCCTTCTCTCTCCTGGCATGTCCACTTTGTCTCAGCCTCTCTAGATATTGTGCTTAGCTTTCCTGCTCTCTCAATGCCAGGAAAGAGCAGGAAAGCTAAACAGCAATACCTTCAAGAGAAACAGCATATACTAGCACATACATAGCCAATGCTGCTAACATCTTTCTGGAGGGGGTATGGAGACTAGAGCATCTAGCCCAAACACTGAGTGAGTAAATTCAAGTTGATCATTGAAAAATTCATTGTAAGTGTGTATTATTATTTTTCTTTCTCACTTTACTCGTGGATATGTATTATTGACCAATACAAGGAGGGAAGGATGTAGAACAACAGTGTTATTTCATCTGACTACTGTGATAAATCAAACACATACAAGGCTTCTCATTCTTCTCATTCACCATGACTTCAACAATCATCATCGAAAGGGGACACACACTGGACCAACAACACACTGGGCAGGTTGAAGTAGGTTGACAATAGCTCTATGGGGACACACACTGGACCAACACCACACTGGGTTGAGGCAGGTTGAAGTAGGTTGACAATAGCTCTATGGGGACACACACTGGACCAACATCACAATGGGTTGAGGCAGGTTGAAGTAGATTGATAGCTCTAAGGGGACACACACTGGACCAACACCACACTGGGTTGAGGCAGGTTGAAGTAGATTGATAGCTCTAAGGGGACACACACTGGACCAACACCACACTGGGTTGAGGCAGGTTGAAGTAGATTGATAGCTCTAGGGGGACACACACTGGACCAACACCACACTGGGTTGAGGCAGGTTGAAGTAGATTGATAGCTCTAGGGGGACACACACTGGACCAACACCACACTGGGTTGAGGTAGGTTGATAGCCCTATGGGGACCTAGACATGACCCCACTAATTAGTGTAATTAACCACAACCACACCTGCCGCCTACTTGCCATGCCTTCACAAGGTCAACACGATCACTACATACATAGTGTCCAAATGGGCACTTACAACATTAGTAAGCACCCATCAACACCTGACCAAGACAACGCTTCCGGTTGCATGCCAGATGCTGCTGCAGGAGACCACCCAGAAACAGTTGGAAGTTATTGAGACTTTTACTGTCGACATCACACAAAATCAGTGCCCATACAGACACCCACATACATAAACACACATGTACATATACATACATACATACACACACATGAATACATACACATGTATATACATACACACACACATACGCATGTGCATACATACACATGTATATACACACATGTATATATGCACACACACATACACATGTACATACATACATACACACATACATACACACATACATACATAGGAAGGAATGGGTGGAAAGGGGTGGGGGGTGGGGGAGGAGCCGTGCTAGTATCAACAGTTGCCTTAGATCTCCACCTCAGGCCACCGTCTTGTCTTGAAACCTGTGACATCATACTAACTACTCCATTGTCTCTGTACGCACGAAAACTACGAGGGCCATAAACCATTCCGAATCAGCATGACAAGGAGATGGTTTTAGGCGGGAAAAGTTTTGATTCCACCCACCCACCCACCCCCAAAAAAAGTTGCCTCCAAGCTCCTGGAAGCCACCATTGCTATTGTCGGCTATTAAATTTAAAAAAAGGGGGGGGGAGATATACCTGTGCATGCACTTTTCATATTCCCGACGATACTTCACAAATATGGTGGCACTAACAACCAACTCCACTAGCTACGTCTGAGCGTGCATAACGCATAGCAAGGCTGCCTGCCTCTAGCCCTACTCTGTTAGAAAAACACCTTAATTACAATGATTGCTGTTCTGTGTCTTCAGAAATACATACATGTGTTTGATCAACAATATTACTTCCTCCACCTTCGGTGTGGGGCCTCTGCTAATATTTCCTGTCGTCTCCCTCTCTCTCCTGTCACCTCTCACCCAAACACTCCACACCATGAGCGTTATCACCCAATCTCTGGGGAGGTCATAACACCCTCACAACAGAAGACATAGTCATAACAGCACTAGGCTTGTGTGCACACACCTTGACTCATTCATTGTTGTTGTTGTCACAATTGTCCAATGGGTATCAAAATTGAACCTGTTAGCTCGTGCATCCTCAGGGATACGCAAGTTTGCCATTGGAATTATGACATTCCATGTGCTCCCATCGATGTGTTCACCATATCCAGCCCCAGCCCTTCAGGGGTCCAGCTGGTGGGGGCCTAGGCTCTGCTTCACGATGAGCCCAGCTGGTTAGGCCTGCTACTTGGCGAGCATAACTGGTGGATGCCTAGGCTCGGATTCATGGGGAGCCCAGCTGGTGGGTGTCTAGGCTCTGATTTATGGTGAGCACAGCTAGTGGGTACTCAGGTTCCCCTTCATGTGGATCCAATAGGTGCCTAGGCTCTGCTTCATGTGGATCCAATAGGTACCTAGGCTATGCTTCATGTGGATCCAATAGGTACCTAGGCTATGCTTCATGTGGATCCAATAGGTGCCTAGGCTATGCTTCATGTGGATCCAATAGGTACCTAGGCTATGCTTCATGTGGATCCAATAGGTACCTAGGCTCTGCTTATAGGTGCCTAGGCTATGCTTCATGTGGATCCAATAGGTGCCTAGGCTATGCTTCATGTGGATCCAATAGGTGCCTAGGCTCTGCTTCATGTGGATCCAATAGGTGCCTAGGCTCTGCTTCATGTGGATCCAATACGTGCCTAGGCTCTGCTTCATGTGGATCCAATAGGTGCCTAGGCTCTGGGTCCAATAGGTACCTAGGCTGTGCTTCATGTGGATCCAATAGGTGCCTAGGCTCTGGGTCCAATAGGTACCTAGGCTCTGCTTCATGTGGATCCAATAGGTGCCTAGGCTGTGCTTCATGTGGATCCAATAGGTGCCTAGGCTCTGCTTCATGTGGATCCAATAGGTGCCTAGGCTCTGCTTCATGTGGATCCAATAGGTACCTAGGCTATGCTTCATGTGGATCCAATAGGTGCCTAGGCTCTGCTTCATGTGGATCCAATAGGTGCCTAGGCTCTGCTTCATGTGGATCCAATAGGTGCCTAGGCTCTGCTTCATGTGGATCCAATAGGTACCTAGGCTGTGCTTCATGTGGATCCAATAGGTACCTAGGCTGTGCTTCATGTGGATCCAATAGGTGCCTAGGCTATGCTTCATGTGGATCCAATAGGTACCTAGGCTGTGCTTCATGTGGATCCAATAGGTACCTAGGCTCTGCTTCATGTGGATCCAATAGGTGCCTAGGCTATGCTTCATGTGGATCCAATAGGTGCCAGGCTCTGCTTCATGTGGATCCAATAGGTGCCTAGGCTCTGCTTCATGTGGATCCAATAGGTGCCTAGGCTCTGCTTCATGTGGATCCAATAGGTGCCTAGGCTATACTTCATGTGGATCCAATAGGTGCCTAGGCTCTGCTTCATGTGGATCCAATAGGTGCCTAGGCTGTGCTTCATGTGGATCCAATAGGTGCCTAGGCTCTGCTTCATGTGGATCCAATAGGTGCCTAGGCTCTGCTTCATGTGGATCCAATAGGTGCCTAGGCTCTGCTTCATGTGGATCCAATAGGTGCCTAGGCTCTGCTTCATGTGGATCCAATAGGTGCCTAGGCTCTGCTTCATGTGGATCCAATAGGTGCCTAGGCTCTGGATCCAATAGGTACCTAGGCTGTGCTTCATGTGGATCCAATAGGTACCTAGGCTATGCTTCATGTGGATCCAATAGGTGCCTAGGCTCTGCTTCATGTGGATCCAATAGGTACCTAGGCTGTGCTTCATGTGGATCCAATAGGTACCTAGGCTCTGCTTCATGTGGATCCAATAGGTGCCTAGGCTCTGCTTCATGTGGATCCAATAGGTGCCTAGGCTCTGCTTCATGTGGATCCAATAGGTGCCTAGGCTATGCTTCATGTGGATCCAATAGGTGCCTAGGCTGTGCTTCATGTGGATCCAATAGGTGCCTAGGCTCTGCTTCATGTGGATCCAATAGGTGCCTAGGCTCTGCTTCATGTGGATCCAATAGGTGCCTAGGCTCTGCTTCATGTGGATCCAATAGGTGCCTAGGCTCTGCTTCATGTGGATCCAATAGGTGCCTTGGCTCTGCTTCATGTGGATCCAATAGGTACCTAGGCTGTGCTTCATGTGGATCCAATAGGTACCTAGGCTCTGCTTCATGTGGATCCAATAGGTGCCTAGGCTCTGGATCCAATAGGTGCCTAGGCTATGCTTCATGTGGATCCAATAGGTACCTAGGCTATGCTTCATGTGGATCCAATAGGTACCTAGGTTGTGCTTCATGTGGATCCAATAGGTGCCTAGGCTCTGCTTCATGTGGATCCAATAGGTGCCTAGGCTCTGCTTCATGTGGATCCAATAGGTGCCTAGGCTATGCTTCATGTGGATCCAATAGGTACCTAGGCTGTGCTTCATGTGGATCCAATAGGTGCCTAGGCTATGCTTCATGTGGATCCAATAGGTGCCTAGGCTATGCTTCATGTGGATCCAATAGGTGCCTAGGCTCTGCTTCATGTGGATCCAATAGGTGCCTAGGCTCTGCTTCATGTGGATCCAATAGGTGCCTAGGCTCTGCTTCATGTGGATCCAATAGGTGCCTAGGCTCTGCTTCATGTGGATCCAATAGGTGCCAGGCTGTGCTTCATGCGGATCCAATAGGTCCGCTTCATGTGGATCCAATAGGTGCCTAGGCTCTGCTTCATGTGGATCCAATAGGTGCCTAGGCTGTGCTTCATGTGGATCCAATAGGTGCCTAGGCTGTGGATCCAATAGGTGCCTAGGCTGTGGATCCAATAGGTGCCTAGGCTGTGGATCCAATAGGTGCCTAGGCTCTGCTTCATGTGGATCCAATAGGTGCCTAGGCTCTGCTTCGTGTGGATCCAGCCTAGGCTCTCAAGGTGAGCATAGCTGTTGGGTACGTAATGGAGAGCCTAGCTGAAGTATTTGTGCATTCTGTCTTAGCATGTCTATCATGTGGACAGAGGATTAATGGCAAACATGGAGAAGGAAAGAATGTTGTTTCCCTGTACAAATTCTCCTCTCTGTAGTAAAGACATACCATGCAACATTGAGCACCATCACCTGATGCTGTTGATCCATATCTCCTCAGGAGGAAGAGGGACGAAACCCAGTCATTAATTATTTCATGCCTCATTTAACTACCTTTTACATTTAGCTCCGAAGGTGAGGATTGGTGTCGATGACAATACCAGAATTATCTAGGCGGTTCAAAGTTCTTGCCCACATAACATTGGCCAGGAATAGGGATATAGGGCTAGGAATGTAGAGCTAGGGATATAGGGCTAGGCATGTAGGGCTAGGGATATAGGGCTAGGGATATAGGGCTAGGGATATAGGGCTAGGGATATAGGGCTAGGCATGTAGGGCTAGGCATGTAGGGCTAGGGATATAGGGCTAGGCATGTAGGGCTAGGGATATAGTGCTAGGCATGTAGGGCTAGGCTAGGCATGTAGGGCTAGGCATGTAGGGCTAGGCATGTAGGACTAGGCATGTAGGGCTAGGGATATAGAACTAGGGATGTAGGGCTAGGGATATAGGGATAGGCATGTAGGGCTAGGGATATAGGGCTAGGCATGTAGGGCTAGGGATATAGGGCTAGGGATATAGGGCTAGGGATATAGGGCTAGGGATATAGGGCTAGGCATGTAGGGCTAGGCATGTAGGGCTAGGGATATAGGGCTAGGCATGTAGGGCTAGGGATATAGTGCTAGGCATGTAGGGCTAGGCTAGGCATGTAGGGCTAGGCATGTAGGGCTAGGCATGTAGGGCTAGGCATGTAGGGCTAGGCATGTAGGACTAGGCATGTAGGGCTAGGGATATAGAACTAGGGATGTAGGGCTAGGGATATAGAACTAGGGATGTAGGGCTAGGGATATAGGGATAGGCATGTAGGGCTAGGGATATAGGACTAGGCATGTAGGGCTAGGGAGTACCTCCTTGAATAAAAACAACTTTTAAAAAAGCAATAGCAATTTCTATTTGTGTGTATTTTTCATTCAATTCACAAGCCCTTCCACGCATGGTTGGTTGCAAAGTGGTCCCCCCGCTGCAAAAAAACATGTATTGCACAAGTATTATATTATACAATAGCACTGGAGATGGTGCACACGCCTCTCTATTTGCCCAAGAAAATTGTGTGTTCATTACGCAGCATCCTCTGTGTGTGTGTGTGGAGGGGGGGGGGGGGGGGGGGGTAACTTAGCAGTCGTCTCTCCATTCTCCATCCATCAAGCTTTCAGTCTACTCCAATTGCAAGTATTTCCATGGGTCGGGTCAGTCGATTCAACTTGATTCTATAGTTTGCAAACCTCAGTGTAGAATTCCTCTGAAACCACTACACTCTGCTAGTGCAGCAGTTCTCACCATGCTGAACCAGGCAGCCTAGTTCCTCTGGAGCCACCACACTCTGCTAGTCCGGCGTGCGAACAGTTCCCTCTGATCAACACCATCCTGGACCAACAGGTAATCTGTGCCACGAGAATCCCTTCACCAGTCAGGGAGGTCTCAGGTCTGGTACTGCTATGAACACTACATATGTCCCAAGAGACTCAACTTGTCCTGACCTAGCACTGTCCGTGTTAGGAGGACAAGAACTCAGAAATGGGGACATTTCTGGGATCTCCCACTATATTACTGGGTGCATATGACGAGTGAGCTTTTGTCTTCTTTCCTCCACAAAATAACCAAACCACATGATCAGAGATGGCCAACACAGAGTGATTGGTTCAGCTGACGCTCAGTCCCAAAACTCCACTGCCTTCCTCAACAAGAGCTGGCCATCCATCGCAAGTAACTAAAGCATAATGTGTATCCCGTGCTATTGTGGACAGCCCCGGAATCATCCATGGATTTACAGAATTCAATATCTTTCACACCTCATGCTGGCTAAGGCCAGTGCTACTGTAGGAGCAGACCTGAGTACTAGAGATATGCAGGGCTAGGAATGGGGCCAGAGCTAGGACTAGAGCTAGGAGTAGGCCTTGGGCTAATACTAGAGATATACAGGACTAGGGCCAGAGCTAGGGCTAGAGCTAGGAGGCCTTGGGCTAGTACTAGAAATATACAGGGCTAGGAATGGAGCCAGAGCTAGGGCTAGTTGCTAGGAGCAGGCCTTGGGATAGTACTAGAGATATACAGGGCTAGGAATGGGGCCAGAGCTAGGGCTAGAGCTAGGAGTAGGCCTTGGGCTAATACTAGAGATATACAGGGCTAGGAATGGGGCCAGAGCTAGGGCTAGAGCTAGGAGTAGGCCTTGGGCTAATACTAGAGATATACAGGGCTAGGAATGGGGCCAGAGCTAGGGCTAGAGCTAGGAGCAGGCCTTGGGCTAGTACTAGAGATATACAGGGCTAGGAATGGGGCCAGAGCTAGGACTAGAGCTAGAAGCAGGCCTTGGGCTAATACTAGAGATATACAGGGCTAGGAATGGGGCCAGAGCTAGGGCTAGAGCTAGGAGCAGGCCTTAGGCTAGTACTAGAAATATGCAGGGCTAGAGCAGTATTAGATATATATGGCTAGGAATATGGCCAAAGCTGGGAGTAGAGCAAGGAGCCGGCCTTAGGCTAATACTAGATATATCGGGCCAGGAATGGGGCCAGAGCAAGGGCTAGTGCTAGGAACAGGATTTGGGCTAGTACTAGAGAAGGGAATAAGGCTAGAGCTAAGGCTAGGACTAGGAGCAGGCCTTGGGTGGGCTAGTTCTAGAAATATAGAACTAAGGATAGAACACGAGCTAGGGCTGGAGTTAGGAGTAGACCCTGGGTTAATACTAGACCTATAGATGTAACAAGACTAGGCTGGAGTTAGGAGTAGACCCTGGGTTAATACTAGACCTATAGATGTAGCAAGACTAGGCATAGGACTAGAGCTAGGGCTGGAGTTAGGAGTAGACCCTGGGTTAATACTAGACCTATAGATGTAGCAAGACTAGGCATAGGACTAGAGCTAGGGCTGGAGTTAGGAGTAGACCCTGGGTTAATACTAGACCTATAGATGTAGCAAGACTAGGCATAGGACTAGAGCTAGGGCTGGAGTTAGGAGTAGACCCTGGGTTAATACTAGACCTATAGATGTAGCAAGACTAGGCATAGGACTAGAGCTAGGGCTGGAGTTAGGAGTAGACCCTGGGTTAATACTAGACCTGGGTTAATACTAGACCTATAGATGTAGCAAGACCAGGCATAGGACTAGAGCTAGGGCTGGAGTTAGGAGTAGACCCTGGGTTAATACTAGACCTGTAGATGTAGCAAGACTAGGCATAGGACTAGAGCTAGGGCTGGAGTTAGGAGTAGACCCTGGGTTAATACTAGACCTGTAGATGTAGCAAAACCAGGCATAGGACCAGTACTAGGGCTGGAGTTAGGAGTAGACCCTGGGTTAATACTAGACCTGTAGATGTAGCAAGACTAGGCATAGGACTAGAGCTAGGGCTGGAGTTAGGAGTAGACCCTGGGTTAATACTAGACCTATAGATGTAGCAAGACTAGGCATAGGAACTAGAGCTAGGGCTAGGAGTCCATGGGAAACAAATTTGAACTTAGGCATCCATAGATATTCTGGGATTGTCCACGTCACCAGTGAACACCATGAAGCAGCAGATGTGTTGAACTGAACTTAAGCCATGCCATCTGGAAAAACTGTCTTCAATATTGTGCAAACACTGATGTAATGTAGCTGTACACACACAAACAACACCAACAGGCTGCAAATTGTAAAGGACATTCCTCTACCAAAATGCATGTAGTTAGTACGTATGTGTGGTGTGCAGTCTTTAACCCTTCCTTGGATAAATTCAGATGAAAAAACACCAAAATATGAGTCTGGTGTGTCCATGGGGGGAAGCATTGGAATGCTTTCACATGCTGTCACGTACCTCTGGAATACAGTCACGTAGCTCTGGAGTACAGTCACGTACCTCTGGTAATACAGTCACGCAGCTCTGGAATACAGTCACGTAGCTCTGGAATACAGTCACGTAACTCTGGAATACAGTCATGTAGCTCTGGAATACAGTCACGCAGCTCTGGAATACAGTCACGCAGCTCTGGAATACAGTCACGTAGCTCTGGAATACAGTCACGTAGCTCTAGAATACAGTCACGTAGCTCTGGAATACAGTCACGCAGCTCTGGAATACAGTCACGCAGCTCTGGAATACAGTCACGTTACTCTGGAATACAGTCACGTAGCTCTAGAATACAGTCACGTAGCTCTGGAATACAGTCACGTAGCTCTGGAATACAGTCACGTAGCTCTAGAATACAGTCACACAGCTCTGGAATACTATCACGTTACTCTAGAATGCCATCAGTGGCTCTAGAATGCCATCAGTGGCTCTAGAATGCTGTCAGTGGCTCTAGAATGCTGTCACGTAGTTCTGGATGCTGTCAGTGGCTCTAGAATGCCATCACGTAGTTCTGGATGCTGTCAGTGGCTCTAGAATGCTGTCACTGGCTCTAGAATGCCGTCACGTAGCTCTGGAATGCTGTCACATAACTCCAGCTACTCAACAAAATTATCCTCCTTCAGTTTTGTATAATGAGATGAAACTGACAAAAAGTATTAAACTAACTCCTCTTTTGACTTTACACTTACACTCTATAAGTTAAGAGAAAAGGACAACTCAGCCATGAGTCTCGGGAGAGAGAGATCATGAGTCATATTCAGGTCCCCCTCCCCCCAATACATATTTTTACACCACCACCCTCTCCTGGTGGCGAAGGGCAGATTCATTCTGAGAAACAGGATACGATACCCTACGAAGGAGAAGAAGAAGAGTTGAAGATTTGAGACTCTCTCTCCCATTGCCAGATTACAGAATATAATAAGTTGACCTCCTGAAAAGAACTATGCAATGGGTCTTCAAGTTTCAAGAGCTTTTTACGTGTACCAGGTAAGATTCATTTACGTGCCATTCCAATGATGCCATATTTCATAATCTCCTATGATCAATTTCCAACTGTTGTCCCTTGCAAGACTTGTGCTTTCTATTCATCATTCCTCTATTAGTGTGTTCAGCGACCATCACTAGACTGAGACCAGAACACTAGACTGACACAAGATGACAGCTGCTGCAGCAGGAGCTCACTTCTCTTTACCCTCGCACCATGGCAACCACTGCTTGCGGAGGAGCCAGCCTTCGACGAGTCTTGCAGGCCACACCTATAAGGCCAGCCTTGCAGGCACTCTTTTTACTCCTTTCTTTATGTAAGTTGTCGTGTCTTCCAAGTAGTCGGCAACAATAATTACAGCAAACAAGTTCTTCAGCCACTGACAGCTATTAGCTCCAGAACATGCCACATAGAAATCACCAATATACTACATGCACACTGCCACATAGAAACCACCAATATACTACATGCCCACTGCCACATAGAAACCATCAATATACTGCATGCATACTGCCACATAGAAACCACCAATACACTACATGCAGACTGCCACATAGAAACCATCAATATACTACATGCACACTGGCACATAGAAACCACCAATATACTACATGCACACTGCCACATAGAAACCACCAATATACTACATGCATACTGCCACATAGAAACCACCAATATACTACATGCAAACTGCCACATAGAAACCACCAATACAATACTGCCACATGGAAACTACCAGTACATACACACACACATTCTCTATTTGTGCATCACGGATTCAATTTACCAAATACTCTTATTATAGATCGAAGATGAATCACAATTACATTCAATATGACACTAAAATGGCTTATAGGCCAAGTCTAGACTTCAGAAATGTTTGTGCATGTACACATGCACACACACAGCTCAGCCATTGCACAAGAGACACCAATAACGATCCAGCTGGTGGCCATGAAGCATTACATGCCCACTGTGAGTACATTCACTCCACCAAATTACTTGCACTAGTGTTACACCGTACTAATGTAAATTACCCTATTATTTACCCTACATAATACTCCACTTCTTGTGTTGGTGTTACACTGTACTAATGTGAATTACCCCTATATAATACTTACTTCTTGTGTTAGTGTTACACCGTACTAATGTGAATTACCCCTATATAATACTCTACTTCTTGTGTTAGTGTTACACCGTACTAATGTGAATTACCCCTATATAATACTCCACTTCTTGTGTTAGTGTTACACCACACTAGTGTGACTTAACTTACAAAATTACTCCACTTACCAGATTTCCTAGAGAGGACTTGCCAACTAATGCACTCGTCCTCGAGAGACACCGTACACTTCTTATGTCCCACAAACAAAACTTCTGCCAGTCCACCAGGTGAGCACAAGATGTCCCCTGGAAGTCCAAGGGTAATAGAACTTGGCCGTGTCCTCCTGGTTCCATTTCTTCCCTGCTGCTGATGGTCAGCTAGCAAAGCCACTTCAGAGCCATCTAGCACATCTTCTTGCTCATTCTCACTCTCAGTCAGCGAAACATCCTTCTCATGAATGACTAACGAAGGAGCACCGAGATCCACTTTGACAAAATTATCATCACCTTCATTCAAATCATTAACTTTTCTCTCGTTTTCATTACCATTGCTTAATGTTGTGGGAGTGGTCAAAGCTTGAACATCCACTTTTGCAGGAATTGTGGACATGACATTATCACTCAAGGAATACTGATTCCAAGAGAGTTCTTGAGGGCATGAAGTGCTTATACCACCGTAGTTGTCATGGTCAGATGATTTCTGCTTGTACATCTGGGACCCAGGGCGTGCAGACGCCTCACTTCTGTACTTCTCCCGCCGCTCCTCTCTGTGTGAACTCTCGTTTAGCAACGGGACGTAAGAGTTTGCCTTAGCTCTAGGCTTAGACTTGACTTCTTCGAAATCTGCTTCGAAAGACCGCTCGGAGTAGTGAGGTGAGAAACCTATTCCTTCAGGTTGGTAGGAATTCATTAGAGCAGCCATCGCAACGAAGTCTAATCCAATAACACAGTTTTGTACTAAGCCATCTCCAGGGTTGGTCACTCCTACCTATATGGTTTCTGTTACTGACAAAACGGAAGGAAAGTTACTAATAGAGCACACCCGGATACTACGGGTTCCACGTGTGCAATCGGGCAGCTGTGAACGTTTTTCTCTTCTCTCTGGTTTGGCTAGGTCGAAGCACATGGCAAGTTGGGACAGATTTATGATACTGCTGAGTCGTGTCCAACTTGTCGTAGTCAGGTTGGGGTAACCTCTTCAGTGAGGGGGAAGAGTTCCACATGCGCGTTAACATGACGTGGTGAGTACAAGATCTGAAGAGGCAGTGGCGGGTTCTGAGGAAGATTTTATTGTTTACAGTGGATGGTAGCTCCTGGGGCAAAATTTGGACTTTATTTTTGACGGTACATTCACACCCCAAGCACAGACAAGCATCTTCTTCCCTCAGGGAACTTTGTGTAGGATCCTCTCCTCAAAATTTCCCATTCCTTTCTATCTAACCCATTCCCTTCTATCTAACCCTCTCCCATTCCCTTCTATCTAACCCATTCCCTTCTATCTAACCCATTCCCTTCTATCTAACCCTCTCCCATTCCCTTCTATCTAACCCTCTCCCATTCCCTTCTATCTAACCCTCTCCCATTCCCTTCTATCTAACCCTCTCCCATTCCCTTCTATCTAACCCTCTCCCATTCCCTTCTATCTAACCCTCACCCATTCCCTTCTATATAACCCTCACCCATTCCCTTCTATCTAACCCTCTCCCATTCTCTTCCATTCCCTTCTATCTAACCCTCTCCCATTCCCTTCTATCTAACCCTCACCCATTCCCTTCTATCTAACCCTCACCCATTCCCTTCTATCTAACCCTCTCCCATTCTCTTCTATCTAACCCTCTCCCATTCCCTTCTATCTAACCCTCTCCCATTCCCTTCTATCTAACCCTCTCCCATTCCCTTCTATCTAACCCTCGCCCATTCCCTTCTATCTAACCCTCACCCATTCCCTTCTATCTAACCCTCACCCATTCCCTTCTATCTAACCCTCACCCATTCCCTTCTATCTAACCCTCTCCCATTCTCTTCTATCTAACCCTCTCCCATTCCCTTATATCTAACCCAGATGAGTGGCCAATGTAACCATCACAGTTCTAAGATAGTAGCATATGGTTAATATAAGCAGAGAAGGATCGAAGTTTTGGGGAGGAAGCTAAATCAGTTGGGGGTTGTAGAGGAAGTCTAACCAGAGGGTAAAGAAATATAAAACAAGATGGGACAGGACGAGCAAAGTTGGTGAAGGATGGAGGCAATATATATGAGGATACAGTATTACGAAGAGGGAAGAAGAAAATTTCAGGATATCTCGAGCAATCTGGTACGGAGGCCAATCATCATGAGAAAGAGAGGAAGATACAAGAAGAGGAAATAGTCTGTGGGGAAATGGAGTGTATATGGTGTAGGGGGTGAATCGGCAGCGGCATTGAAGGGTTCCATTGAAGGGTTCCAGCATGTAAAACATCAGGAGAAGGCACGTGGGGAAAGAAGTCGACATGGAAAGGGGAGGTGGTGGGAGTGTGGATGAATGCCAGGAGGAAGAGTCAAGTGGAACGATGTGTTCACTGCAGCTTGGTACATGTGGGCTGCTGGGGGGAGGCACTCCGGCAGACAACGCAGGGGTTGGAGAGAGGCAAGGGCCATCGGGTGGGGGGAGGGCACCAGGAAGGGAGTCGTCCATCAGGGAAGGAGCACCTGTTGGCCAAAGAGAATATGTCAAAGATCAAGAAGGTTGTTAGGATGGTGGAGGGTGAGAGGGGGACCAAAGATGGGGAAACTGGACGGCTTAGTGTGGCGTTTGTTAATTGTAGAGGATGGTGGTCAAGGTAGTGGATTTGAAGGTGTTGGGATTAGCCGAGACATTTTTGCATAAGGAGGATGAGGTGAGCGTGGCAGGACAGGGTGGTACGGCAGGAATAGAGAGGGTGGAGGTGTGGGAGTTCTGGTGCATGAGAGTTGGGATTCTAGGGTGAGGAAGTCGAGGGAAGGTTTGCTGTGGGTGGAGTTGAGCAGAGTGGGAAGAAAGGAAACGATGGTATGGGTAGTGTATGTGAACCCAGAAGGAGTGAGAGATGGAGGGAGATGTGGTGAAGTATGAAGAGAAAGGTTTCAATGTTATGATGGGGGACTTCAAAGATTGGATTATGAGTGGAGGACAACCCAAACAGTAATGGAGGGAGGTTGTTGGAGGTCTGGTTGTAGTTGCAGTGCTGTGAGGGAATGTGGGGAGAGAAAGTCTGTCTTGGATTATATGTTTAGTGAGGACATCGATGTAGCTAGGGTGGTAGTTGAGGACTCGGGGGGGGGGGGGGGGGGGGGGTGGATGTGGGGTCTGAACATAACGGGTAGAAATTATGTGGGGTGGAGAGAGGTACAAGTGAGAAGAGAGCGACATAAATGGAGAGTTGACAATAGGCTAGACTGGGGAGAGTATCAGGAGACAGTGGAGGAAATGTTCATGGGGTGGGAAGAGGAGGTGAGAGAGCTTCAGCCACAGTTGGGAGGAAACATAGTTGAAGAGGTGTGGGTGGAAGAAGAAGAAAGTTTTGGCTGCAGCAGAGGAAGGAATTGGAAGGAAGATGTCGGAGGGATAGTGGGCAGAGGATGTGGAGTGGTTATAATTGGTGTTAGGAAGAAGAAATGTAGGAGGCTGAGGGAAGCAATGAAGAGACGAGAGAGAGAGAGGCTACATTAAGACAATCTAAGGGATGACGATAGAGAAGCAAGAAAGGAAGTGAAAAAGACTATTAGGAAAGAGAAGAAGGAATTGAGAGGAGAACTATGAAGAAGATTAGAGTACAGGGTGCAGGGTTTCATTTAGGCAGCTCCCTGCCCCCCTGGAACCTTTTTGCCCCCTTTTGGAAATTGAATTTTAATAATACATTAGGAATTTTGTCACGTCTTTAACCATCATGCCGTCCCTTAAAATCCAGATTCCTCCAGTTGCCCCCCCCTTGGACAATTTTCTAAATGAAACCCTAGGGTGGACTAGTTGTGATCTGTTTTAAAATGATTGAAGAACAAAGAGGAAGGATAAAAGGAGTTAAAGATGATGAGGGAAGAATGGTGGAGGAGGAAGACTAGGTGATGGCAAAATACTGAGAAGAGCTGGGGAGGAAAAAAGAGGATGCCATAGTATATACCAGAATAAGATGTGAGTGGGTATGTGCAAAGAAGTAGTCGAGGTAATGAAGTGTTAAAAGAGAGGAAAGGCACAAGGCCCTGATGGAATGTTGAATGAGATGCTGATGTATGGAGGTAGAAGGTTGGTGATGGTGCAGGTGATGAGGATTGAGTGATGCCCAGTGGACTGAAGAGGAGTTTGCTAGTACCTTTCCACAAGGATGGCGACGAGGACGAAGGGAATTATAAGGGAATTGCATTATGTTGGTGTGGTGAAGGTGTTGGCGAGGAGATTGGGAGGGTTTGCTGAGGATAGGATTTTGACGGAAGCAAGGAGAATTTAGGAATAGGAGGAGATGTTCAGACCAGTGGTTGGTGTTAGAGGGATTTGTGAAGTGAGGAAGAGCGAGAAGAAAAATTCATATCTGGCTTTCCTGGACATAAGCAAGGCATATGACAGTGTGTGGAGGGAGGGACTGTGGCACAAGTTGAGGCATGAGGACGTGTAGGATTGTAAGGTGGAGACGACTGTGATATGAGGTCAAGGTAGTTCACTGTGGATGGAGGGATGTCCTTTAACTCCACTTCTTTTCAATATTTATTTGATGGTAATGACAGAGGAGTTCTAGAGAGCTGAGCTAGGAGTCAAGGTGGAAGGCTCTTGGTGTGGGGCACTTATGTATGTAGATGATGTTGTTCTTCTGGCAGACTCGGGTGGAACTGCAAACTATGTTGGATGTGGTACAGGCTTACGTGTTAAGGTGGAAGATAAAGTTTAATAGCAAGAAGAGCAAGGTCATGGTAGTAGGGAAGAAGGAAGCAGAAGTGCATTGGAGGATTGGTGAGGAGATATTGGAAGAGGTCAAAGAATTAAAGTACCTGGGAATTGGTTTGATAGAAAGCTAAGGGGTAATGTTCAGTTCGAGAAGATGGCAAAGAAGGCAGAAGAGGGTTGGAAAGGTGACATGGATGAGTAGAGTGAATGGGCTGGTGGAAGTAGACGGAGGAAGAAGGTGTGGGAGCTTCTAGCGAGACCTAGTTTGGAGTATGCAGCCGAAGTGTGGTGGACAGGAAGACAATGCTTGCAAGAAGTACAGATGAGAGTGGGTAGGAGATTGTTGGGGGCAAGTAGTACAGTGGAGGAAGCTAGAGGAGAGGAGGGAAGAGATGAAGGTTTTTGTTTGGTAAGAGGATTAGGGGTATATTGGAACAGAGCAGATTGGTAAAAATAGTTGTAAATAAACTAAGAGAGGTTGGAGGAATCAGATGGCGGGAAGAATATGAGATCTGGGGAGAAAATTCGAACTAAACAACGAGGTTGGGTCAGTACGTAAGTGGATGGGGAAAATGTAGGTAAGAAATGAGAAGGATTGGAAGGAGGAAGTAAACAGCAAGAGTATGCTGAAGTTTTATAGAATGGTGCAGGGGTGGAGAGTTATATGAGGTCCATTCATGGTCAGGAAGGTGTGTGGTTGCAATTTCGACAGGACTGCATCAGCTGAGTGTTAGAGGATAAGAAGCGATCTGGAATAATTAGGGATGAGAGGTGAGAGTGGAGCAGGGGAGGATGTGGGTCACTTGGTAATGCGTGAGGAATTTGAGAGGGTCGGCTGGTATACTGGTGGATGAGGTGTGCACAATTGTAGGGGCGGGACAGTGGCTGGATGAATATGGAAGAGTGGATAAGGATGGAGAGGTGGCATTGCTGTTGGAGAACGGTGTGGAGGGAGTAAGTGATGGAGGAGGTTGGCGAGTCTGTTGTGTCTTGGGTAGGGAAGTGGTGGCAGAGGAGAAAGAAACTGTTGTACGGCAAGCTGGGGAATGATCTTTGGTCCCCTCCTTGAGCAGCGGGACACTCATAACTATTAGTATTATGGATATTATTATTAATTAAGTACTGTTGATAATAATTATAGATTGTTCATTGTGTTTGTTACTATTACATAGTCTCACACTGTGCTGTAGTATATGTGGTGGCCTTAACAGGCTCAGCAGTATATATCAGGATTAAATCAAATGGCAGAAAAGATTAAGTTTGCCGTCTATGAGAGGTATATAGTAAGCAGGATACTAGATTCATCCCACAGCTAAAACAAGTACCTGTTATTTGTCCTGGATATAAACATGGACGCCTCCAAGCGAGGGACGTGATGCCATCTTATGTGGAGGTGCCTGTAACGTGGCTGGGCTACATATATAGAGAGTGTGAAGGTCTTGCAAAGGTAGCTCATATTTTAGCTTCAAATTCCTCAAGTCCTTTTTACTACTCTCACTGGTACCAAGAAAAGGAGATTAAATCTCATCACTATGGAAGCATTTTCTTGTTCACCTGCCAGCTCAGACGATACTGACATCTCTCCTCAAACGACCTTGCAAACCAATGAGCATCTATGGAGCCATGTATTTTGCTGTAGTGTCGAATGGCAAACCATGACCCTTCTACATGCAGCAACAACCTCGGTCAAGATCGTAAATTTATTTATGGATTAAATGAAGATGGATTAAATGAAGATGCAAAGGTCTCCTCGTTTTCTAAAAAATGTTGACTCAGCAGCAAACCTTAACAAGGTAGACCCCCTCACTCATCACAGCTCAATCAATCCCTTACTGACACAACCGGCTTAGGAAAATACCAGAAAAAAACTTACAAGCGTGTGTGATGTCACTTCTAAAATTACCAGTTTTTTTCATCAAAGCAGACTTTACTAAAAAAGAAAGTGATGTGAAAGAAAGGAAGTCATTAATTTCAGATGGTGTCATTAAGATCCATTAAGATGAGAGGCATTCTCATCTTTGTTAACGAGTATATAGCAAGGTGTGGCTACTGAGTCTTTTGAACGTTCCTTGGAGTACTTCTGATGAGCACTTTAAATACAGGACCCGTCTTATTTGGTATCCCTCCGTTCTTACAGTTCTCTCCTGAGAGCACACTTCGCTCACTAATCAGATGCAGGATTCACTGCTCTTGCTGTTTATCCTGACATAACTATTGAATGCCTGAGTGTTGTAGATAGGTAACTTTCTTACAATCACTAGTAAGATCAAGATCTTTTATAATAAGCATCGCAGAAACATGGCTCTCTACAAGTAGTACCTCACAATTTTACCCTTTATTGCTATATGATCGTGATACCCATGGAGGAGGTGTGCTCATAGAGATAGTATTCCCTTGAGTCTTTTAGCTTGTCCATAAGTTGAAATGATAGTTGTTGAGTGCATCTGTGTCCCCAAAAATTCTTGTGATGTGTAACTACATTCCTTCGAATTGTCATGAGTCTACTTTTAAACATGGTCTTCATAGCCTCAAATCACTTGACTACAACTGATACTATTGTAGGTGGCACCAGATATAAACTGGTCAACCTGAACAGCTTCATCCACTGCGTCACTTTGTGGATGTATATTCTACTCCCTCGCAAACTACTTGATTGAATATAATCTCGTCTATAGCTTTCGAGCTCTCCTGACACTCAACTGCACCAAGTACTGGTTCTGCCAACCTTGGCTCGAGCTGAGACCTCGGAGCTACTTGCTGGTTCTGCCAACCTTGGCTCGAGCTGAGACCTCGGAGCTACTTGGTGTATATACTCGAAAGCTAACTGACCATGATCAATTGTCATAATGAATCTGGCATATACCTTCAGGTGATGTTGAATCAGTGTGGCTAAATAAACTACAAGTCGAATACTAGTACCAAGAAAAAGATTCTCCCACAACCAACCTGCAAGGTTTAACAATGAAATTACATCTTTTAAACATCAACTCTCTCAGACAACAAGTTAAGAAAAAGCACTTAACAAAAATAATCAATAAGCTCTGTGAATAGTCAGTATGAAGAGATCTAGTAAATTCTTTCTCATATAATCCTAAGCTCTACCAACCTGCTCTTGGCAAAACTGTCCAAGTCAAAATTGACACAGTATCGTGATATATTATCCGTTCAACGAAGAAAATATCTTAAACCTGTTTTTCAACTCGACATTTACGAAGATAAAAATTATTCTCTACCTCTTATTGAAAGTCTTTCTCCAAGTGAACATATCAACATGAGATGTGTATAGAGCTCTCACCCAGCTGAATCCAACCAAAGCTGCATGATGCCATGGCCTTGTCTTCTAAAAATCCCTAACCAATCCTGTAACTTTACCTTCTCTCTATGTCTCTGTCTTCTTGCTCTCCCAGAAAGAATGGAAAGTGCACAGGATTACAGCTGTACCAAAGAAAGGTAACATGACCAGTCCAGCTAATTTTCGTCTCTTTTTAAATTTTGGAGAATTGCCGTTAAGGCATTGGTAAGGCTTCCCTTAAGGGGGGAATAATGTCAAAAAAATACACCTCGACAATACCAATCATAACTTCCACCCACTATCCTCTATCAACATAATTTTTGTACCAAAATGTAGCTTAGAAGATAAGCTATTTAATGATGTATTTAATTTTTGTCATAGATATTTTTTATGCCAAAGTGTCAGCCAGGAAACCCAGTCCACAAATTAAAAATCCATTAATAATGCTAAGTGGCTGCTAGGTGGTTTATGGTAAGAGTACATGTAGTAGTTTCACCTAAACTATTTGTTTAAGTATGATAATGCACCGCAGGAGAGGGGGGGGGGAATCCCATACAAACCACATGCAGATATGCTGTTCTATACCCAACATATTCTCATAACAGTGAAAATAAAATAATTTAGGTTAAAGAGCACACAATAAGCATTCTGGTGATATATAAATTATGGAGTTTGGTTGAGAAATGAGGGAGATATTTGTGAAAATATGTGGAAATTCTTCTAATCTAACGCGACGCGATTCTTCTTCACACTTGCTGGGTTTCTAATGAAAATAGTGAGTGCAAAAGCTGTCGTAACTGCATCATAGAATCTTCAAATGTTCTGAAACTTGGAATATGACCTCAATATGAGCAGATACACCATTTAAAATAGTTGTTAAAAAAAGTAAAAATTAGCATTTTGACATTATTCCCCCCTTAATACAGTTCTCTCTCAACTACTCTCCCAGTGTTATCTGGAGTGCCACAAATGAGTATTATTCTGTTTATTATCTATATTAGCGACATCCCTGAAGTTATCTCTCATTCGACTCCTTACATCTTTGCGGATGACACAAAACTAATAAAATTTAATGACCTGGAACTATTCCTCAAATCACTTCAAAATTGGTGTACAGAATGGAAGCTAAATCTCAATAAAGATGAGCGTGTTGTGATCAAATTTTCTTGATCTACAGTCAGTTCAATTTCAAACTCATCTAACATCTCTGGCTCCACAATGCAGCACAAACAATGTAGGTATTGTAGCTTGTGGAAAACTCTCTTGGTCATATCACTACAGTAAAAATTTGTCGCAATGCATATGGATCACTTCACCTGATCAGACATCTCACCTTCAGTTCGGAAATTATATTTAAGAAGTCAGCGTACTTATTGCTCTCAGCTCTAGAGACTGAGAGTGGCAAAGACATCGCCAACCTTGAACAGAGTAATGCCGGGCTACCAAGTACATCACCAATGACTATATACTACTCAAGAGTATGTCAAGACTGAAAACCTTTTTAATTCGACCCACTCTGTTGATTTGAAATCGAAGATGTTATGTTTGTCATAAGTTCACTACAATATCTGACACTTTCGACATAAGTAAGTTCTTCACTTTCAATTCTTCCTCAACAAGATCTGCCACTTCTCACCATCTCCAAATCGATCATCTTACACATGTCTCCTTGGTCTAATGGAACTCCCTACCTTATATAGACCGTGCGAATATGAAGCCATTTCTTGATACCTGAACTTACTCTACCTTGTGTCCACGCTCTAATTGCCATCTTTAACGGCCAGCACCTCCCTCATGCTCAACCACAAACCTTTCCCCACTTACATAAACTGCTTCACCAGCAAACATGTTTGTCTGCCAACACCTGATCAATTACTAATAGTCACTTATGTTCAGTTGTTAGATATTGTTGGGCCCATTAGGGCCACCACATAGACCACTCAGTATGCCACTCTACTAATTAACAACACGGCCGATTGTGCTCTCTATCGTACTGCTCCACTGTTTCGCTTTCTCCCCAGGTGGGTGCTTCTTCTGGGCTGTGATGGAGTTGTGCACTTATCTTTTTGCACGGGTTGAAGCTCTGGCTCTTCTGCTCCGGCTGGGAACATTTGCTATTGTCTCGGTTCTCCATTTTTCCAAAGTATCCGTGTGCTTATCTTCCCACAAGTCATGGTTGTGCAGATGGTGCTGGTTAGCTGGCAAGTCTGTTGTTGTCTTTGGTTTTTGGTCCTTGACCCGGGATGCTAGCTGCAAGGGCATCAGCTCCAATAATTCTCTGTCATAGAGCTCTGCTATTCCATCATCTCACACTCTTTTCTTCAATGTCCACTGAACTGTTTGGAAGTTCTGCCCACACATCGTCCCATGACTCGTTCCATTTTTTTTTACACTTGTCATTTTCCCCATAATGGTCGGGTATATATGATTGTGGCTCAGTATACATACATATATCACTCATTCCACCTGGACACTTGTTCACACTTCTATTCAGTCGCTTGTTGTTGCCACGATTCAGCGGCCATCTTTTAAAGAGCCCTGTAGTGCTGAGAGGGGAGGGGCTCCCTAACAACAACAACAACAATAATAATAATAGTAATAGTAATAAATAGTAATGATAATAAGTAGTATTAATAAGTGTAACTTCTTGATTACTTAAAACAAGTAATTACCATCCCTTTTCTTGATCAACTCGTTAATGACATCGCTAAGATGCTAAGCAAGCAGCTACACTTGATGATCTCTTACCAAGAAAACCAAGAACACTTCCTTAAGTGAGTGATATTAAATCAGCCAAAGCATAGAAAGCATTCTATGCTGAAGAACTTCCCAATGTGGATTACTGTAGATGAACAATTCCACTGCTGGAAGTTGAGGTGGTTATCCATTCCTCAAGAGGATCATCTTCAAACATTGAGGGAGTCAGTGAAGCTGTGCCTTTACGACATCCTTAAAACAGTTTCACCTTAATAAAGCTCTTCGCTACAATTCCCTTAAGCTCCTGTTTCAGTGACTCCTCCGTCATCCCTTATTCACTCCCCTCCTCCATCCCTCTCTTCTTCTGAATTCTCCTTCACTCTCACCCCATCCTTTCTCCTGAGGAAGTCCACCAAAGATTACTCACTCCAGCCCATCTCAGATGAATGATTCCTCCTACACCAGTGTCTCCCTACAGTAGAACATTTTAAACTTGAACTGAATCACATATACCATGTCTGTGTTCTTCGTTCATTTTTCTTGTAGAAATCCCTAAGTACAGTTGTGTCAGCTGATTAATGAAGAAGCACTATTGCAAGTCCCATGTATATGTATATACATAGCTGTGTGTGTGTGCATGTATATGCACAGCAAACCCAATATGAAAGGTCAGCTTCCACACTTAGAAAATTGAACACTTCTCTAAGATAATGACTTCAATAACTCTGATATTAGTATTTGTAAATTGTACTTAGAAAAAGCCCCCCGCAGAATTGAGCAATTTTTTTCATTTTTGGACTCAATTTGGGAGGGGGGTGGGGTCTGGAACTGAGAAATATCTTTATGCCCTAAATTTCACCAGATTGTTTCTCAGAGCTGCTAAAATCAGTGCATGCAGTGCTCAGTGTGTGCATGCAGTGCTCAGTGTGTGCATGCAGTGCTCAGTGTGTGCATGCAGTGCTCAGTGTGAGCATGCAGTGCTCAGTGTGTGCATGTAGTGCTCAGTTTGTGCATGAAGTGTTCAGTGTATGAACTGTCAATGTGTGCTTATAGGTACAGAAGTGTTGAGGAAGCTATATCACAGACATGCACCTGCTTAAAGTTTCTGTTTTTATGATTTTGCACCTATTCATCTGAAGTTACGCAACATCTACATCCATGAACTCCCTTGACCTTTTGCTGTTGAGTTGTACTCTTATTCGTATGGAAACAACCTCGGCACTTTGTGTTATGTTTGGAAAGTACCAGGTGATTTCAGTGAACGAGACCAAAACAGATCAAAGCTGCTTATGGGGAAAATTGGTTCTAATATTAAATATTAAATTATACCACACTTGAGTAATGTGTCGACACTCTGTCTCACGTTATGCTCTTATATATATACCTGTGAAGCAAAACAGTCCATTTTGGATATAATATGTACCAGACCATTGCTGTATTAAGTGAAAGTATTTTTTCTGCATCAAGAAGTGGGGTAGGACTGACTGTCTTCTCCGTTAGCTCCTAAGACCTCCACAGGAAGTGTTATCTCGACTTTACCGCTTCCCTGACACAGTTAAGGGGGGAGTCGACCATTTTGTGGGGTTTTTTTAAAAACGTGTCATAACTATTGAATGCTTAATCCATTTCCAAAGATTATGGTCTCAAAATGTAGCTCATTCTAGGTGCTTTCCAATGACATTAGAATAATGGTGTTGCAATAAACTAGGACTGAAACATGGGGAAACCACAAAGGTCCTTTATAATGTTTAGATGCACTCCTGTACCCAAACCACAGGTCTTCAACACTTGCTATTTATGGTGATATTAGAGTGATCACAGATACCTCTTTTGAATTGATAGTTTTTAAAAATTTTATTTATTCACCCCAACATCCCCAATTTCATTTTCCCCCCGGTCATATGCTGTCAGACTGAATATGTCATCAGAAAATGACTGGATTGATAATTTGTCAATTGAAAAGAAGGAGTAATGCAAGAGCTTTCATAATATATAAAAATTATTTACTACAGACAAAAATTGAATGAGTTACACGGTATCATGTGATGTCACTACATGAAATTACATTTCATAATAAATCAGTTTGAAAAGTGCATGATAGTAGCTTTAGAATCGCACTAGAAATCACACAGAGGTTCGATCAAAGTTGGGAACTGAGAAAGAACGTGGCATGCGCAGGAGCAGACGTTTGTACCCCACTTTGCGCAGATAGCGCGGAAATGACTGAGCGATATTTTAGCCAAGTTTCAAGTCTTGGCCATGAACGCTTATTATATTATGAACAATCCAACTTACTGCGTTTATTCAGGCTTCTTCTTGTTCATTGCGCAGAGTTGCAATGAAATGGGAGGATAAAAAGTATCATAACTCAAGAATGGTTGACAATAAAATGTTGAAACTTGAAATGCAGCTAATTTAATAGTGAAGGTATAGATTGACGAAAGAGAAAAAAAAGTAGGAAAAAACCCCACAAAATGGTCGATTCCCCCCTTTATACTTTTTATCCTCCCATTTCATTGCAACTCTGCGCAATGAACAAGAAGAAGCCTGAATAAACGCAGTAAGTTGGATTGTTCATAATATAATAAGCGTTCATGGCCAAGACTTGAAACTTGGCTAAAATATCTGTCATTTCCGCGCTATCTGCGCAAAGTGGGGTACAAACGTCTGCTCCTGCGCATGCCACGTTCAGTTCCCAACTTTGATCGAACCTCTGTGTGATTTCTAGTGCGATTCTAAAGCTACTATCATAACTGATTTATTATGAAATGTAATTTCATGTAGTTGACATCACATGATACCGTGTAACTCATTCAATTTTTGTCTGTAGTAAATAATTTTTATATAATTATTATAAAAGCTCTTGCATTACTCCTTCTTTTCAATTGACTCATAACCAATCCAGTCATTTTCTGATGAGATATGTCAGTCTGACAGCATATGACAGCTTAAAAATGAAATTGGGGATGTTGGGGTGAATAATTAAAAAAACAAAAAACTATCAATTCAAAAGACGTATCTGTGATCACTCTAATATCACCATAAATAGCAAGTGTTGAAAACCTGTGGTTCGGGTACAGGAGCGCATCTAAACATTTAAAAGGACCCTTGTGGTTTTACCCATGTTTCAGTACTAGTTTATTGCAATACCATTATTCTAATGTCATTGGAAAGCACCTAGAATGAGCTACATTTTGAGACCATAATCTTTGGAAATGGATTAAGCATTCAATAGTTATGACACGTTTTTTAAAACCCCCACAAAATGGTCGATTCCCCCCTTAAGCAACACACCATGATTTTCATGATGTCTGGGGTAAGGCTGCTACTGAAGGGGATGGGTCATCTTTAGAAGTTGGCTGATGTTACTCAACCATTGTTTCGAAAATCTGGTAAAACCATCCATGAATTGGTTATGATAAGTGTTTGAAAGTGGGCCCAAAGTTTACCTGAGAACAGTTGCTCTAGTTTAAAATGTAAAGAGGATTATATGCAAGTCTGTGGAACAACAGTTATCCCACTGAGAACAAACTCCGTGAAATTTCGTATTTCGAGCATGCCATCGACTGTGATAAAGAAATTTCACCACATAATTACTCGGCAAAGAAAACATTCCCTCTCGTTTGCTATCTTTTGGTGTCACGGCAGACTTAGTTCACATTTCTGAAGAACTCGCCAGTCCATTCACCCATTTGCCATAGTGATGGCAAGACACGGAGGAAACGCGAGTGCCAAATGGCTGGCAAGAAAAGACCTGATCAGGCATATTATGCTACATTCTTAAAGTACTGATAATTACATATATACTCAATTCCCTAATTTTGTATGAATGTTGTTTTTTTATCCATTTTTGTGGTGAAGTGATGTGAAAGGGAGTACCAAATAGCTTACTCTTATGCGCTAGCCACTCAATTCCTTGCATTCGCATTTACTTATCACTTAGTAAATAGCCACTCTTATTCAAAATTTCCCAAGACCTACATGCCACTTGTTTGTGGTCTGTCCTTTAGCAGTACAGAAGACCCTTTAAAAAGTTAACTGTTAGCATGAGCACAGTACATGCATGTCATCCGCCACAAGGAATTGCGTGCGTTGGTACAGCCATCGATAATTTTTTTGAACATAAATTAATTAACAACTGCCCACCTATGGTGATTGAATTGGTAGGCAGTGGATCCATAGCCGGCTGCATTTCCCTCTCCAAAATTAATGATCAGTCTTTGGAAAACCGGCGCGCATGACCACTAAAAATTAATTTTCTACCGCGCGCTTGACCGCGAACTCACGTTTTAGCGCCTAATGAGCTACTCTAATCTTGATCTTTCCAATTAGAACTAGAACTGAAGAAAACTTGGGCATGCAAGTTTTAAGGCCCCCCACTTTGACTGCCTGTACCTTGGGTATGTTTGTTCCTGTTTGTTCCTGTGCAATAATTTTTATCAAAAGAGAGCCCACAGATACTTTTGAGCTCTACATCAAGTTCATGTAGTGAAGTGTGCAGAATTTATGGACCAAAGTCGTAACCACAGTTTTCTAAAAATATGGTATTGTTCCCCACACATGCTTGCCAAAAAAAATTACTCCACACAACATATATTTCTAGCTTATTATCTTTACCTATATACTGGAGAAGATTTATGAAGCTTGAAGGTCAAGTTCGAAAAACAGCCCATTCTTACAAAGGCGTACAAGTTATATTTCCATTGTCGTGGGTTCAAATACAAGAAATACTACCTCTTCTGCATCTTAGTTATGAGGTATATACAAGGGGAAAAATGAGGTCAAAAATTTACCTAATCGCTTCCTTTAACCACTCGAATCTCAACTGCATTTTCCAATTAGCTAGAACTTGGGTATGCAGGTTTTGAGGTCCCTAACTTTGACTGCCTGTACCTTGGGTGTGGTTGCAATTATGCAACACGTTTTAGTAGTATCAAAAAAGAGCACATGGGAGATCTATCTTTTGAGCTCTACATCAAGTTCATAATTATAGTGAAGTGTGCTATGCTCCAAAGTCAAAATGTTGGGGAGGAAGGGGGGTTGACAGTTTGTAAAAACATGTATCATTCCCAGTGATGTTATTGCTTTACTTGACGGTGAAGAGAGTGAGAGTTTGAAGTCTTATATTTCTAAATACCTTGATTTACTAGAGCCAACTGAAGAGCTCTGAGGAGATGCCAAAAGGTAGGGATTGTGTCTACTGCAAACTTGTTTACAGTATGCACAAGCATATGACATGACAGTGTACCTAATATGAAGCCCCATTGTGTTTACTTGCCCGAAACTATTTCCAGAAATTTTATGTCATGGCTTCAAAGTAAATCAACTCCTAAGCAGTGATCTCAACCCCAATGAAGACCCAAAGGAAGTACTATCCACAAAGACAGCGTTTTGGTCCCTAATATATAGTTTTTACAATATCTATCTAATGCTCTATCAGTGTACTTGAAATCATATTTCTAACAGTTCTCCATTCTATAATGAAAGTGTAATGCATTTGAAACATGAATTACAGTGTATGTAGTCATTTAAAAAAATGATTTGAGAATTTTCTAATAAGGTTTTTCCTTTCTAATAAAAGGATTTATGGTATGATGATGAAATTTCTTCAGCGAGTAGATCCTCCTCCTGTAAGTATTTGCAAAACAAATTGTGTGATATAGATTAACAATGATTGTAAGTCAAGTGGGAACTAAGAGTTAAAGTTAACCTACTTTAATAGTATGACAATTGTAGCATCACTGAGGTTTCAAAGTTATTTTTGACAATTGTATCACTGATATTGTCGTCAGGAGCAAGTGCTTGTTGTGCATTGAAGCTAATGTTTAAAGGCAAAAAAAATATACTCTCTGCTTGCTGCAGATGAGGGTTGAATGAGTAATGCAGACCTAGGAATTCATGCTTCTTCCACCAATCTTACTTGGTTATTACTGTCGACACTAGCCATGTACATAGGGAGTTCACTCTTTAGCACACCAATTGATTTAGCACACATTGGAGTCAAGAATTGGAAATACACGAAGCTGATTAATATCGCCAGTAGTAGGTTTAAGTTCACTCATTTTGGTTGTATCAAAGTAATGATCACATTTGAAGGTATTTCAAGATCACCCCCAAACTAAAATACTGATAAGAAGGTTTCACACATATATACCAATTTATAAGTTGCTGTTGCCTGTTAGCTAACAATTTTCCTGCAACAGCATCAGTACTTGCTTAGTACGCATTGGAAACTGTAGCACAAAGTGTGCATAGCTCACAGAAAATAAGTCCATCTCATTCTAGTCGATAGGTGGCTTTTACGAATGGTTCCCCAGCCTCATAATTGCAAGCTCCATCTGTTTTTTGGTTCATTATATGTTTTGGTTCATTACATAGCAAATTGTTTTTGTTTAAACCTTTGAGGGTGGGAGATCATCACCGCAAGAAGCAAAGGGACATCTCCAAATGCATCATGTAGCTCCATAACCTCCCACTTTCGACCACCAATGAGTAGTTGAATATGAAGGAGGTGATAAGCCTGTCGTGCCAGCATGGTCACTGGACTTCTAGAAAAGATCCACTCATTAAGTCATCAAGAACAAGAGTCTTCATATGCTCTCCCACATGATTGAATATATGGGGAAAACACCCAATTACAAATATGGTTGGGAATACAATACTCAAAATGTGATTAGCAACTGTGTTAACTGCAGCACGACCATGCATGGAAGCTATTATCAACAATGCCTAACTCAGTAGACAAAGTGTAATAACAAGTTGCCTAACAAGTTCTTCACCCATTAAACTCTTCGCGAATAGTACCACACACTGCTGATGCTCATCAGCAAAATGAATTAAAATAACTCAACTTCGCAAATACGTGTAGTCAAAAATGATAGATAGCTGCTTAATATTTCTTGGTGGTGAATATATAAACAGTACCAGTTCACATAAGTGCTGGCTACTGGTGAGCCTAAATGTACTATTTTCCAACAAAACTTCATGGAAACAATTAATTGATCAGCTAACCTTCATGCAAACCATTACAATTTTTACTCGATGAGTGTGAACAGAATCGTAGAGGCTTTCCCCAGATGATTGAACTTCCTTGTCACATACTTTGAGCATATCCCTTTCCCTCTTCTCTTTTGCTATAATATGCTTTATCCCAGTGTCATGTTTTGTCGACTTAATGCACTACTGAATCACACACTTTTTAAAGGGACAAATTTTCTGCATTACAAAATAATTTGCCTAAAATGTCTGCTTTACTTAAACAGAATGTGGTTCATAGTTGATAATTCCTTTGCCTCTCTTTAAATATTAGTAGCAATTTTTCTCTTTCTAGACAAGTACATTTAAGCGTCTAAAAGTCGTAAACACAGTCCAAAGTTCAACTCTATCACTGCTAACTTATGACTATAATTATTACAATGACCTTCTCTTGAATTTTACTCTCTCGGTGTGTCTACTAAATACTGTACATAGCCTTCATCAGAGTAGTTGAGAAATGTACCTAGCAACATATACCACATGAATTGCCCACCAATGCGGTGAAATTTAGTTGCCTAGCAGCTAAACCACAGAATGTGAATATGTTCTTTCACTTGTTATTTCAATATAGATCTGAGAGGAGAGCAAGGTGATCGAGAAGGAGGGGAGTTCAAGGGAGGATAAGAAGCTAGTGTTAATGGATGCAAGTATACTAGACCAGTTGGGCATATGTATTCCAAACTCCGAGGCAGAATCTACAGACAGATCCCATATTATATTGCCAGATTCTATGCTACCAAAACAATACTAGCAATAACTACAGCTAGGAATAACATTCAAACTATCAACCATAATCTATGGTATTGATACTTGGGTTAGCTATCTATGACAATCCTTCAACTGTGTTCTAGCCATTTGTACTTACCTTGAAACCAACCTCCTGAATCACCGTCTACTTTATCAGATCTCCATAGATTTGCCATATCATCAGTACACAATCTGAGAGGAAGTCACCATCAAACAGCAGCTCTTAACCATAATGCTATCCTGGACATGAATTTGGATCTCATGGATACCTTAGGCTTTTCATCGAGCGAACAGTAGATTTGTTAGGATTGATGGTCCTCAATTCGCCTGTAGGCACTTAAGCAGATAAATTTCCTGTTTGTCATCCCAGGAATAATCAACTAGGGCAGGTGCTAAAATATAAACTACAGATGTGGTGTGCTTTGAAAAGTCCCAGCTTAAAATAAATGCTGAACATAATACAACAAGCATTGTGTTTTTGAGTTGGAGTTTTGTTGAGGTGGTGGCCAAGACACAGGAAATTTATCTGCTAGGGAAATTTATCTGCTGTGGCCTTATGGCAGTGAGTGGGTTAACTGCAAATATTTGACAAAAATAGACAAAATATGTTTGCAATTCAAACTAGTTTAAAGTTTCTGAGCAATTCCAGTTCCATCAGCAAAGTTCAAAAGCATATATTCCACTCGGGGATCATTGCACATAATCTCATTCAATTTCCTAATAGCAATGGTGGAATCTTTGTTATTGGACAGATCGCTAACTTGTCCACTCCAGAGTGCATTATCTACGACAATGACGCCTCCTTTCCTGAGTAAAAGGATACAGAGATTGTAGTAATTGGGATAATTGACTTTATCTGCATCAAGAAATGCGACATCAAATGTTCCTTTTTCTTTATCAATCAGCTGATTCAAGGTGTCAATGGCAGGCGCAATGCGAAGATCAATTTTGCTTGCAACTCCTCCTCGCTCCCAGTATGGTCGGCCAATGTCTGGATACTCTTTATCAATGTCACAAGCAATCACTTTGCCTTTGTCTGTAAGGCCCAATGCCATGGAATATGCACTACACCCAGTGAAAACTCCAATATCAAGCACCTTTTCAGCTTTCAAGTTGCAGCACAGGAAATAGAGTAACTTTCCAGATTGAACACTGGTGGTCATTATTCCATCTCCACGCAAATTCACCGATAGTTCTCTCAGTTCTCGCAGGACATCATCTTCTCTATTCATCTCGAAAAGGTAGTCATCATCTTTTCCCTTGTTCTTCTTCCTAGTTGTAGCAGCACGTTTTCCTAATTTGTACCCCACGTAAAGAGCAGCTAAACCAGTTCCAACCCCTATTCCAGCCAGAATAAAAGACTGCATTTTCCACATACCTGCTGGACTTGTCACGTGTAGCCAGATCCTACAGGCGTAGCTATCCCTTACCTTGATCACTTTCGGTGCGTGGGGTGAAGATTTGGGTCGTACACTTTTTTCTTCCTTTAAAATTTTTTTATTTAATTTTTAAATAATTTATATATATATTTTATGATAAACTATATAGCAGCTAGCTAATCGCCTGGGTTACTTTTCTTCCCCTTCACGCAGGCTGGCGTCATCCTAAGTAAAGATAAGCGTCGATTGCACCGACGAGATCTGAACCTGCTTTACAGCAGTGTTTGGATTTTATCTGGATTTTTGAGGGCCTGTCATATTTGGTTCCCCCTGGAACTTTTTACTTGAAAAAAAAAGTTCCCTCTTGAAAAATAAAGACCCCCTTTTATATTTATCTTGAAAGACCCACTTTATATTGCTCAGCAAGATAATATGCATCAACAGTACATGCAGCAGCTGCAATATCAGACAGCTAAGTTATATATACATGTTAAATATCAATTGTCATCAACCTCTGGCATCCTGCATGTACAATATACTTCCACATCTTCACTCTTGATCTTCATCTGTAATCCTCTGCTCCACAAAGTAGGGCCATTTCCCCCTGGACCAGACAGTGGTATAAATGCTTCCGCATTTTCCTACATATAACTACCTGGGTTAATACCATTCGGCAATGCTGCTGAGAAACCAGTCCACAATCACATCCTCCTGACTGCTTTTGAACGTCAACAAAGTTCAACTTCTTTAGTAGGTAATGCATGGGCCCAGGAAAATTTAGTGAAGTAATCCGAAACAGTTAAAATATAGTGATTTCCTGTAGTTGAGGGTGGAGAGATTGGCCCCACGAAATCAATGCCAAGGTGGTACCACGGAGACTTGACTGGAATAGGATTGAGCTCTGGCCTACCTATCTCAATCTTCCTGTTCATGTGTTGACACTCTTGACAGTGCTTCACCTATATAATGTTGACAGAATTAATCACCTTCACTTTTCTCTTCTTCCTATGAAGATAAACTTCTCCCTTTTCCACCAGTAGAGTTGCTGCTCTCTTTCTCACTGCTCTCTTTTGATCTTTAGTTAGCTGTGATGTACTTGGATAGCTCTTTTGGAGTACATAGTGAATAGCCATGTCCAAAACAGGATCTTCTTTTTCTGCATTGTTGTCCATATCTCTAGGGAGCCTAGAATCTTAGCTAAACTGTCCTACTCCAGTCACTGCATGCAAGTTACTCAGATCGTGCGCCAACACGTGGGTTTATACGGTGGAACTAATTTCCTTGGGTGGGAAAATAAAAGTTGTTCCGGGGGGGAACAACTTTTGGGGGGGGGGGGGGGGGGGGGGGGGACAGGTTACAGGCCCTTAAATTTTCTGTTTGGATTTTATCAATAAATGTTTCGATTTTTCATCATTAGAAAATTGTTTGACATTTCATGCATATCAGACCACGTGCAGCCTATTTCAAAACCACTCTCTGTGGTATTAGTCATTTTCTGATCACCTGGTCTGTGCCGGAATATTCATGTGGTCACTTGGTCTGTGCAGGAATACAGTCGTGTGTTATTATGTGGTCAACTGGTACGGCAGCTGCAGAGCCAGAACCCTTTGATCTATGTGCATGCTCATGCATGAGCTATCTGTTTGGGTATTTAAAGCCTGATCTGTGCAAGAGTTAGAATCTTTCACAGTGAGTGCCAGAGAGAGTTAGCTATGGCATCTTCAGAACCCAGTACTTCAAGGTTACCAGAAGAAGATTCTTCAGATATGGATTCTGACTCTGATAATGAGGTTTCACAAATTGACATTGACAGTCAAATCTCTACATCTATCTGGTCTTCTAAGTCAGCAAAAAAGTGATTGTGTGTCTATCGGAGACAGTATGCAAAGACTTTCCCATGGGCCACAACTTCAAGAAAGGGATCTTCTTTTGCCTTCTGTATGAAGTGCTCTCGTGATATAAACCTTGGAAGAGGTGGGACTAGAGATCTCAGGAGACATCAGGAAACGAAATTACACAAACACTCAGAAAGAGATGGTGTGGGTGTACTGCCTCTACAGTCCCAGGGTTTCATTTAGAAAATTGTCCAAGGGCGGTCAACTGGAGGAATCTGGTTAAGGGGGGGGCATGATGTCAAGCACTTATCAACATCAATAAGAATTTTAATAATACAATTTCCAGGGGGGGGGGGGGCAAAAAGGTTCCAAGGGGGGGCAGCCCCCCCTAAATGAAACCCTGCTACTTTGAGCCAATAAAAGAGGAGTCTGTAACCCGTGCAGAAGTACTCTTCGCATATTTCCTTGGAGAGCACCATCTTGCCTTTCAATTGGGAGATCATTGTACCAAACTATTCAAGTTGATGTTTCCTGATTCTTCTATTGCTAAAGACTTTAAGTGCAGTCGTAGTAAAGCAACAGCTGTGTTGAAAGATATTGCCCAGGATTGTTGGAAAACCATTTCCGCAGCAGTTAGAGGACTAAATACTTCAGCCTCCAAACTGATGAGACAACTGATATTACCATTACACAACATTCTTCGATAACACCCAAGGACAGGTGAGATGTGTCTTCCTTGCCCTAGAGAATGTAGAGAGGGCAACTGCAGAGCTGCTATTTAACGCAATCGATAAGCATTTTCAAAGAATCCACTACCCTCCTTTATGATAATCTTGTCGGATTAGGTACAGATGGGGCCAATGTAATGTTGGGAGCACGAAATTCAGTGATGTCACGGTTACGATGTAAGCAGCCAGCTTTAGTTGCTCTTCATTGTCATTGTCACATAGAGCACTAATAGCAAATGAGGCCTGCAAAATCTTGCCTGATGAATTGGAAGATCTGACAACTGATGTATTATTTCCAGAAGAGCCCAAGGAGGCTGCGACAGTTTGAAGAATCAGAGTTTTGTGGAATGCAAGCCACACACGTTGTTAAAAGCATACCAAACATGATGGCTCAGCCTTGAGGCTTGTGTAAATCATCTTATCGAGCAATATGAAGCCTTACTCTCATACTTTCGAAGTACTGAGGATAAGCAGGCAGTAGTGAGAAGAGTAAAAATTGTACTTGAAAAGCCTCTGACCAAAGCTTACTTGCTCTTTCTATGTTCTGCATTACCAATTGTTAATAATTTCAACAGGTACATGTAGCAGCAATCTCCAATTCTTCATGTTCTCTACCAAGAGCTCGATGGCTTATTACAAAAATTTCTGTTGCGGTTCATGAATTCTGAGTACGTGTGTGCTGCTTAACATGTTTTACAAATGTGTATTGATAACTCAGAAGAGTATCTCGCTTTACACGAAGTTTTCGTAGGTCACAACACACTATCATATCTTGAAGAAGAGGATGGATTATCATCTGAAGATGTGAGAAAATTTAGGGAGACTATCCAAGCTTGGTGGATTGCTGCAGCCAAGGGAGCTGTCAAACGATTACCTATGAGTCACAAGTTACTCTCCAATCTCAAATGGCTTCAACCAGGCTTACAACAATACAGTATGGCTGGTCAGGTGCTTGCTGCAGCAGAGTAGCAGAGTGTGTTCCTCAGCTAGTTCAAGTTGGTGACAAACCCAGCCTTCAAGAGGAATTTATGGACTTCTGCATGTCGCCATTACCTCCTAAAGTTACGGCCATCACAGAGGTGGATAAGTATTGGCATGCAATCAGCCAAATCAAAGACTGCTTGGAAATTGAGTATCGCTACTACACATTGGCAAAACTCGCAAAAGCCATTCTAGTTATACCCCACAGCAATGCTGATACCGAACGTTTATTCAGCCACATTGGTCTCAACCAACACGGAAACCGACTAGGAATTTCTACATTAAATTCACTTTTAACAGTGCAATTTAATGTTCCTAAAAATGCTATGAATTTAAACCGAACACTGAACTATTAAAGACATGTGTAAATGCTATGAACACACTTTAGTATGTTATTTCCCATGAAATTGTTGTTTGGATTTTGTTTGGATTTTGGATAACATAGTTGAGTAATTTGGAAATTACCCCAAAAAACATGGCAACACTGCAGTACATTCATCAGCGTAATGTGTGATCATTATTGATATACATTATATTGAATTGGTAGTTTTGAAGCCCTGCCAGCATTAAGCCACACAGCCTGAAAGTGTGTTTACATATATAACTAAGAGGTAAAACAAGAGAGATGTTGAGAAATTGGAAGGAGTATGAGTATTAGAACACTAAACAATTAAATCATACAGTTAAAGTGAAAAGTACAAGGGTCATGGTGGTCTAAAGGAAAACAAAATGTAACCAGAAAATGTCTTCAGTTGGGTGTAATTTTTTTTAAAGTCGCATTCCACAGGCATGGTGGGCTCATGAAATAGAAACTGTTGGCAAGTTGTGTTGTTTTTAATTATAAATCTGGTAGACCTTGTGGAGCTTGTAATGAATTGAACGAGTCTGTTCTTGATTTGATTTAAAAAAAAGTTATGTCATACAACTCAAAAGCCACATCAAGGGAAGCATATTTAATAACATGAGTTGAGATTTGTCACTCTGTGATCCATAAACTTGTCACACGATGTTGAACTTCTTCCAAGGATATCATGTCTTTTACCAACCGTGAATGACAAATTGTTGAACAGTAAGTCAGTTTTGAATGTACAATGGATAGATAAAGGGTTTCCCTCCTTGATAGAGTTGCTGCTAACACTCGAGCGTCAGACTTCTATAAGTGTTCTTACTTATGTTACTCTTGTGCGGAGCCCAAGAAACATTTGTTGACATAGTTACACCAAGGTCTTGATGGAACGTTTTCTGAATGATATTTTTATCATTTATTGTATATATAATTTTGCTTTTCGTAAATTTCGAAAAAGTGAGTTGTAATGTCTTTAATTCATTTAAAGACAAGTTCTCCATTCATTTGTTGAAAGTAGGAACTGTCCAATGAGGATTTTAGACATTTTGCATTGTCAGCAAACAGCATTATAGATAAGTAAATTAAATTAATATAAGAAAGAGCATTGGTCCAAGGAGGCTTTCCTGTGGCACTTCCAAAAGCACCGGTAAGAATTCAGATTTCTGTAGATGGAGACACATTGTATCCTCAAGGTAAGGTAAGCTTGGAACCACTTCCATGAACTACCAGTTTCAGGTGTGTGGAATGCTACCAAAAGCTTTCTTAAGAAATGCAATCTATCTGCATGCTATTGTCCATGGCTTTGACAGCAAAATCAAGCATTGTTAAAACTTGTGTGGCAGATCTGCCAGGAAGAAATAGACTCCAATCACTAAGTCTATTACTTTACTATAGACCAGCCACTCAACAACCTTGGACACTGAATATAGGGGAGGGAAATAGGTCTGTAGTTGTAAACAGAAGTTTTGACCCCTGGCTTCAAGACTGGGATGACTCCTTTGGGATTTCAGAGTGAGAGTGAAAGTAGGTGGAAGAGGGATTGATAGAGAGCCAGAGCACAGTGTTTTAGTAACCTAGGGCTTATACTATCTATACCCATACCTTTGGATTTATCAAGAGGTGAAAGTATGTCAAACATATCCAAGCCCACAAAGTTAATTGTATGGAAAGATGATTTTGCATCAGGGACATCATCAGGTGATACAAACTCTTGGTGAAAATTGAATGAAATTACGAGTTAATTAAATAATTTAGGTTTGTCTTATGTCTTAAGTGGTTATTGCTGAATCATGACTTACCAAGTAGGGAGTATTTCCAGTACCTGGTACAACTTCAGATGTACCCATATATTTTGGTTATTATTCTTTGAGGCAAAGTCATAAATTAGCTTGTTCTCATAGTCTGATTTGGCTGTAATATAATTATCCTGAAAGTGGTTTTCTAAAATTGTATTGTGCTTTTCAGCACTGGGAGAATGTCTGGATTTGTATTTCCTTCTAATGGTAGATAAACACGATGCTGTAGGTCAGAGTTCATCCAAGGAGGATGTTTGCGAGATCTGATTTTCACTTGGGGAACAATTATAAATGTTTTGATGTAGGACCAAACATATTCACCATTGTTTGAGTTTGTAACACCGGCTAAAGTCAGTGTCACATATAGTTCCAAACTCTGCCTTAGTGTAACCAAACACTAATTTAGGTTCTGTTTAGGGGCGGAATTACAGGCAGGATTAATGTTGAAGGAGATAATGAAATGGTTGCTTTGAATGGGCTGATCTTTGGGCGAATGAACCGAAAAATTGGTGACAGATTCCTAAGAATTGGTGATGACAAAAGTCTAGGATGTTTGTTATATTTGATGGATTAGTAATTGTGAAAGATTGCTAGTAAGGATGAAATCATAGAGCTCCTTTGAGACAATTGAAGACCTACTCAACAAAGCCCAGCCTATGTCTGGTACATTAAAGTCACCCACTATGGTGAACCTGAGGATTGAGCTAGTTATTGAATAAGACGACAATGATAATCAGAACTTGAGTTTGGAGGTGAATAAACTGGTGAGAGGCTTCCTGAATCTTAGACAACGGTTACAATTTCTAAATGTCTAGGTGAGGCCAACAACTTACTAGGTGTGGAGTCATTCAAAGCAACGAGAACACTACACTTCTAGTAACCCTGTCCATACAGTATATCGTGTAACCAGATGAAATGATTTCTCAATCGTAAATGGAATCTGAGAGCCAAGTTTCAGTGTAACATAAAATGAATAACTGAGAGGATAGACAAAAGAATGGAATTGGGATAGTTTGCTCACTAGGCTGTCTGTGTTTAAAAGGCAAACTTGAATAGTGGTAGGTAGTCAATTAGAGGAGTCAGTGGTGAATGTTAGTTGGGTTTTCCTTCTCAGTTGGCAGCTGGAATAGGAACTATCCCACTAACAGTATTTCTCAGCCTCTTACTAGAAAAAACCCTAGCCAGGCTGTTCCCAGTCACTTCTTGACTAGATCCTATCTCACAACTTCAATGAGACTCGGCTCAACTGAACTTCCAGAGGTCAGCTGCTCTTAAATAAGCTGGCTGACTTCCTATGGAAATATCGTAAAATTTACTTGACCAATCAGTGACTGCTGGTATGTATAATTATGTGCCTATTGTGCAAAGTACTACCTAATTGAGTGTTAATGGAATGTTCAATGTTCTACAGTTCTGGCCAGCCTCCAGCTATGGCTGGCTTTCCCCCCCCCCCCCCTCCTTCTGCTTGAGCCATAGTCGGGTTGAGAGGCTCACGCCGTGGTTGGTAAACTGTACTATGCCCCACGCTTGTCGCGATAAGCCATCAGCATTGTTGTTTGCTGTGCCAGATCGGTAAGTGATGGTAAGCTGTAGTAGCCATGCCCATCTAATTAGTCACTGGTTAGTTGACTCCATAGACTGCAAATACTGGAGTGCTCTATGGTCAGTCTGCACTAGGAAGTTCCTGCCCAGCAGGTACGGTTTGAGTCCAGCCACAATGGCTAAACACTACTTATAGTTGCATATCTTTTCCCCCTGGGTAGTAGCTTGCGAGAGTAGTACGCCACTGGTCTATCCACTCCATCATCCCAGTGGCTGAGGATAGCTCCCACACCCTTCTCAGATGCGCCCGTCTGTGACACAAATTGGCGGGAATAGTCCGGGCTGGTCAAAACTGGTCTATCCATCAGAGCCATTTTCAACACCTGGAATGCCTGCTCACATGTTGTGGATATCCAAACCACTCTGTTCGGTACAACTGCTCTAGTCAAATCGTAAAGTGGGGCAGCTGTTCTGCTGAACCTTGGAATGAAACACCTATAATATCCGGCTAGGCCCAGGAATGCCCTGACATATGCTTTCATCCGCGGCCTCCCTAAGTTCCGTACTACCTTTGGCTTCTTCTAGAGCTACCTACCATTTTCCCACTACATGTCCGAGGAATGTGCACGTCTTCATCCCTAGCTGACAGTTCTTACTCATGACAGTCAGGCCCTCCTTCTGGAGATGTTTTAACACCTCACCCAGATGTTTCTGATGGTTCTCCCAGTCTGTGCTATGAATCATGATGTCGTCGATGTAGGCCAATGCATACTCCTAAGCAAGCCAGGATGTTGTCCATAAGGCATTAAAATGTGGTTGGCGCCCTTTTTAGTCCGAATGGCATCTTGATAAATCTGTATTTTCCAAATGGGGAGATGAATGCTGTTTTATCCTGGTCAGTCACTCTCACTGGGACCTGGTAATATCCTTTTGCCAGATTGATGGTTTATGTACTCTGCCTGCCCGAGCCATCTAGCATCCCCTCGACCCTAGGCATTTGGTACGGGTCATCCGCTGTGATGAAATTGAACTTATGGTAGTCGATGCACAATCTTAATGTGCCATCCTTTTTAGCTACTGTAATGATAGGAGATGCCCGCGACACCGCATGGACTACGACAGGGTTCAATTATTACCTAATTCTAACATGTTCTTCATTTCTTTTCTCACGTCTTCCTCCCAAGCTTTGGCCACTCAGTACGGTATCCGGAATGGCACCGCCTCAGCCGTATCGATGCAGTGCTCAGTTGCAGCCATTTTGCCTGACTTGTCAGAGAACACATCCAGGTAAGCCTCAATTAACTCCTCCAACACTCATCATTGGCTGTTGGTCATCAACTCCTCTCCAACCCTCGGAGTGCCCCTACTGTCTGCTGTGACAGTCATGATGTCGCCATCCACTGGGTCGTCGTCCTCCTGCACTACAGATACGGCCAACATGGACACTACAGGAGACCTCCATCTCTTCAGCATGTTGACATGCACCACTCTCCTGTGTTTCTGGTGATCTACCATGTCGATTGCATCACCGGTGCTACCTGCTTGATGATTGAGTAGGGACCCTGCCACTGGGCTGCCAGCTCGCCCAATTCTGCTGGCATCAACACTAACACTTGGTTGCCAACCTCAAAGGATCTATTCATGGCACTCCTGTCAAATCTGTCCTTCATCTTGTGTTGCTCTTTCCGCTGCTTTTCTCCTGACAGCTCTTTCATCCGGCTGACGTTTTCTCTCATCTCTTCCACCCACTGAATTGCTGTCATCTGGTGGCACTGTTCAGGCACTCGGGACTCTCTCAACACATCCAGGGGGCCCCTGACATGTCGGCCAAACATGAGGTCAAATGGGGAAAATCTGGTTGAAACTGTCGGGGCTTCCCGATATCCAAAAAGGAAAATGGTAAGAGCACATCCCACTCTCTCTTGTCACTCTTTATTTTCCTCAACATGTGCCGTGAAATCTCTTCACAGCTCCATTGATTTGCAGGTGGTAGGGTGAATTATTCAAGTGTGACATCCCCAGTGCCTTGTGCATCTCTCCCATCAGCTTGCTCAAGAAGTTCAATCCCTGGTCTGACAGAACTTCTCTCGGTACTCCCATCCTGGTAAAGATCAACAACAGAGCTGCTGCTACAGTTGGTGCATCGGTGGAGCGAAGAAGTACTGCTTCAGGATACCTCGCCTAAAGTCAATCAGTATTTATTACCACTCTTAGTCCTAGGCAAGAGCCCAACAATGTCAATGGCCACCCGTTCGAATGGGTCGGATATCACAGGGAGTGGAATGAGAGGGACTTTGCTTTTAGTCTTCCTTCCGGCATTTTGGCATTCAGCACACCAACATGCACGCTACTCTCACATTTGTCATCATCCCCGGCCAGAAGAAACTCTGCTGGGGTCTGTTTAATGTCTTCTGCCTTCCTAGGTGGCTGGCCATTGGGATGGAGTGTGCTATCCTCAATGCCTGCTGCCTCCTGCCTTTAGGTAACACCAACTGAGGTCGGTCGTCACAATCACGAGCATCGCTCCTCCTGTAGAGCAGTCCCTTGTCCTCGAGATAAGATGAGTCAGGGTCATCTGAGCTGGCCTATGTTGTCTGCAGTGATGGGTCATCCAGCTGTTCATGTCTCAGTTTCTCGGCCGATGACTTCTTCCATAGGCATCTTCTCTGCCTCCGCCTCACCCGTGGTGGCGAGCTGATTTCCTCCTATGGTGTGCCAGCCCATCCCCAAGCAGCCTGTCTTGCTGCTTTCTCTTCTCCACCCTGGACAACCTGGGTTTACAAGATGAGGTTACAAAATAGTCATAGTTGCAACCAACCATAAGCATGAGGACCACTCGAATGATACAGTCCGTCTGTCCTCATCTGCCTATTGAGCTTCCTCAAATTCTCGGCTGCATCTGGTCTGCACTGTACTCACAACCTTGGGGTCCCTCATCTTCTCTCCTGTCGCTAGGTGCATCAAGTCATTGACCAATGTCTGGTGTGGCCCAGGATGATGCACACCTGCAGCCAGTCCAAGACTTCCACCTTAATATTGACTGTGTGACCACCCACCAGTAGTGTCTTCATGATGCCATGGATACCCTGAACAACTGTGATTTCTCCAGTCAGAGCCTCCTTTGCCACTAGGGCTAGGGATAGGGAGCTCGAGCTGGATCCTGGCTGCCTGACCATCTACCGCTCCTTGCATGAAGTAGCCGGCGTCCTGTCCTGGTGATGAAGCTCTGTGTACTTTTTTCGGCACATTGCTCTGATGTGGCCCCCAGTCCCTGCAATTAAAACAGAGTGGCCCCTTCACATCGTCGCCTCTCTTGGGGTTATCTCCCAGACTACTCTCCTATCAGCTACTTCCTCCTCCTTTGGCTGGTAAGTGGTCTTCTCCTGCTCTTGCTTGGGTTTGTCCGGGCATCTCTCAAAGTTTCCCTCTGACCTGTACCCCTGCTTCCATCCCTTCACCTTGGTTAGCACAGAGTAATCCAGGTTCCTGTCAGGTATTTTTGTCCATCAGAACTGCTGGCCTCCCTCATAGTTGCAGGTTCCTTCTCCCTCACCCATTAAGTGATGTGTCCCGGGATGACTCTGAGGAAGCTCCTTGGTGCAGAGGTCCAGTACATCTGCTACTGTGTTGCAGTCCATTGGCTGCCTTCCCTGCCTAGTCTGTCAGTCTAGCTTCCAGTTGTGTCGCAGACTCTGTTGCCTTGTGTGTGGCCTTTCACCATCTCTTCTGGAATGATGCCCTGATATGCCCAACCTTTGGCATACTGCTTCCTTGACAATGCTGTAGTCTGACATCAGATCTGTTGGAAGTGCCAGGTATGCTGTCAAGACTTCCAGAGGCTCCAGGTGGAAGACCCACTCAATCCTTGGGATTGCCAGTGTTGTTATACACTTCTCGAAATGGGTGAGCTCCTCATCCTTCTGTTCTCCCTCTCAAGGCCCTCAACTGTGGAGGCCTTATCTTTGTTCTGGTCTGGGCTGTAGGGCCTGCATGGAGTCAGTCAGCTGCTGGATCTCCTCTCTGTGTCTCATCACCGGCAGTTTGAGCTACTCTTTTCTCAGCTGCAGGTCCAACTTCGCTAACTGTGCCTGCTGTTCCTGTCCTGGCATCTGTCCTCCCTCTCCTGTTGTTGTTGGTGGATCATCTGTAGGAGGGATGCCATACTCTGGTTAGCTGCCATCTCATTGTCTGCCATGTTCCTCTATAAGATCACAGTTCTGTCTCTAGTAGTGTCTATCACTCACTTCTCAGGATCAGGTTCGATTGGTAGCTGTATGTTAGTGGGGTTTTCCTTCTCAGTTGGTAGCTGGCCTAGGAACTACCCCACTAACAGTATTTCTCAGCCTTTTACTAGAAAACCCTAGCTTTGTTGCCCAGTCTATTCCCAGTCACCTCTTGACTAGTTCCAGTAAATAACTCTATCTCACAACTTAATGACTCTGCTCTACTGAACCTCCAGAGGTCAGCTGCTCTTAAAATAATAAGCTGGCTGACCTCCTATGGAAATAGTAATGTTAAATTGACCAACCTGTGACTCCTGTATGTATATGTGCGTGTTTAACTGTTATGCAAAGTACTGCCTAATTGACAACTTCTAAGTGTTAATGGTATGTTCAATGTTCTACAGTTCTAGCCAGCCTGCAGCCATTGCTGGCTTGTTAGGGGCCTGGCCCTAACAGTGAAGGTAACTGATTGACTGGGGAAGGGTAAAACATCACTTGGGAGTCAGTAAAGGTGGTGAGTGGTTGATAAATTGCAGAAAGCAAAGGACTTGGACATGAAGGGATGACTGGGTGGAAATTTTGCACTGTAGGTTCTACATCGACAGCATGAGTCACAAGTTCCAAGTTATTATTTAGAATCCAATTTCATGCAGCACATTGTCAGCACACTGTCAACATATATGGCTCATTTTTATCGACTTGAGTTCCAAACCAGATTGTAGCAGAGATCATCTCTCCTTCATGAGAGTAGAATTTTGCATCCGCTCTAGTTTTGACATATCTGGTTTGACAACCAAAGTTTGTGGAAAAGAGCTCCTTTGAGAAGAACATCTGCAGCATCTTATATTTCCCGATATGAAAGACATCTCAAATATACTGATTTGATGTGCTCTCATTGACACTAGAGAGGACCGACACCAAAGCTTCAAGATCCTTCCTAAGCTTGAGACTGCCTAAAAGTTCCTCTGGGGCATTATTCTATTCCAAGGATCAGCGCATTGAACCTTATGTCTTCTGAAGTCATATTCTTTTGAACTTTGATTGGGATAACCTTTGTTGGGTTTTTCTTGGTTCAATTGTTCTTAGTAGAAGTTCAGAAATATAACAGGATAGGCTAGCCGGTTAATAGTGGCTGGGTTTGGGTTTGTTTAATGATTTTAAGGTGCTGGTACCGAAGTTGGTGCAGCTTTAGCTTCAATCATGTTAATGATAGATTCCACCTTGTCTTTCAGAACAGAGAGTGACTTCTTTAGAGTGGCGATCACAATTTCACTACTTGAAAGTTTACAAAGAGGGTAGACGAAATCCTATTTTGACTTTTGATATTACAACAAAAGCAGAACTGCTCAGGCCAGCAGCACATCTATGATTCCAAGACTGGCAGTACCAGCACATTGTATAGATTCCTGCCATCTTTGATTGGGTCCTCACATATGGGGCAGATTTAGTAGTTGGTTTTTTTGCCCTCGTTACTCCTTTGGCAGTCCTTGTTGAACTACCAGATTGGACATCACCATCTTAGGCATTGCAGTCAACTGGAGGCTTGATTGATTTACAGGAGTAAAAAACTACAGTACATGCCATCATGTCATTGGCACTTAATCGGCATGTCACTGCCAGAAGTCTGAAATCTTTGTCTTAAATATCACTTCAAATAGGTACATAAGTAAATGCAGCAGAGCTACTGGGTGAGTATTATACATCACTCGTACTCTGCAAGTGTGTTCTGGAAGGCGTATCCACTACTGAATAGATAAATAGAACAACTCAAGCGCTATCAAATTGCAAGTAAAATGGGTTTTATTTCATTATTTTCATGGAGCTTTGTTCACTACTCCCAACATTCCCCTAGTTATATAGATATAATGTATGCTTCAATGAACTCTCGGCAGACAGTATAATGACTTCCTCGATCACTTAGAATTTGTTTGTCAACATTTTGTCTAGATCCTCTAACCTTGGCACTTAGTGAAACACTCATTGTACACAGAAGGGCTGCCTCTAGCCACTGGTACTAATTTCAACTCCCTAGCACTTTCCAGTTAGGAGCTAGAACTGCAGAAAATTTGGGCATTAAGGTTTTGAGATTCCCAAATTTGATAGCCTATAACTTGGGCATAGTTATACCTGTGCAACAAGTTAAAAGAGAGAGAGCTATCTTTTGAGCGAGTTCATAGAGAGCAGCGTGCAGAATCACGGAGCTCTAAATTCAGAAGCACAAGATTTTATAACACTTAAAAAAATGGTACCCTTCATCCGGCAGCATTCCTAAAGATAAAGAAGGATAGGATCGATTACAGCAGACTACATAGATACCTGAACTGAGAGTTATGAAAGACACAGTTCTCATGGCACTGGCACTTAATCGGCATCATTTTCGCTGTCAGAAGTCTGTCTGAAATATTTGTCTTAAATAATCAACCTATCACTTCAAATAAGTACAAAAATGAACATAGCACAGTCACGTGGTGAGTGTTACACATACTCGTACTCTACAAGCTGTGTTCCGGAAAGCTTACCACTAATTGAATGGTAAACCCAACAACCTAAGTGCTATCATTAACTATTTTCATGGAACTTTGTTCACTACTTCCAACATTTTTCACTTTCTTTTTTCTCTGCTCATGTTCTATCTGTTCACATACCTCCCTTTGTATATACCTAGTTATACAACATAATAAAATAATATATATATTTTGGTAATTAAAGTTAAGTATGTGTGTATGTTCCAATAAACTCAGCTGCAGTACTTGACTCTCAAAATTTGTTAGTCAACATTTATTTAGGAATAGTGAGATGTTAAGACTCGCGTGAGGTTGAAATATAGCACCACATCGTGAGAACCACACCCTGTCATGTGATGATGAGAACCACACCCTGGCATGTGATGATGAGAACCACACCCTGTCATGTGATGATGAGAACCACACCCTGTCATGTGCTGATGAGAACCACACCCTGGCATGTGATGATGAGAACCACACCCTGTCATGTGATGAGAACCACACCCTGTCATGTGATGATGAGAACCACACCCTGCCATGTGATGATGAGAACCACACCCTGGCATGTGATGATGAGAACCACACCCTGTCATGTGATGATGAGAACCACACCCTGTCATGTGATGATGAGAATCACACCCTGTCATGTGATGATGAGAACCACACCCTGTCATGTGATGATGAGAACCACACCCTGCCATGTGATGACGAGAACCACACCCTGTCATGTGATGATGAGAACCACACCCTGTCGTGTGATGATGAGGACCACACCCTGTCATGTGATGATGAGAACCACACCCTGGCATGTGATGATGAGAACCACACCCTGTCATGTGATGATGAGAACCACACCCTGTCATGTGATGATGAGAACCACACCCTGGCATGTGATGATGAGGAACACACCCTGTCATGTGATGATGAGAACCACACCCTGGCATGTAATGATGAGAATCACACCCTGTCATGTGATGATGAGGACCACACCCTGTCATGTGATGATGATCACACCCTGTCATGTGATGATGAGAACAACACCCTGTCATGTAATGATGAGAACCACACCCTGTCATGTGATGATGAGAACCACACCCTGTCATGTGATGACGAGAACCACACCCTGTCATGTGATGATGAGAACCACACCCTGGCATGTGATGAAGAGAACCACACCCTGTCATGTGATGATGATAACCACACCCTGGCATGTGATGATGAGAACCACACCCTGGCACGTGATGATGAGAACCACACCCTGTCATGTGATGACGAGAACCACACCCTGTCATGTGATGATGAGAACCACACCCTGGCATGTGATGAAGAGGACCACACCCTGTCATGTGATGATGAGAACCACACCCTGGCGTGTAATGATGAGAATCACACCCTGTCATGTGATGATGAGGACCACACCCTGTCATTTGATGATGATCACACCCTGTCATGTGATGATGAGAACAACACCCTGTCATGTAATGATGAGAACCACACCCTGTCATGTGATGATGAGAACCACACCCTGTCATGTGATGACGAGAACCACACCCTGTCATGTGATGATGAGAACCACACCCTGGCATGTGATGAAGAGAACCACACCCTGTCATGTGATGATGATAACCACACCCTGGCATGTGATGATGAGAACCACACCCTGGCACGTGATGATGAGAACCACACCCTGTCATGTGATGATGAGAACAACACCCTGGCATGTGATGCATGTGAGAGGATGAGACAGCAATGAAAGGAGAAAGAACCAAAAAGAAATTTTAGTACATAATATATTACATAATATATTACACAAATAATTAAAAAAAAGTTATTCGGTGATTGTGGCTCCAAGTTAGGCTGTTAAGAGTGGCACTAAGCATCACCATCCAGTGCTAAGCTGATGTACAATCTTTCACTAGCAGCTCCTCCTGCCTCCTGCCTCCTGGCCTGGTCTAAGATACTGGAATTCTTTGAGGAATGACACACTTACAAATGCTCCACCTTGAAGCTAAGATTTTTTGAAGAGATTTGTGGATGATCAGGCTGGATAGTGAAAAGGGAGAGATAGAGACGATCTGAACAACATCTGGTCATTCACAAAATTTACCATGGTGGTTAAAGTGGATGGATCATTGCCCTTTCTGGATGGCTACCTAAGAAAGGAAAATAGTAGTAACAATTTACATAAAACCCACACACACAGACAAGTACCTTGACCCCAGGTCCACCACCACCCTATTGATGTCAGAAGAAGGATGGTAAGGACTGCCATGATAAAGCCAGGAAAGTAGTGAAAGAAAAGAAGGACTTATGGAAGTAAGATAACTTGTTTTATTGAGTATGATTATCAATGCAGAGGAAAATAAGGGCACCAATGCAGATGGTTAGGAGTCTGAGAAGAAGGATCCTATGGTAGCAATTCCTTATATAACAGGGATGAGTGAAGATGCCAGGAGGGTCTGCAGGAAGTTCAACATCAGAGTAGATTTCAGATTAGGAAGACTCTGAGGCCACAAATTAGTAGAGTCAAGGATGAATTTCCAAAAGTAAATACTCCTGCATTGAACAGCGTATCCCATGCAGCTGTGTGAAGTACTGCATAGGAGATAGGGGTGACCAACAGAAGATGAGATATCAGAATTTAAGTACAGCAAATGCCTGTAAAAAGTGTGCCAAAGAAAAGTCAGCAATTGCTGAACATGCATGGGACAAGGCACACTCTATTTTGTAAGGGGACGCCACCATCTTAGAACAGGCCAGGAGACTGAAGGAGCTGCTAATGAAAGAGGCACTGTACATCAGCCTACCACTGGAGTGCTGTGTTTCAATGAAGATTGTGGGATGGACTTACCTGGCTCCTGGGTGGCTGCTCTAAAGGGCCTAAACTTGAAGCACAATCATCATGATATATTTTTCTTTGTTAATTGTAATTTTTTCTGCACCCTTCTAGAGGATAGTGCGTTACACATTTGATCAGCAAGGATATAAAGTAGCTTTCAATGAATAGCAATGCATGGACAAGTGACAGATGCGTGTGCGCATGCGTTAGGTAAGGGTACGACAAACGGGTAAGGGGTCGTACATAGTAATGTTAATTAATACGCATAGATGTTTGTATATACTTCGCTACCTCCCCCCAAGTAGGCTGGAGGGCTACTGATTTAGGATTGTTAGTACCCGTACCGGTCCACCGGTTTCGGTCCTCGTAGGCTGCGGCGGGGTAGTGGTGGGGTTGGTGGTAGTTTGGACTGGGCCACGGGAGGGGTATTCTTTGATGTGGGCAGGAGTGGGCTCCTTAATGGCAGCTTGATCTGTGGGAGGCGCGATGCTCGGGATGGTGTCTTGGCCACGGACGCATATGTTTTCGGCGTTGTCGGTAGTGGGCTGGGTGTCGCTGACTGGGGAGGGATCTTGATCTGTGCAGGAGCCGTGTGCTCAGAAGTCCTCATATCTGGCAGATATGGTGACTGGGATGTTAGGTTGGGGTGGGGAGCGTCTCTATGTCCACGTCTCGGAGGTTCTGTTCCAGGTTTGGTGCTGTAGGGTGCCTTCGTGCATCCCCAGGACTTGCTCGGAGACGCTAGATTCGTTTTCCACTTGCTGCCAGCACATGTGTGGGAGGTGGTGTTGTCTGCCGCATGCCTAGCATGTTGTGCCAAAGGCGGGGCAATGGATGCGTTGGTGGGCCGTCCTCTCTTGCTCTCCGTGTCCCTGCTGCCCACAGTAGGCACATACGCCTCGGTTGGTTGGCGGTCTGCTCTGTGGGGTGTTGCCTCTGGGTCGGATGTTTCTCGGTGCCAGGGTTGTGTTGGTTGACCTCTGTTGAGTTGGGATGTGGCAGTGTCGAGGGGGGGGGTGCCTCTAGGCGGTTGAGGGTTTTGGCGTTGCAGCTTCTTGTATGAGCTGGCAACGGCTGATGTGTCCTCGTCTTCGTAGTGGGAGATGGCGCTGGAGGTCGGGGTTGAGATGGACAGGGCCGAACGCTTTCCTGCAGCCCGCACCTCGATGAATTTGATGGTGTCCTCCACCGAGAGGTCCTGGTCCGGATGCTTAAGGAGATCCTCTTGGATCTCCGCATCAGCCAGGCCTATGCAGAGCTGGTCGGCCACTCGCTCCTCCCCCTGGTTTGTCATGCCGTCGCAGTTTGGGCACTTCTTAAGGAACCGGCAGACTTAGGCCTGTCCTCTGAGGCGTGCTGCGAAGGCGCGGATGGGCTCTGTACGGTCCTGGGTCATTCGGGAGAGGGCTACCCTGGCCACCTTCGGGTTCTCTGATCTGACAGCTAGGGACTTGATGGCAGCGAGGAGTGCTTCCTCCGTCGACCCTTCGATGGGTAGAGGACCGATCGAGTTTCTCGTGACGTCACGCCTGAGTTTCGTGTCGCAACACTCCAGCAATTGCACTGGTATGTCCGCGCCAGACAGTTGGACGGCCTGAACATACGACCTCCAGCGTTGGAGGAAGTATATCCAGGCCTCTGTCGTCCCACCAGAGGAGACTTCCGGTCTTTTCACCGGGGCGGATTTGGCTCTGTTGTTTCGGTTGATCAGGGCGTGGGTTGACAGAGTACCGGGGCAATGCCAGGGTCAGTGCCTTCGGCGATGGTATATTCGCATCCTGGGAATGGGCAGTGGATGGCCATGAGGTGGGTGGGCGTCAAATGGAGTATCACCCAGGAGTCTCCGATCGGTATGCAGACTCTTTGTAGGTGATCGCAGGAAGACTACCAGATGCTATTCGGGCACTTGTCCATGCATAGAGGATAGTGCGTTACACATTTGATCATTTGATCAGCAAGGATATAAAGTAGCTAATGCATGGACAAGTGGTGTGTGTGCGCATGCGTTAGGTAAGGGGACAAAACGGGTAAGGGATCGTACATAATAATGTTAATACGCATAGATGTTTGTATATACTTCGCTACCTTCCTTCCTGCAATATCCTGTTACATGCATCACACATGTTAGAGTGTATCTCTCATCAGGTAGTGGATAGTTACAACCTATATAAGTCTTATATAGCACCTCAGTGTTCGTAATGAAGGCTAAGACTATCTAGCCGTAACATTGAGAAACAAATTTTAAGTTGATCATTGAGGAAGTCATTGTATATATATATAATATATATATGAAATGTGAATCTGGTGTATATTACATCTTCCAGCAAGCAGTTATATAATTAGCTAGGTTGACATATAGCACTGAACCACCTTACCTAGCAGCAATAATTAAAAATAAAAAGTACACCACAAAATTAAACTACCATTTTTCTTTTTGTGCATGTTATATATAACTATATTACTTGGGTGGGAGATGGGAAGGGTTCATCTTCTACAACTATGTTAGTCACTTTTAGATTTTGATATATAGCTGGTTGTGACTACCAGTAACCAGGGTCTACAATGCCCCCCCCCCCCCCCCCACACACACAAGTGTAGTTGGGATTGGTAATTACTGATAATTTGCTTTTGTTTATTTTCTGCTCACACTGCTTTAGGTAATTGGTCTACAGGATTTTTTTAATTTTTTTTTATAATGATAATGAATGTGTGGAGTTTATATTGAATAACAAGCGGTCAATTGTTTTGCTTTTCACAGACATATATACATACATGTACTTATTATAATTGTAAGTATTTATTCATCATCTGTGCAATCATTGTGGAGTAATATATATATATAATATATGTGTGTTTATATTTTAATGTGTCACTTTGTTAACCTGTTTCATCAGACCAGGGTTTTTCTGATTAGCGAGTCCTCAATAAACAACATTTCAACAAGTACAGCCGTATAATAATACAAGTACTTATTATACATGGTAATGCAGAATGAGGTGATATATATTGCTCACCAATGAATGGGCCGTCACCTTTTTTTCCTTCACTACTTGTCATACTAGTAATGAATGCAGCATTAAGTGACAAGCAAAGAAAAGGAAAGTCTCATTTTCCCTTGAAGTCTCTGCAACTGAGAGCTCAACTGGCTAGCAACTTTAAGCTTTCCTTGCCACATTGTACAGCTTCTCTGTGAACAATAAATCGTTTATAAATTTATCCCTAGGCATTTCAAGATTTGGAAACCTGTTTCAGTCAACAATGTTTGTTATTCTCCTGTTTTTATCCAGTTTATGTATGTCACACAAAACTCTGAGCCATAGTATTTCTGTACCCTCAGCTGAAAAAAAAGTGTTTTGAAGCCAACAATTGTAAAAAAATAATTAAAATTGGCTTGTCAGCGGTGTTGATATGCTGCATCACCCGAACAACAACGAGCCACATATCTAGTACTCACATCAGATTCCTCTATCTGTGATGGATCATGACATGCATGTTCAGATGTTCTAGGCTGTTCTCAACTTGTATGTTTTGGCCATCACAATCATCAGCCTCTTCCTCAGTCTCCATTGTCTCATGGATGTACTTGGACAAAAACCAAACAAAGAGTTGCTTGTTAGCCATGAATCAGGACATTTTTTTTTTGCTTTACAGCTTGCATTGTGATTAGGTAGATGACACGATGAGTGAAAAGTGAGACTGAATATCATGATGACAGTCAAACACCATTGACTGTGTAGCCAGATAAAACACAGTTAATTAGGGTTGTGTTCATGAGTATGGGAAGCAAAGATGATAAGAACATAATCTAAATGGCTGACACTCTCTTTGAAGTATTTCCATAGGAATAACATTGCTTGAGTTTTGATGTCTGCGAAAACTTCTTCTCAGGTCTGTACTTTATTCCATAGACGAGCAAAAATAGAAATAAGAGGAACCTTGTGACTAAACTATTTGTTGCTGGATGATGCTCTTGTTGGATTGGTGGAAAAGCCGACATAGTCTTCAGTGCTAAAGTTGTCCAGAGGGTGCAGAAAGCATATCATAGAAATAGCAAATCCAAGTTCCAACCATGTGGCAATCAGACATATGAGTCTCAACCTACAGTCAGAAGCTAAGTCTTGGAGGATTTAAAGGCTTGGTATTGGTCCTCTTACAAATTTTGAATGTTTTTAATTAAATGAGAGAGGGTGCTATAGCTGAGAGCTATATGACGAGGATCTAATGAGTGAAAGGTTTTTGTTCTGAACCAATTAAAAATAGTGTGAGTTGTAATAAATTTGTAATCACAATAACCTGCTCCCCTTTTTTCTCTCTGTGTAGACAGTTTCATTTAACAGGTTGTTGCTTTATTCTATATATTCTATATATGTGCATCCAAATGATGTCGAATGTCTCCATAGGCACATTTTCTTAATTAGAAGATACATCCAGCAACATCAAGGTCACTCCAAAAAAACTGCAGTACCATCCAATTTGTGATTATCATACTTGCCATAGTTGATTCTAGATGAGACCAGCTGAAAAATAAATTCTGCACACTTTACAGTATCAACTTAATATTAGCTCAAAAGATAGATCTCTCTGAGGGCTCTCTTTTGATGCTAAAATTACCTGCAGCTAAAGTGCAGGTACCTCAAAATCTGAGTGCCTAAATACTTTACAGTTGTGGCTCCTGATTGAAAGATGAAATTAGTATCATTGGCAACAGGAAGCCTTACTCCATTAGTAATTGCCCACACTCGACTGACTATTTTAATGCCCTTGTTGAGTAGAGTATGGCTTCCTCTTACCCACAGATGCTCATATATATATATATATATATATATAGCTCAAAAGATAGGGTTTCTGTGTGCTCTCTTTTGATAAAAAAATGTTGTATAGGTATAACTATGCCAAAGTTAACTGCAGCCAAAGTGGGGTACATCAAAATCTCTGAGTTTGCTGCAAGGGTGGCTCCTTGGAAAGTAAACAGTGCAGAGTCTATGGAGCTCCAAATTTATCACCCCAAAAATGTCCATAAAATTTAGTTCCCCCTTAAGTTTGTCCTTAATTAAGTTTGTCCTCAAGCAATGTCAAGATTACAAGAAGTGACCTTGATCTGGTGGTCATTAATACAGCACCTTATATGCAGATAATTTTCATCTGCTCACATCACAGTATAGTTTGACAAACCACAGACCAAATCAAGAAATGTCATCAAAGTAGAAAATATTAAAACAAGAATGTGAGTAAGAAGACTCATGTGTCCTCCTTGAGGAAGGATGATATTGATCTACGTGCTGCACTGCAATAGTGATGGTTACCAGGAACCCCGACTCTCGATGCAGGGTTATCTGGACTCTCGATGCCATTCTGTCTTACACATTGATGGATGATTTTCCCAAAATCATGGGTTCTTACATGTTATGATACATACCTATTGCACTGTTTGAGTGATGTATTCAATGCAGATATTTAATATCATGGATGATGTAATCAATGTGATTAAGGTTACACTTATGTAAAGGTTCAACCCAAGTCCTTGCCAAGTTCGGTAATATTCAAATGGACTAATGGTTGACTATGAATTAAAATTAGAAGTGGTTATCCTAAACTCTCACTTGTGATGCCTGCTATGAATGCCTCTAGTGAAAGGTCTTCTATTTTGCTGAGAAGGCAAAATATTTATCTTTGTTCAACCATGACCCAGGCTCATTTGAATCACTTAATGATTCTTACAGTAGCTGCCATGAGGAATGTACTTATTCACATACATACTCTTCAAGCTGCTGCTAATGATTTTGTAGCCACATATAAAAACTGCTTGTTTGGTAAAATTAATCACACATAGAAGTGTAATCTGCGGCTCTCCCATTGCACATTCCTCCATCCACCATTAGTTTGTGCATTATCCATTAATCTGCTCTCTTCCATCACCTGCCTACCTCTTGCCAAATACAACGTAAAGCTTTTCCCTCCCTCTCCACCCCAGAGGACTCCCATTGCCCTTCCTGCTACTGCTTTTTGCCCAACAATCTCGTAACATATTAATATCGTAGATTTTTTCTTTTGATCAGCTTCTGTTTTAGTTTTTCCAACATTACAACCAAAAACTTCAGTCTTCATCTTGGGAGAGATTGTTACAAAGCACACCACGCAGCACATTCATATTCACTGGTAATGCATTTCAAATGAAATGCACAGGATTCATGATCTGTCTGTGCTAAAGCATATATATAAGTATAGCATTATATATGACAGATAATGATGGACATGGAACTTCACATGCATAGTTATGAAGTTTGAGGTTGTGACCCAGCAATCAGGTGTAGCTCCAGTCCTCTACATCGCGCTGATCCTTAGTGTGAGAAGGATATGCATCATCTCCTTCACAAGCAATTTCCACACACAGAAAAGCATGTTGCCTCAGAATGAGCTGTGTTGTGCATTGGCCCTGATGAAGATCGAAATATTTGTTGGCAGTAATAAGAAAATTCTACAGTACATGTATTATAAATGAAGTAGCTGAAAAGCACTCTACAAATTTCCTACCTACTACAACTTCCTACACCAACCACATCTTCAATATCATACTTGGGCTTATTGCTAATAGTAACTCAGACTATGTACAAGCTGTGTTGTGATGCAACAAAATTATTACTATGTTAGCGACAACCATTTTGGATTAGGAAAAAAAGGAAACCCAAACAGCACACACATTTAGCTCTGCACACCACTCTATACTCTTTGTATGTAGAATGCTTCCTCGGCTGATGCACTCTGCTCATGATAAAAGGTAAAGGTTCATCAACTTTATCCAATGACAGAGTATATATATATATATACCTCTCCAGCTAATTGAGGGATGCATATTCCCTGAATCAAGAATGCAAGAATGCATGGGCTAGAAGTTTTTACAGGGGAAGACAAAGGAAATTGCAGGATGCCTCAAAAATGAAAATATTATCATGAACAGGGATCGAGAGGACTTGAGAACCTCTGCATTTTGAAGCAGAAGAGCACAACTCTGGCTGCAAAGATAGCAGACTGTATTAAGGTTGGTGAAGACATGGGACACAGCTCTGAACTGGGAACAAGTTCTTTATCACTGTTTAGGGAGATGCAAGACCATCTTTTGGGTCAAACCTGTACCCAAGTTGCTGTAGTCATTCTGTTTTGACTGCTTTATTGGTTAGTGTTCTCCTTTGATGTGATAATGTTTGGTAAAGTGTTTAGTTAACTATCATTGCTGTAACCTCACTCACGCTATTTTAGCCTGGCTAATAGAAATATTATTAGAACCTGATTCCAAGTTTGGTTTGCTGGTCTTCCCCATAACAATGCCCACAAGCTGTTACCACAGAACATCACTTGTACGTATGGCCCTTATCTTATCTGGATCTGGCCTGATTACGTTGGATCTCCCTGTTGCCACAGCAGCGGAAACATACTGCATTTCTCTCTTATCTACGCTAGAACAAGCTGAATGGTGATGGAGACCCATTCTGACTACGCTAAGTTTTGTTCTCTCTTGCCCTACAGCTCCAACAAATCGGTCACTTATTATAAAGAAGATTCACCAAAATCACGCCATCAGATTATATCTTCCTCTGAAGAAGTCATAACTAGAGATGACTCCCGTTATCAAAAGGATGTCGTGTCCGTGTACAGAAGGACGACTACGACTGAGAGCATCAGCGAAGGTGAAAGCGGTAATTTTTCTACTTCTTCCGAGAGTTGGGAGGAAGCTTGGTCCGCTTGCAGCGAGCAAAAAGCAACCCAAATCTTCGTCAACCCGTCTCTGACCGTGACTTTCTTATTGGTGATTGCCATTAGCCTGGTATTATGCTTTACACTTTACCCAGCTGATGACTCTGATCGGTATGCTAATATAAGGATGGGGATTTGTGCTTCCTGTTTCATTTTACTCTCTATCAGCATCAGTCTCTTTGTGTTCCCCAACAGACCCTTCACTTGTCCTCACCCAGCCATATGGCAAGTTGTTTTAGGCATGAGCACTATCTACCTTCTCTTTCTTTCCATCGTCCTCTTTCAGAGCTACTCAGATGTTAAACTTTTGCTGAAATGGATTGACCCCAATCTCAATGGGTCTGCATCAGATGGCTTGACTGTCTACAACGACAACTGCAGCATATCTTGGAAGAACGTATATCGCCGGGTTGATATATTTGTACCTGGTCACTTCGTGGGGTGGCTGTTCAAGGCAATGATAGTGCGTCATACAGGTGTTGTTTGGTCTATCAGCATTATGTGGGAGCTAACAGAGCTGTTCTTTGCACATGTCCTACCAAACTTTAAAGAGTGCTGGTGGGACATGTTGATTTTCGACATCCTTCTCAGCAATGGTCCTGGAATATATGTCGGAATATTAGTGTGTAAGAAGTTTAAAGTGGAAACCTTTTACTGGCAGAGTGTCAAAGACATTAAAGGCCCAAAGGGGAGATTCAAACGTATTGTTCTTCAATTTAGTCCCCAGGATTGGTCCAAGATTCGATTGCTAGACCCTACCTCAATACACATGAGAACCCTGGCCATTTTTTTGCTCATCCTCTTTTTCCTTGTTACGGAGCTGAATGGTTTTTTGCTCAAACAAATTTTCTTTATCCCCACTGATCATTTCCTCACCATTGGCCGGCTCTTTTTTATCTTGCTGATTGCTACTCCAGCTGTACACCAGTACTACCTCTACACTACAGACAACACCTGCAAGACGCTAGGAACTCAAGCTTGGATCTATGTTGCCATTGTAATCATGGAACTCCTCATCTCTGTCAGATTTGGGGCTCCCATTTTGCCGAGCCTTTCTCTGCTTGCGGTCGTGGCTTGGCTTGGAGTTGTAGCACTACTCAGTATCATAGTGGTATTTCTGATTACTAACACACGGATCAAGAGATATTTGTTTGGCTGGTTCTGGTGTTTAGTGACCACCATAGTCCCTTAAGTACAACCAGGAAGATGGAGGAAAAAAGAAGGGAGACAAGAAGAAAAACAAACAAATTGTGATTCTCTCTTCTTCATCAGAAATATCTAGGTTATCTCACGATAATTTATGATTTATACCACTCCATACTAGTATATGAGTAGAGCACTTAATGTAAATATTAGTGATTTGTTTTTAGCCTGCTCATGTTATTTTAGAGTAGAAAAATTGCCTATCTTTTAACTAATTGGAAACGATTGTGGTTTTTGTGGAGTAGAGGAATTGTCTATCTTGTGTTGTGCGCAACTTAAAGTTGAGATAAGACAGAGTGTTAGCTACTTCCTTCAAGCTCTCTCAAGGGACTGACTCAACACCAACATGAGAGATGTCATGCTGACTTGTATACAGCACAAGCTCGACTTTGGCTGAAGTAGCTCTCAACATCAACAATAGAAAGCAGTACATAGAAACAAGAAACAACGGGGGGGGGGGGGGGGTACAAACAAAAACAACTGTGATATCCAGTCAAAAGGATAGTTGTAGATCACACCTACATAGCCACCCTGACCAAATGGTTCGTTATTAATAATAACCTTAATTATTGTTTTAATTATTATTACTTTTATTATTTTTGTTGTTGTTGTTGTTGGTGGTGGTGTTATTATTGTTGTTGTTATCGTTGTTATTATTTTATTAATAATATTTGTATACATAATTTTAAATGGAGGGCATAATTAAAAAAATCTAAATGTGTGTGGTTTACATGGGTACATCGTTTTTACCCAAGCCACTGCAATATAATTTCTGTGTGTTTGTGTGTGTTTGTGTGTGTGTGTGTGTGTGTGTGTGCATGTGTGTGTGTGTGCACTTGTTTTCTTAATAATACTCAACTTTTCAGTCTTGCATAAAACATTCTCAATCATTTTAGTTGTGCCTCTGTGGATATGTCCCACATTTTGCAACTTCATTGCAGAAATACAAAATGCTAGCCTCCCTCTTAGTTAGCAAGGAAGTGTGGCCATCTTTGCACCACAATACTGCTGTAGCTATGCTGCTATCTCGTCTTTTTCTGCTGAGGTTAGCCATTCAGTGTATTTACAGTGCTCACTTTTCACATGACCATTCCTCATGTCATAGTCCAGAAGCATTGTAAGATTAAACTTCTGGTGGCAAATGAATCCCTTTAACAGTCTCACTTGTAGACGTGGCATTGATTTGATTATCAATATACCAGAAAGTAGAAAAGCAACTGACAATCTTAAAGATCGTTCATGATCTGGGCGCAATTCTTTTTCATAATTTAGATCAAAAGCTCCAATATGGACACACATCGCCTACAAGATGCTTGGCTTTCTGTGTCGTCACCATGACACTTCCAATGCTAAGAGAAGAGCCATGAAGTTCATTTTAAGTGACTATGCCTCCAACTAGAGTTAATTACACTACAGCTTTTGCCCTCATGATGGAATTTGAAATTCAAGACATCTTTTTCATTCAAAGAAATTAAAACCCGAAAATTTTGCAATAAATTCAACTCAAAATCTACTACTTCAACAAGATCGACCATGAACAAACTCCAGCACCACCAAAAACACAATTTTTCTACCTTGCCTGTGGATTTTCCTCAACTGACCACAGCCTATCCACATATTTTTGTAACTCATTTTCAACATCTCCCTGGTTATTTGTAGGAATAGTAGAAGTAATAGTAGTAGTAGTAGTAAAACAAACAATAACAATTACAGCAACAATAATAGTATTAATTATTTTTGTAATAATTATAACATCAACAACAACAATTAAATATCAAATATCAAAAATGAATGCATGTAAATATTCCTTCCCCCTCTTCCCTCTCTCAAAACACATTATAATACCAGGCAATACTAAATCACCAAAAAATTGTGCAAATGCTAAAAACGATGCAGATAATTTTGTTATTAAGGTGCTGTTTATTCTGTGTACTTATTTTTCACTCAACATTATCTTACAACAACATCACTCAAAAAGTGTACTCCATCTTGCCAGTGAATGTTGATAAAGGCTGTAATTTGGTCCATGGTCTGTCAGAGTAATCAGATGTCATGTCAGAAAAAGTAAATTGGCTTTGTACAATTAGTTTTGGGCCACCACATGCTAAACTAACACAAATCTCACCTCTTCAAATCCTATAACCTGGCAATGCTTGGAGTATGCCAACAAAATTGAATGCTTTCAAATAGCCTAAAATAAGCCTTGAAAGTGAAGAACTACAGCAGAGTTATGATAACTTCCTATGTGGTACTTTTCACAGCTGCAAGGGATGTGGTATACAAATGAGTGCATAGTAGTTTTTTACACTCTTCTAAGTTGTGCCCTCAGAGTTCTTCCTGATCCGAAAATTACCTTGATGTTGAACTTCCTTCAGACCCTCCTGATGTCTTCACTCACCCTTGCTACCTAAGGAATTACTACCATATCATCCTTCTTCTCAGAACTGCCTGTATCGGTACCCTTTATCTTCCTTTCTTTATTTAGATATACTTGCAGAGGAAAGGTTGATAAAAGTGAGCTTACATGAGAGAGGACTTCACTTGGTGCTGAAAGGGTATCTGAACTGGTGGAGTTTATGCCTAAATCCACCTCCTTCAGCTATCAGGGTAAATACTATCAAGGAAAATTATACGACCAGCCACAACAATGGGGTTAGTTTGGAAGAGGTATGTGGATGACACCTGCTGAATAATGAAGAAGGGGAGATAACAGCTGTTAGACCATATGAACAACATCAGGCCATCCCCATAAAGTTTACATGGATGGCAGGCTGACTGTAACAATTTACAGAAAACCCCCCCCACACAAACAGGTACCTTGATTATAAATCACATCCTATTCAGATCAGTACTGATACAGGCAGTCATGTGTCTGTGAAGAAGGCATTATTCCTTATGTAGCAGGGATGAGTGAAGACATTAGAAGAGTCTGCAGGAAGTTCACCAACAGAGTAATTTTCGGATCGGGAAGCACCATGAGTACAACTGATGGATGAGTTATCAGTAGTATGCACTCGTGCCGTATCCCTTGCAGCTGTTGAAAGTACTAAATAGGGGAGGTCAATGGGAGGCTGGAGACCAGAATGAAAGAAACCAAGTTGCCTGTCTAAAGTCTGCAATTGCTGAAGATCGGAAAATGGAAACCTTATCATGTGGGAGGAAGCCACCATCTTAAACCAGACCAGGAGACAGAAGGAGCAGCTAGTGAAAGAGGCAGTGTTCATCACCCCAGCACTGGAGTGTGAGTGATTCAGTAGAGATTGTGGGGTGGAGTTACTGTTGAGGTCACAATATACTCTCAAGAGCATTAACAGCCACACCCACTTACAATAATCTACTCTGAAAATAAATGATGTAACTCACATTCTTGGAGGCATGGACATTTTTCTAAGCCTTCCAACAAGTACAGTTAGTTGATGTCACTGTTTGATGCTTGGGCGAAATTTGAGCTGTGAATGTTTTGGCTGCACTGGACGGAGAGAGCAGTTTAGGGGATCTCTCCAAACTTTATTGTTTACTTTTATTTAAATATTTTTATTTAGACCACATCGCCCATTTTATATATAATATATATGTTCCATCCAATCTATGAATCTGCCTGTGCAGCACAATCTATGAATTCATAGATTGTGCTGCACAATTTATGAATGTCAATCTATTGCCTGCCAATCAATACACTTCAAAACATGGTAGCATATTCATAGATTGGATGGAACATATCGACCAGTACTTATTATCGACTAGTTATACTGAGTGAGTGTGCAAGCCAAATATCCAAACCCACCCACACAATATGGGATAGTCGACGGGAATTTATAAAGCCTGCACTACTCCCACGAAAAGAGAAGTAGGGAGAAGAGTCCCCAGTAACCAAATATATTATGGTTTGATATTATTGTTGATAAATAATGTAGTCCAATTATATTCACCATGAACAGCTGTCCACAAACATGAATGCGATTATGATAACTCACACAAGTTAACAAAGTTGTTCACAGTTTAGTTTCAAGCAGACAGTTTAAACTCGTGTTTGTTTACTTAACTGCATGTAACATTCAATCCATTCATGAATGTGATTATGACAGTTTTTAACTTGGTAACTGAAAAAATAACCTCAAGCCTGAGACCTTCCTAAAGATTATAATAATGTAATGTAACATATGGTCTGGGCATAAAGAAGTATGTACAAGTACAGTGCAACCTTGCTAATCCAAATAGGCCTGTACCTAGGGGTGTTCTGATTGGTGACTTTGTTCAGATTACTTAAACTGTGCACCTACAGTGTCTAGTAATGGTGGTGAGTCTTGCTTACAGCACAGTGTAATCTAGGCTGGGTTTTAAGTGTACACTTTAAACCATAGAAATATATCATTTACTTGTGCACAAAATTTGTATACAGCTACAAACAGCTGTTTGGGTTGAAACTGTATGTACAAACCTACCACTTGGAACTGGCAAGCCTAGTATAATTGCTCATCTCCATTGGATTTGCAGGATTCTGATTAGCCCAGTTGGATTAATGAGGTTGCACTGTATATTGAAGTTAAAATTTGTTTTAAATGGTCTCTATTTTAAAATACGCTCCACACCACACATTTGATACTTATAAAAAAATCTGCCAGTTGGTTGTTTGATGGTTCCATCAGGTGTGTGTTTTCAGCTTGGTGATCATTTTATGATCTATTTCTGCAGAGTATTGTTTAAAATACACCTCTGCTATCAACAGCATATTTAACAACATCTATCACAAATTTGACAGTATCCGAGAAAATAGCTAAAAATATACTGAAAACTAATGGTTTAAAAATTAACTTTCAAGTCATATTCCTATTAACACTTGGCCTCTGCCTATAGGCTTTTGTTTGAGATGGATTTAAGAACAGATCCAAGTTCAGTTTTTAAGGTAATTTTTTCCGGGTTCATGCATGGGCCCTTTCTCAGGTTGTAACACAAGCAGTCATCTGAAGTGAATTCTTACCGAGCCCAGTATTAATATCAGTTAAGAAATAAGAGGAATTGTTATATTTTGAAAAGCCAAAAGATGACAAGGTGCCATGTTATAAAGTACAGATAGGCCTCGTCCTATCCTGAAGCTCAGAAGTTCTGTGTAGTTAAAAAGGTGTCTTCTCAATCACCATCTCTAGATACGACAATGGTAACTGAGAGTTCAAGAGGCTCTCCTGCTCAGAGAGAGGTGGTATTTTACTCAAAATGATCATAAGTGCATCAAAATTCAATCTAATTAACAGACAGCTCCGCCAACGGGAGAGTAGTAATAACAAGCTGCAGATAAATCCATTAGCTAGTGATAATGCACCTCACACTCCCAAGTCTGCTGATCCTCTCTTAATGGGTCCAACCCTCCATCCTTTGTACCTCTAAACAATTCTATAGAATCCACCCCGATCGGTGCATCTGACACTGATACCATTCATGTCAACAGAGACACCTCTAGTCAATGACTAGACTTGCTCACTTCAAACCTTCTTTGGCACACACATAAACCTTACATAGTTCCATTCTACTTCTGCATTTAAAATAATCACAGACACAGAAATTATGCCTTCTGTGTCAACATTAGCTAACAAATAATCCCAACTGGCTTTTTACTGTATGGAAGGGACAGGAAAAGTAGTAGGGGCACTTCCTCCTGCACATCTAACCACAAAACGTATATACATCCACCGTATCTAGAAATTTTGACCATTGGCCTATTACAACAAAACAAAACCATTTAGTTCTCCTCTGAATGCCAGTGTAGTTGATCTAGTCTATTTATCCACATACATTGGAAGTATTGTGGAGAAAGACAATATCATCATTCTTGGAGACCACCCAGGCATCGACTGGGCTTCCCTACACTTCCTCATTTGTGATTTATGACCTCATTTTCTGTACAAACTGACTCTGCACGAGTCAGTGACCACCCATATCAAGGGTAACTTCCTCGACCTTGTCTTTTGTAACTCCTCTGATCTGATGACTAGTCTGTCTGTTGTAGCTACTTGCCATAACATTTTCAGGAGTTTTCTAGGCTACTATAAACATTTGTTTCTACACATACAACTGTCTAATAGCATATCTACAGGGACTGTTACTCTTACCTCATTGACCTCCACTTCAATATTTGTTAAAAATATTGATCAACTAGTCTACGGTCATTCCTCAAAACGACTATATTTGAAGCCACTGATTTATTTGCACCCAAAATCAAAATAGGCTCCAAAACACAATTTAGATGGTTCACTCGGAACATTTAGCACAAAATCAATCAGTTAAGTTAAGATTCCAGAGGCAATACTTAACAAAGAGTGGACACACATCAAACATTATCTTAAGCTGCAAACTCAAATCAAAACTGCCAAAGCTGATCGGGAAATTTCAGACATGCAAACTCAAGTAATTACAAAATTTACAAACTATATCAGTAGTGTGTCTAAACATTCCATCACCCCTCCCCCCCCCCCCCACCCCGCCATATCTCTTAACTCTCTGCATGCCTCAACTGATCAGGAGAGTGCTGCCTTTCTCAATATGTACTTGCACTTTGTCTTCACACACAGCTTCACCTCCACAGAAGAAACTTCTACCTGCACTTTCCTAAACAGAATCATCTTATCGGAATTAGACATCTTCCAAGCTCTACATACCTCTCCAAGGTTATGGGCATTGATGGCATTTAATCTCAAGGACCTTAAGCATTTTGTTGCAACTCTCTGTGGGACAGTTCCATCTCTTTACTCAGATCATCACTCAATAGTACTAATGGAAATGGCCTTTGTATCATTCCTATACATAAATCCGGCAGTCTATAGACAGATCTCACTACTCTGCATATTATCTAGTGCACTGGAAAGAACCATTTATGCATTCCAACAACTACTACTGCTATGCCTGCAAAATACTATTTCCAATTTCGAGAGCAGGGTCGAACTTATCTTGATTTCGGCAAAGCTTTTGATAGCGTCCCACACAATGAACTTCTCTACAAATTAAAAGCCTACTTACAAACTGGCACTGCAGTCAGTAACAGCAAATCTCAATTCCTACCTGTCATATCTGGCGTGTCCTGGGGAAAGTATCTTAAGCCTTCTCCTCTTCCTACTGTATCTAAATGACTTACCTCTAGCTGCTAAATACAGCAAGCCACTGAGTTATGCAGATGATACAAACTTATCGCGATGCTTGAGACATGGTCAGCATTTTTGAATTGTCTCTCATATGCAGAATAACAATTCAACATCTCCAAATTTGTTCTGGTCAGTTTCTCGTCTGGATGTTTACCAGAAAATCATAGCTATTTGGTTAATGGCACTGAAGTACCCTCTTGTATATAGTTGATTTAGATGTCATCACATCTGATGGTCTTTATGATGACAGCACTTTAAAAGCATGCATTAAAGATCAACTTTCAGCATCTCTATTCTTATGTTATTAAAAAAAAGCTCCTTTACACTTTCCTTAGATCACAATTGGTTTATGATTTATGAGTATATTCAGAGAAGCAACAGATATAGCTATGTACATTATCTTAGTGCTCATCTGATTACAGGACAAGAAGATGCATCACTCTGAATTTGTTCCACCATGATGTTCTTTGAACTCAAGGACATTATAAAAAATGTATAAAGATTCTTCTCCTATCCCACAAAAGATCACTTTCAGTTCCTCCAACACCAGATCTAATAAATCAAATGATTCATACTCAACCACTTACAAAGTCAAGAATTGGTATTTCAATCACAATTTACTTCCATCACCATTTCACACTGCATCACTCTATTAACTGTTGCAGCGCTTATTGCTTTGCCATTGACTGAAGAAGCAAAGATGTGTGTTGTGTAGAGTAACATGTCATCAGTGAAAGGGATGGACTCCATTTTCCAACAATCAAGAGCCTTTTGGAGAAATATCCATTCTTTCAGATATGCAATTTTACCAGCCACTAGCCACATGCGTGCATGCATGTAGCAATGCACCCAAACCTTTTGCATGCAGACACTATCAACCCTTTACATTAGACCGACCTATGAAAAAGAGAGGAAATATTGACTCAGACTAACCGCTACTGAAGAAGCAACAACAAACCAACCTAATGATCAGTAAATGACTCTCGTGCAAGACTTCTGCTCTCCCCCTTCTGCCCCCCTCGTACTGCCCCCCTCTCGTGCATGACTTCTGCTCTCCCCCTACTGCCTCCCTCACGTGCATGACTTCTGCTCTCCCCCTACTGCCCCCCTCACGTACATGACTTCTGCTCTCCCCCTACTGCCCCCCTCACGTACATGACTTCTGCTCTCCCCCTACTGCCCCCCTCATGTGCATGACTTATACTCTCCCCCTACTGCCCCAATTTTTTTAAAGGTGAACAAGATTTTTTTTTTAATTTAAAAAGAAATAAACCAGAGTATCCTTTATCTATTAATAATGACACTTTTTCTTTAATAGATCGGCGATCCCCTGGAACTCATTAACATGCATTTCCGTCACCATTAAGCATCCTCTTTATGATACTTTCTGGGACCACTCCGTTTATTCTGTGCACCTTTCATTTCACAAGTGGTGTTCCAAGTGCTTGTCAACTGTGAACACCAATTATAGCATCATTCCAAATACCTTCCATCCAATTATAGATGACCATTCATACCATAACATATTGTTAAACCGTGGGCTACCAGCTAGTATGCCTTCAGGACATCTGAACATGCTTTTCTGTACATCTCTCCATTGAATTTCATCTGCATTGTAAAATCATCATCCTATGGGGACGATCTTTTACGGATTCTGATGTGTTTTGAATGGACTTACGCAAGGAAGACGATAGGAATTTTTTTTTTTTTGCTGGCTACCAGTTTTCATGTTAGCGAAAGAATCAACCTTCGTGAAGTGTTGTTAGTTTGGCATTCGTCATTAATTTTTTATTGGCCAGCAATCCCAAAATAACCCCCTTCCGGGGTTGATTTGTAGGTGTTTTCCATCGTCAAGTCACGTGCATTTGTTATTGTCGAAGCAATTCTGTGAGTTGCGGCGCATCCTTGTTGAAACTGTATACTTGCTGGATTTGTACGCAAGTACATCGAAACATAGCTGGTGGCTGGATTGCCTATAAAAACGGAAGAAAACCATGGAACGTCAATTTGAAGCAACTATGAAAAAGTTCCTTGAGGATTACGAGAAGGGGACGGACGAGGACTATGCCAAGCAGTTTATGGTGAGCATTGCTATTCAGATCAGTTCCATCTAAGACTCTGTGACATTCGTGTGCTAGTATGTGCCACAGATAGCAACTAAAGAATGTTTTGGGATTTTGTTTTTGAGCACACTCGACTTAGCTACAGAGGAAGCTAAACTTCCTTCTGAAGATACTGTGATGCCCTAAATCTCAAGTTGTCCCTTGAGAAAGGAATGTACAGAAGATTTTTTTTGTAGTACTTTAGTACTAAAGCCATTCATACCAGCAGAAACCTTGGAGATTCTCTGCTGATGTTCGACTGATGTTGTCTGTTTGTTAATGCAGTAGGTGTAGAGCTGCAAGGAACAGTTGGAACTTCTTTCTGTTATCTCAACTCCCATGCCTTATAGGAAGGCAAGGTGCATATTAAGATGTTTAAAAAAACACTACAACCTAGAACTACAACCATGGGAGTTGTCAGCAATGCTGGTGTGCTAAAGAAGTGATCAGTCACCGGCTTAGCAACACTATGATCTCATCATTCCGACTACACAACTAGCTATCTATTTAGATGGAAATGATCGGTAGAACTCTTGAGCCACTGTCGGTAGAGGCTCTGCTACTTTTTTCTTAGTCCTAGCTACACCTCGCACTAAGCTACTGGAGAGGTGGTCTGGCAAAGATATGACACTTCAGCTTCAAGTTCAACCCAGTACAGGATTTTTGCAGTTGAATCAAATTGTAGAAAACGTAAAATATTCAATTTGCCTTTACCTGTGCCCATGTAATTGCATGTGTATTATTTGCCAGCTAGGCTACTACCTCAACCAGCTAGCTTCCTTGGTGAGCAGACAGACAGGAGGCAATAGGCATCCTGTGTGGATCCTAAGCTGACCAATTAGTGAAGAGTAGTAGGACCTCTTGGTATAATTTCTTTCAAGGGGGGAGGGGGGGAGGACGGAATTTGCCTTCCCTTGGATACGACTTAGATAAATGTCTGTACATCTACCTTCCAATGAATCACGCACCCTTAATTTTCCCCTGCCCTTGAATAAAATCCTGAAAGAAAACCGCTTTCTTGCTGAGCTCAACTCTTGCTTGTGAGTTAGTAAAAGTTTAACCCCTTTATAATATGTTGCGGTCAGGGCTGTGGGAGTCAGATTACATAGCTCTTCTTGTAATGTCATATTAGAGTGTGTGGGCTCCATAACATCACTTGCAGGGCTTCATGCACTTGAATGGAAACACACACTGCTCCAGCCAAAGCCACTTGAGTCGTGATAAGTTGTCCTGAAGAAGTCTTTTACGATGTTCACATCTGAAAGACTTGTAGAGATTGTCCCATGTGGCCATGAGTCTCTGTTGTTTGGAGATTGAGTGCTCTTGTCAGCTTTAGGAGTAGAAGAAAGCACAGCTCAAAATGAAGGTATTCTCTTGGCCAATGTGGTGATGCAAATCTGGGCAAATCTGGTGGCTTCATGAAGCAATGAAGAACATGGTCACTACAAAATCAAAGCACAAACTTGGAAGTGTCTGTGGCATTTAGCAGCCATCCATTAGCTGGAAAGTCATTCAATTTCTCTGCACTTTTCAGTTTGAAATACGGAACCAGGCACTGGATGCTGTCGGAACCAGGCACTGGGTGCTGTCGGAACCAGCCACTGGGTGCTGTCAGAACCAGCCACTGGGTGCTGTCGGAACCAGGCACTGGGTGCTGTCGGAACCAGGCACAAGGTGCTGTCTCTCACAAACAAGAAGCGCTGGGCCCGTGCCAAGCCAGGAGGAACAGATTCAGTTGGTCAGGTTTTGGCTGGAGCAACTTTTAGAAACTTCAAAAATTCAACTAATTATCACCACTGAGCACGCTCAGTTGTTATTGCACAGTTGCTTGTCTCCCGCCTAGCAGGTGCATGATGTCCCCTCAGTGGCTAGTGGGTGTCCCTGGTCATCCTCAGTGGCTAGTGGGTGTCCCTGGTCATCCTCAGTGGCTAGTGGGTGTCTCTGGTCATCCTCAGTGGCTAGTGGGTGTCTCTGGTCATCCTCAGTGGCTAGTGGGTGTCCCATGTCATCCTAAGTGGCTAGTGGGTGTCTCGGTCATCCTCAGTGGCTAGTGGGTGTCCCTGGTCATCCTCAGTGGCTAGTGGGTGTCCCTGGTCATCCTCAGTGGCTAGTGGATGTCCCTGGTCATCCTCAGTGGCTAGTGGGTGTCCATGGTCATCCTCAGTGGCTAGTGGGTGTCCCTGGTCATCCTCAGTGGCTAGTGGGTGTCCCTGGTCATCCTCAGTGGGTAGTGGGGTGTGTGTATCCGAGTATCAAGATCCCCTCCTCCTTTCCTTCCCTCCCACCTGCTGGTCTCTTCCACGCTTGGTCTCTTCCACGCTTGGTTTCTCCTTGAGTTTGTGTTGCATGTGACTCTCTGAAATACGAAAGGACCATTCCCCAACTTATCATGGTTGCATTAGCGTAAACTTGGCTAATCGGTCGTGTAAGAATCAAATCAGGATTTGGCACTAACCAATTATGAGCAGTCTAGCGGGAAGACATTAGTGTGTTTCTTACTTGGGTGGTTTCTTATAGGTGTGGTGGTGGTGTGGTGTGGTGGTGGGTGATGGGAGAGTGGGGGGGGGGGAATTTGGCCCCCTTAGATCTCCCTCCATCTTGGCAGGTTTGTTCTCATTCTTTCCCATAATTTCACGAACCCTGAATGATTTCTCCCGAGAAGAATCCAGGGTTGCGGTTTTCCCAATTGGTTGGGGGAAGCATGCACAGATGCCTTTGATGTGGTCAGTTTGTTGTTTTGTTGTTGTTGTTGGCATGCAGAGGTGTTGTATAATAGGGCACACACGAGAGTTCCTTGACCTCCTGTGAGTATTTTTACACATTCAGATGAGGGCTGAACAGCTTCAAACCAGAGGGTCCTAGAGAGTGCAAGGTTCAACTGTTAGGAAGTGATGTGGGTACTGAACACTTGAGATAAGTGGAATTTGTCATTTACAACTCCACATCATTTGTCATCTCATTTCCTTGCAGCTTCTTAGAACCAAAGATCATATGACTGTCAAGTTACCAAGCTCTGCTACACACTCCAGCAATAAAACGGGTTCAGTGAATAGACAGCAAAAGGAGGTTTAAATATTCAGTGAATTGACAGCAAAAGGGTTAAATATTCAGTAAATTGACAGTAAAAGGGTTAAATATTCAGTGAATTGACAGCAAAATGGTTAAATACTCAGTAAATTAATACTCAGTAAATTGACAGTAAAAGGGTTAAACAGTCTTACCATGTGGATTTCCAGTAAACGGGTTAAAGCTCTAATCAACGAAAGGGTTAAATCTCAAGGCATTTGCAGTAAAAGGAGATAACATACTCGGTGAATGGGAAATACAGGCATTTACTGCACCTTGATCTCTCAAAAGCGAACATGAATTACAGCACACTTGTAGCTATAGTGTATATACATTTTGTCCGCCTCCAAATTCAATCAGAACTAAATTTCCAAAAGAAATTGATGGTCTGAATTTACTTATTTTAATTTTATTATCTTTATTTGAATACCGATTAGGTCCAATAATTTGGCGACTCACATTTCCTCCTACGTGTGTGTCGGCAGTAAGGTCACTTGCAGCGCAGGTTGAAACTGATTGGTCTGTGTTCCTTGCCTGTTAACAGGTGTGTGTGTGTTTGTGTGTGTGAGAGAGAGTGTGGTATGTAAGTGTTATGAGTATTTGTGGGTGTGTTGAGGTGCGTGAGTGATTAGTGTGTGTGTGTGTGTGTGATGTACCTGTGTGTGTGAGAGAGAGTGATGTATCTGTGTGTGAGTGATGTATCTGTGTGTGACTGTGTGGTGTGTGAGTGATGTATCTGTGTGGTGTGTGAGTGATGTATCTGTGTGTGACTGTGTGGTGTGTGAGTGATGTATCTGTGTGTGAGTGATGTATCTGTGTGTGACTGTGTGGTGTGTGAGTGATGTATCTGTGTGGTGTGTGAGTGATGTATCTGTGTGGTGTGTGAGTGATGTATCTGTGTGTGACTGTGTGGTGTGTGAGTGATGTATCTGTGTGTGACTGTGTGGTGTGTGAGTGATGTATGTGTGACTGTGTGGTGTGAGTGATGTATGTGTGTGACTGTGTGGTGTGTGAGTGATGTATGTGTGTGTGACTGTGTGGTGTGTGAGTGATGTATCTGTGTGTGACTGTGTGGTGTGTGAGTGATGTATCTGTGTGTGACTGTGTGGTGTGTGAGTGATGTATCTGTGTGTGAGTGATGTATCTGTGTGTGACTGTGTGGTGTGTGAGTGATGTATCTGTGTGGTGTGTGAGTGATGTATCTGTGTGGTGTGTGAGTGATGTATCTGTGTGTGACTGTGTGGTGTGTGAGTGATGTATCTGTGTGTGACTGTGTGGTGTGTGAGTGATGTATGTGTGACTGTGTGGTGTGAGTGATGTATGTGTGTGACTGTGTGGTGTGTGAGTGATGTATGTGTGTGTGACTGTGTGGTGTGTGAGTGATGTATCTGTGTGTGACTGTGTGGTGTGTGAGTGATGTATCTGTGTGTGACTGTGTGGTGTGTGAGTGATGTATCTGTGTGTGACTTGTGTGGTGTGTGAGTGATGTATCTGTGTGTGACTGTGTGGTGTGTGAGTGATGTATCTGTGTGTGACTGTGTGGTGTGTGAGTGATGTATGTGTGACTGTGTGGTGTGAGTGATGTATGTGTGTGGTGTGTGAGTGATGTATGTGTGTGTGACTGTGTGGTGTGTGAGTGATGTATCTGTGTGTGACTGTGTGGTGTGTGAGTGATGTATCTGTGTGTGACTGTGTGGTGTGTGAGTGATGTATCTGTGTGTGACTGTGTGGTGTGTGAGTGATGTATCTGTGTGTGACTGTGTGGTGTGTGAGTGATGTATCTGTGTGTGACTGTGTGGTGTGTGAGTGATGTATCTGTGTGTGACTGTGGTGTGTGAGTGATGTATGTGTGACTGTGTGGTGTGAGTGATGTATGTGTGTGACTGTGTGGTGTGTGAGTGATGTATGTGTGTGTGACTGTGTGGTGTGTGAGTGATGTATCTGTGTGTGACTGTGTGGTGTGTGAGTGATGTATCTGTGTGTGACTGTGTGGTGTGTGAGTGATGTATCTGTGTGTGACTGTGTGGTGTGTGAGTGATGTATCTGTGTGTGACTGTGTGGTGTGTGAGTGATGTATCTGTGTGTGACTGTGTGGTGTGTGAGTGATGTATGTGTGACTGTGTGGTGTGAGTGATGAATGTGTGTGACTGTGTGGTGTGTGAGTGATGTATGTGTGTGGTGTGAGTGATGTATCTGTGTGTGACTGTGTGGTGTGTGAGTGATGTATGTGTGTGTGACTGTGTGGTGTGTGAGTGATGTATCTGTGTGTGACTGTGTGGTGTGTGAGTGATGTATCTGTGTGTGACTGTGTGGTGTGTGAGTGATGTATGTGTGACTGTGTGGTGTGTGAGTGATGTATGTGTGACTGTGTGGTGTGAGTGATGAATGTGTGTGACTGTGTGGTGTGTGAGTGATGTATGTGTGTGTGACTGTGTGGTGTGAGTGATGTATCTGTGTGTGACTGTGTGGTGTGTGAGTGATGTATGTGTGTGTGGTGTGTGAGTGATGTATGTGTGTGTGACTGTGGTGTGTGAGTGATGTATGTGTGTGTGACTGTGTGACTGTGTGGTGTGTGAGTGATGTATGTGTGTGTGACTGTGTGGTGTGTGAGTGATGTATCTGTGTGTGACTGTGTGGTGTGTGAGTGATGTATCTGTGTGTGACTGTGTGGTGTGTGAGTGATGTATGTGTGACTGTGTGGTGTGTGAGTGATGTATGTGTGACTGTGTGGTGTGAGTGATGAATGTGTGTGACTGTGTGGTGTGTGAGTGATGTATGTGTGTGTGACTGTGTGGTGTGAGTGATGTATCTGTGTGTGACTGTGTGGTGTGTGAGTGATGTATGTGTGTGTGGTGTGTGAGTGATGTATGTGTGTGTGACTGTGGTGTGTGAGTGATGTATGTGTGTGTGACTGTGTGGTGTGTGACTGTGTGGTGTGTGAGTGATGTATCTGTGTGTGTGCACGAGTAATTTGTGTGTGTGTTTGTGTGAGAGAGAGAGAGTGATTTATGTGGGTGTGGGTGCGAGTGATTTATGTGGGTGTGAGTGATTTATGTGGGTGTGGGTGTGAGTGATTTATGTGGGTGTGGGTGTGAGTGGTTTATGTGGGTGTGGGTGTGAGTATTTATGTGTGTGTGAGCGTATCCAAATTTCTGCATTCTTATCTCCAGTACGAGTCACTACACAATGGAAATGGAAGTGTCTGTGGCATTTAGCAGCCATCAATTAGTCATTTAATCCTTTCACTCTAGTGACCAAATAAGTTCCTCTCTAATTAGAGGCAATTATGGCTCCATCCCCTTGAGGACTATGTTTCCTGGCCAGGGTGAGTGTGCACAAGCCTAACAGCTGCAGTAAGTATGAGTCACTTCTGAGTCGAGACAGATTGTCCAGGCTTGTATGTGCCACTGAGCCATGGGCAGCAGGTCTCGGGGCAGCGCAGGCTACACGTGTGTACGAGTGCGTGCCTGTAGCTGTAATTATTTCCTATGCATATCTGGGTAATTAGAAGTATGTAGGTATTCCTCAGGGGTTGGGATACCATTCCCACGTTACTGCTCGACCATCCTGTTGCTGTTCCTTCCCTGCCTTGCATGTAAACGTGTTTTGTGTGGTACTCTCTGGTACCGTTCCTGTGCAGGCCCTCAAAGCTCTCTCGCAGAGGTACAAGGAGAGCAACAGGTACCCTGCCAGTACTGGGCAAAATGCCATCAACAAGAAGAAGAACCGATTCAAAGACATCTTGCCGTGTAAGTTCACTATTAACACTGTTCCTCCTCCTCTTTATAAGATGACTGAACCGAGACGTTGTCGTTCATTAGCAGTTGTCTCCTCGATGATGCTCTCTCCTCTATCTCTCATGTGTCTCTCTCTCACTGACACACTAAGGCACTCTGAGCAAAAAAACAACAACAATCTATGTTAGAGCTCACAGAAACAGATGGATCTAAAAGCAACTGGTAGTTCTTGACCAGTAATGTTTACTCTAGCCAGAATGTATAATGTGTGTTGATAGTTGCCATAGAGACTGCACACTAATACATGTGGCACTACCAGTGTGCATATCATTATAGCCTGCACACTAATACATGTGGCACTACCAGTATGCATATCATTATAGCCTGCACACTAATACATGTGGCACTACCAGTGTGCATATCATTATAGTCTGCACACTAATACATGTGGCACTACCAGTGTGCATATCATTATAGCCTGCACACTAATACATGTGGCACTACCAGTATGCATATCATTATAGCCTGCACACTAATACATGTGGCACTACCAGTGTGCATATCATTATAGCCTGCACACTAATACATGTGGCACTACCAGTGTGCACATCATTATAACCTGCACACTAATACATGTGGCACTACCAGTATGCATATCATTATAGCCTGCACACTAATACATGTGGCACTACCAGTATGCATATCATTATAGCCTGCACACTAATACATGTGGCACTACCAGTGTGCATATCATTATAGCCGCCTACACACTAATACATGTGGCACTACCAGTATGCATATCATTATAGCCTGCACACTAATACATGTGGCACTACCAGTCATTATAGCCTGCACACTAATACATGTGGCACTACCAGTATGCATATCATTATAGCCTGCACACTAATACATGTGGCACTACCAGTCATTATAGCCTGCACACTAATACATGTGGCACTACCAGTCATTATAGCCTGTACACTAATACATGTGGCACTACCAGTATGCATATCATTATAGCCTGCACACCAATACATGTGCCACTACCAGTATGCATATCATTACAGCCTGCACACTAATACATGTGGCATTAGTGTATTCCAGAGCACACACTGGACCAACATCACAAGGTTGAGTAGGTTGACAATAGCTCTATGGGGGCACACACTGGACCAATACCACACTGGGTGGAGGCAGGTTGAAGTAGCTGGACCAACATCACACTGGGTTGAAGTAGGTTGACAATAGCTCTATGGGGACACACTGGACCAACATCACACTAGGTGGAGGCAGGTTGAAGTGGATTGACAATAGCTCTATGGTGACACACACTGGACCAACATCACACTGGGTAGAGGCAGGTTGAAGTAGATTGACAATAGCTCTAAGGGGACACACACTGGACTAACATCACACTGGGTTGAAGTAGGTTGACAATAGCTCTATGGGGACACACTGGACCAACATCACACTGGGTGGAGGCAGGTTGAAGTAGGTTGACAATAGCTCTATGGGGACACACACTGGACCAACATCACACTGGGTGGAGGCAGGTTGAAGTAGGTTGACAATAGCTCTATGGGGACACACTGGACCAACACACACTGGGTGGAGGCAGGTTGAAGTGGATTGACAATAGCTCTATGGGGACACACACTGGACCAACATCACACTGGCTTGAGGTAGGCTATAAAGTTAGTGCTAATATTACCTACATAAGCTGAAGTGCTGAGCAGCAGATAACCACCAAGTCAGATGGCTGGAGCAGATATTTGAGGAGGGAACAAGAGATGGTTCTACTCAGGAGAGGAAAGGATGACACCAAAATGAGATCAGGTCCACTGAAGCAGCAAAAGTGTCGAGATTAGCAGCAGGTGGCATGAGAGAACATTCCAGGAGAAAATAGGAAGACTTTAAACAGTGATGACAGAGAGAGAGAGTAGGAATTCCTTGAGCAGCCTAGCTAGACAGTTGGCATGCCAGAGAGAGCAGAAAAGCCTAGCTAGACAGTTGGCATGCCAGAGAGAGCAGAAAAGCCTAGCTAGACAGTTGGCATGCCAGAGAGAAAAGGAAACCTTAGCAGCATAGCTAGACCAAGTGTACATACCAGCAGAGACATGCCAGGAGAGAGCAGGAAAGCCTTGCGACGATAGACTGGAACAAAATGAACATGCCAAAAAGCAGGGTGGGGGAGGGGGGAGGAGGGGGGGAGGGGGGGGGGGGGGTGCATATGGGATGGTGAAGTGGTAGCATATATGGTGCATGCAATCATTCGCCCACACCACCAGGGAGTTATATAATACTGCACTGTGTATTAGCCAAGCCCTTGTGTGTTTTTGATAGGCCTCTGTAGTCCTACTGGTGTACGCCAGGAAAGGTGTTGGTTACTCGAGAATACCATGCACTTACTTCTCTGTCTCTCTCTCTCTTGAGTCCTCTACCTTGAGGCTTCTCCTGCCGTTTTCTATCTCCTCTCCCCACTCCTCCTCATCACCTCCTCTACCAACTTCCCTTCCTCTCTCTTTCCTTGTTATTTTACCTGTTTTCTTCTCTTCTAGCTCTTTTCTCTGCTTCCAGTTTTATTGTACTTTCTGTTCCTATGCTGCACTCAGCACACCCTTATCATGCCTGTCCTGTAATGCCACAGTGTTCCTAGCACACCCCTTATCATGCTTGTCCTGTAATGCCACAGTGTTCCTAGCACACCCCTTCCATCATGCTTGTCCTGCAATGCCACAGTGTTCCTAGCACACCCCTTCCATCATGCATGTCCTGTAATGCCACAGTGTTCCTAGGACACCCCTTATCATGCTTGTCCTGTAATGCCACAGTGTTCCTAGGACAGCCCTTCCATCATGCTTGTCCTGTAATCAGTGTTCCTAGCACACCCCTTATCATGCTTGTCCTGTAATGCCACAGTGTCCCTAGGACAGCCTTTTCTTGGAGCCTTTTCTTGGATACTTGGGAATATCCCAGAATGTCGTAGGAGGGATTGAGGCAGTAATGGACCTCCCTTCCTTCCATGTTCTCTTAGGAGGGGTTGAGGCAGTAATGGACCTCCCTTTCTTCCATGTTCTCTTAGGAGGGGTTGAGGCAGTAATGGACCTCCCTTCCTTCCATGTTCTCTTAGGAGTGGTTGAGGCAGTTAATGGACCTCCCTTCCTTCCATGTTCTCTTAGGAGGGGTTGAGGCAGTAATGGACCTCCCTTCCTTCCATGTTCTCTTAGGAGGGGTTGAGGCAGTAATGGACCTCCCTTCCTTCCATGTTCTCTTAGGAGGGGTTGAGGCAGTAATGGACCTCCCTTCCTTCATGTTCTCTTAGGAGGGGTTGAGGCAGTAATGGACCTCCCTTCCTTCCATGTTCTCTTAGGAGGGGTTGAGGCAGTAATGGACCTCCCTTCCTTCCATGTTCTCTTAGGAGGGGTTGAGGCAGTAAATGGACCTCCCTTCCTTCCATGTTCTCTTAGGAGGGGTTGAGGCAGTAATGGACCTCCCTTCCTTCCATGTTCTCTTCCTTTTACTTGCTTGCATACTTTTCTTCTGTTTCTCTCTCAAGCTTCTCTTATTCCCCCTCCCCCCTCATGGTTTAGCACCTCCCATGCCTGAATCACTCCCCACTCATGTAAGAGCCCCCTCCCCTCATGTTTGAGCCTCTCCCCTCATGTTTGAGCCTCTCCCCTCATGTTTGAGCCCCTCCCCTCATGTTTGAGCCCCTCCCCTCATGTTTGAGCAACTCCCCACTCTTGCATGAGCCTCCTCCCCTCACGTTTGAGCCACTCTCCTCATGTTTGAGCCCCTCCTTCATGTCTGAGCCCCTCCTTCATGTTTGAACCCCTCCTTCATGTTTGAACCCCTCCCCTCATGTTTGAACCCTCCCCTCATGTTTGAACCCTCCCCTCATGTTTGAACCCCTCCCCTCATGTTTGAGCCCCTCCCCTCATGTTTGAACCCTCCCCTCATGTTTGAACCCCTCCCCTCATTTTGAGCCCCTCCCCTCATTTTTGAGCCCCTCCCCTCATGTTTGAACCCCTCCTTCATGTTTGAACCCCTCCCCTCATGTTTGAACCCCTCCCCTCATGTTTGAGCCCCTCCCCTCATGTTTGAGCCCCTCCCCTCATGTTTGAACCCCTCCCCTCATGTTTGAACCCCTCCCCTCATGTTTGAACCCTCCCCTCATGTTTGAACCCCTCCTCTCATGTTTGAACCCCTCCCCTCATGTTTGAACCCCTCCCCTCATGTTTGAGCCCCTCCCCTCATGTTTGAGCCCCTCCCCTCATGTTTGAACCCCTCCCCTCATGTTTGAACCCCTCCCCTCATGTTTGAGCCCCTCCCCTCATGTTTGAGCCCCTCCCCTCATGTTTGAACCCCTCCCCTCATGTTTGAACCCCTCCCCTCATGTTTGAACCCCTCCCCTCATGTTTGAACCCCTCCTCTCATGTTTGAACCCCTCCCCTCATGTTTGAACCCCTCCCCTCATGTTTGAGCCCCTCCCCTCATGTTTGAGCCCCTCCCCTCATGTTTGAGCCCCTCCCCTCATGTTTGAGCCCCTCCCCTCATGTTTGAACCCCTCCCCTCATGTTTGAACCCTCCCTCAGTCTGAGCCCCACCCCATGCCCTAGCAACTCGCCTCAATATATCTGCCACTCCACTCCTCATGTCTGAGCCCTTTCACCTCTTCGCATTAGTCACACCTGGCCCCTCCCCTGATCCACTCCCCTCAGTGCCTGGCCCCTCCCCTGGTCCACTCCCTCATGCCTGGCCACTCCCCTGATCACTCCCCTCATGCCTGGCCCCTCCCCTGATCCACTCCCTCATGCCTGGCCCCTCCCCCGATCCACTCCCCTCATGCCTGGCCCCTCCCCTAATCACTCCCCTCATGCCTGGCCCCTTCCCTGATCCACTCCCTTCATGCTGGCCACTCCCCTTTCCCACTCCCCTGATCACTCCCCTCATGCCTGGCCCCTCCCCTGATCCACTCCCCTCATGCCTGGCCCCTCCCCTGATCCACTCCCCTCATGTCTGGCCCCTCCCCGATCCACTCCCCTCATGTCTTATCCCCCACATCTGAGCGAGGGGTATGTGACTGCAGTGCCTGTGGATCTATCCACATGCTGCGGCTACCTGTCCTCTGGTGATGGATGGAGACATTTCTGGCACTGTAAATGTAGACAAGAATACACGTGCATTACAGAATAGGCTGTTCCGGCTTCGCAACAAGAAAGATCCTTGTTGCCAGTCTCACATAACCAGACTAACTTGTTTGCAGATCCTGCAAAATCTCTCCCGTAGAAGAGAGAAAGAGCCGGCAACTGGCCCGAGTTTGTCACGTTTACGATGCATCTGTAGAGCTTCTTTCAAGCTGGAGGTTGAGGTATTTCATTGGTCAGATTCAAACTCAAAATTTTAGCTGTAGGATGTAGAATAGCAGTGGATGGATGCTCACTAATGAGGGCTAGGTCCGGTGTAGGGCAAGCAACTCTGCTATCTGTAAGTGCATTGCACTACCTATGACTAGTGGTGAACATATGTCCACTAAAGAAGTGAGAGCAGCAGAGGTTGTTCTTCACAACATGTTGCCAGGATTAATTACCCACCACCAGCTACACACATGATTGCCAGCTGCCTCTTCTGCCTAGCCACACACAGGGAGGGCCATGGTTGCCAGTGTCTCCCTAGCCACACACAGAGAGGGCCATGGTTGCCAGTGTCCTGTCTCTCCTGCTATCTCCCTAGCCACACACAGGGAGGGCCATGGTTGCCAGTGTCTCTGCCTCTCCTGCTATCTCCCTAGCTACACACAGGGAGGGTCATGGTTGCCAGTCTCTCTGCCTCTCCTACTATCTCCCTAGCCACACACAGGGAGGGTCATGGTTGCCAGTGTCTCTGCCTCTCCTGCTGTCTCCCTAGCCACACACAGGGAGGGCCATGGTTGCCAGTGTCTCTGCCTCTCCTGCTGTCTCCTAGCCACACACAGGGAGGGCCATGGTTGCCAGTGTCTCTGTCTCTCCTGCTGTCTCCCTAGCCACACACAGGGAGGGCCATGGTTGCCAGTGTCTCTGCCTCTCCTGCTAACTCCCTAGCCACACACAGGGAGGGCCATGGTTGCCAGTGTCTCTCCTGGTGTCTCCCTAGCCACACACAGGGAGGGCCATGGTTGCCAGTGTCTCTGCCCCTCCTGCTGTCTCCCTAGCCACACACAGGGAGGGCCATGGTTGCCAGTGTCTCTGCCCCTCTTGCTGTCTCCCTAGCCACACACAGGGAGGGCCATGGTTGCCAGTGTCTCTGCCTCTCCTGCTGTCTCCCTAGCCACACACAGGGAGGGCCATGGTTGCCAGTGTCTCTGCCCCTCCTGCTGTCTCCCTAGCCACACACAGGGAGGGCCATGGTTGCCATTATCTCTGAGCTGACCTGCTATTGATGGATGAAAGTCTGTCTAGATGAGATTGAAATCCAAACTGGATTTCTTGTGTACTAGCCTCTGGCAACACTACACGACTCCACTGTGAGTGGGTGTGCATGCATCAAAGAGAGTTTTTTTTGTGTGCATGCATGCATATCCCAAACATGAAGCTCTTGGCTTCGTGGAAGGAGAATTTTGGCAACATAACACTTGCATGAATCTCATCACAACTTCTAGAAGCAAAACTAGTTTTAAACCAACTCCTTTGGTAGATCTCGCCGAGTACATGCAGAGTACCTTAAACACACAGCAAAGATGTTTTAAAAATAAATGTTATGTACTTTCAAGATGAAGCCATGAGTGAACTTAGCACATGACACACTCTTTATTGACAAGCATTGCTGTTATTGGCTCTTCAGTTTGTGCTCAGGTCAGTTGTTGGAGTGTTGGGAGAACAGAAGTATGCACATACTGACGTGCGTGTGTACCCAGTGGTGGTCTGTTGGTTTCTGCACTTCATGGCGTGTCTTCTTCCCTGGGATGTCCTGTTAAACTGATCCCTAACCCTGTACCTGGCCATGGCTCTTGCTCTAATCCTGGCCCTAGCCCTGGCCTTAACCCTGGGCCTAACCCTAACCCTGGCCCTAACCTTGGTCTGGCCCTAACCCTGGTCTGGCCCTAACCCTGGTCTGGCTCTGGCTCTAACCCTGGCCCTAACCCTAACCATGACCCTAACTCTAACCATGGCCCTAACCCTAACCGTGGCCCTAGCCCTGGCCCTAGCCCTGGCCCTAACCCTGGCCCTAACCCTGGCCCTAACCCTGGCCCTAACCCTGGCCCTAACCCTGGCCCTAACCCTGGCCCTAACCCTGGCCCTAACCCTGGCCCTAACCCTGGCCCTAACCCTGGCCCTAACCCTGGCCTTAACCCTGGCCTTAACCCTGGCCTTAACCCTGGCCTTAACCCTGGCCTTAACCCTGGCCTTAACCCTGGCCTTAACCCTGGGCCTAACCCTGGTCTGGCCCTAACCCTGGTCTGGCTCTGGCTCTAACCCTGGCCCTAACCCTAACCATGACCCTAACTCTAACCCTGGCCCTAACCCTAACCCTGGCCCCAGCCCTGGCCCTAGCCCTGGCCCTGGCCCTAGCCCTGGCCCTAGCCCTGGCCCTGGCCCTAGCCCTGGCCCTGGCCCTAGCCCTGGCCCTAGCCCTGGCCCTGGCCCTGGCCCTGGCCCTGGCCCTGGCCCTGGCCCTGGCCCTGGCCCTGGCCCTGGCCCTAACCCTGGCCCTAACCCTGGCCCTGGCCCTGGCCCTGGCCCTGGCCCTAACCCTGGCCCTGGCCCTAACCCTGGCCCTGGCCCTAACCCTGGCCCTAACCCTGGCCCTAACCCTGGCCCTAACCCTGGCCCTAACCCTGGCCTTAACCCTGGCCTTAACCCTGGCCTTAACCCTGGCCTTAACCCTGGCCCTAACCCTGGCCCTAACCCTGGCCTTAACCCTGGCCTTAACCCTGGCCTTAACCCTGGCCTTAACCCTGGCCTTAACCCTGGCCTTAACCCTGGGCCTAACCCTGGGCCTAACCCTGGGCCTAACCCTGGTCTGGCCCTAACCCTGGTCTGGCTCTAACCCAGGCCTGGCCCTAACCTTGGCCCTAGCCCTGGCCCTGGCCCTAGCCCTGGCCCTAAACCTGGCCCTAAACCTGGCCCTAACCCTGGCCCTAACCCTGGCCCTAACCCTGGCCATAACCCTGGCCCTAACCCTGGCCATAACCCTGGCCCTAACCCTGGCCCTAACCTTGGTCTGGCCCCAACCCTGGTCTGGCCCTAACCCTGGTCTGGCTCTAACCCTGGCCCTAACCCTGGCCCTAACCCTGGCCCTAACCCTGGCCCTAACCCTGGCCCTAACCCTGGCCCTAACCCTGGCCCTAACCCTGGCCCTAACCCTGGCCCTAACCCTGGCCCTAACCCTGGCCCTAACCCTGGCCCTAACCCTGGCCCTAACCCTGGCCTTAACCCTGGCCCTAACCCTGGCCTTAACCCTGGCCCTAACCCTAACCCTGGCCCTAGCCCTGGCCCTAGCCCTAGCCCTGGCCCTGGCCCTGGCCCTGGCCCTAACCCTGGCCCTAACCCTGGCCCTAACCCTGGCCCTAACCCTGGCCCTAACCCTGGCCCTAACCCTGGCCCTAACCCTGGCCCTAACCCTGGCCCTAACCTTGGTCTGGGCCCGACCCTGGTCTGGGCCCGACCCTGGTCTGTCCCTAACCCTGGTCTGGCCCTAACCCTGGCCTTAACCCTGGCCCTAACCCTGGTCTGGCCCTAACCCTGGCCCTAACCCTGACCCTGACCCTAACCCTGGCCCTAACCCTGGCCCTGACCCTAACCCTGGCCCTAACCCTGGCCCTAACCCTGGCCCTAACCCTGGCCCTAACCCTGGCCCTAACCCTGGCCCTAACCCTGGCCCTAACCCTGGCCCTAACCCTGGCCCTAACCCTGGCCCTAACCCTGGTCTGGCCCTAATCCTGGCCTTAACCCTGGTCTGGCCCTTCCCTAAGGCTTAATCCCTAGCTCTGTGGCCTTAAACCTTGTCCTTGGCCCAAGGCCCTGCCCCCCCCCATCCAGCTTTAATCCTGAATCTAACCCTAGCCCTGACAAAGCCTTTACCTCAGCGCTAACCTTGAACCCTGGCCCTGACCTTAACCTCCCTCAGTGGATTACAAAAGAAAGTGCATAAAATAATTCTTTGCAGTTAATTGGTACCAGAAAATAGCTTATTTCCAGAGCTTTCCTGTGACATACTTTATGAAGGCGTCTTGAGTTATGGCAAGGACAAGCCCTATCCTGATCATTTTCTAAAATTCCCAGACTTTCCATTCACTGGTTGTAACAAACAACATAAATGTAGCACATTATGACATTATGAGGGTGGAGAGTGTTTGTGCTACATCACGCTTTTCAGTCAATAATGAAATCCTTATTTCTCTCCTGCGCTCACAACGTGCTTATGTTGTTACACAACCTGCGAGTGGAGAGTAGTTTCAGGCACTCGGTGATTTTAGAAAAAATATATCACTGGGAAGCTCTTGAAACAAGCTATCTACCCTTAACCCTAACCCTGGTCCAGCCCCTGGTCCTACCCTTAACCCTAACCCTGGTCCTACCCTTAACCCTAACCCTGGTATTACCCTTAACCCTAACCCTGGTCCTACCCTTAACCCTAACCCTGGTATTACCCTTAACCCTAACCCTGGTCCTACCCTTAACCCTAACCCTGGTCCTACCCTTAACCCTAACCCTGGTCCAGCCCCTGGTCCTACCCTTAACCCTGACCCTACCCTTAACCCTGACCCTGGTCCTACCCTTAACCCTAACCTTGGTCCTACCCTTAACCCTAACCCTAGTCCAGCCCCTAGTCCCACCCTTAACCCTAACTCTGGTGCCCCCTAGTCCTACCCTTAACCCTGACCCTGGTTCTAACACACCCCAAGAAAGGGTCACCCAACAGGATAGAACCAGGGCACCCTGGACGTTATTGATGTACAAGCATACACTTTGTTTCATGTATGCTGGCATATGTATTATGAAGGTTGAGTTTATGTTGCTACATTCAGTCAAGAAACCTCCCAAAGCTCATATTGTTCCAACAGCTGTTGATGTTGTGAATGACAATGCCCACAACAAGCCACTTGGATCACTGGCAGTTTGTACAGGCTATGCAAATCCTGTACCCGACATGTACAGGCTATGCAAATCCTGTGCCCTGTACATGTACAGGCTATACAAACCCTGTACCCTGTACATGTACAAGCTATGCAAACCCTGTAGCCTGTACATGTACAGGCTATACAAATCCTGTACCCTGTACATTTCGGCGAGAGAGATGGATGGAAAAGAAGGGCGGGGGAAAAAATATATAAAGACTCGGAGCAGCATTTTCTCTGGCTGGCTATTCGACCAGTTCGTGGGCATGTACAGGCTATACAAACCCTGTACCCTGTACATGTACAGGCTATGCAAACCATGTAAAGCTATGCAATCCCACCCTGTACATGTACATGTACAGCCTGTGCAACCATGTACATGTACATGTACTAGGAGTACTTCCTGCTCCTTTCCCCCCTTTTTCCCCTTCATTTTCCCCTCAGGCATACCCAGTCATCATAATCAAAGTGGCAAGTTTGTACTAAAAGTGAATGCAAAAGCCGTGCGTGCAAGCTGAAGCATGCTGCCAAGCCCTAATAGTTGAGCTTCTAAACAAACCTTCACAGCAAACATCGTCAGCCTCAGCATTGTGCTTGTACCCAGAAGAACACTTGATCAGTTCCATTCACTGAACGAGCTGCACTCCATGAAACAGAGTGTGTACAATGCTACAAGTCTACTGACATACTTTAGCTCATAAAGCTCTTTCCTGGGATGCTTGGGAATATCCCAGAATGTCGTAGTTGAGGCATAAAAGAAACGTTGAAACAACTCCTAGTTTTAAGGATGTCCAATTTTGGAAGTTCAGACATTTCAAAGCGTGTACAATACCTTCACGAGGTGATAAAAAATATTTATTTCCGTTTTTCAGAAGTTGAATTTGGACTTGATGTTTCCTGCATCCTGACTTATAAAAGAAGCCAGGAGTAACCCTGTTAAGTTCAGTTATGTCGTTTTTGAATTATGAGGGGTTAGGTAAAATTTGCGAAAGTTCTTCCTAATTGACACTTTTGGCTGAAATTGGACCGACTTGTTCTTAGGCATGCAAGTACGTAATGTACTTATGTACGCCATACAAGTCTGTCAGTGATCGTAAGAGGTCTTACTGTGAGAAGCTTTTAAGGTATCCTTTGTCCATTATTGTTGTGGGTGTGGTTGTGGGTTGGGTGTGAATAGGTAAAAATTGTGAACATGTATGTGTAACGAATTTTAAATTCCATTAGCTTGTCAGTATGGAGTATTATTTATTATTTTCGGACCTCAATAATTCTCAAGCAGGAGTGTGTTGATGAATTTCTAGTCTATGCTTTAGCGACCATGTGTGCAGAGAGTTTGCTGTTCTTGATGGTGGGTGTGGTATAGCACGAGGGTAAACTGTGCATGTGTGAAATAGGTGAGGCTATGATTGTCTATAATTACTAGAGAGACTTTTTTTTTTTACTTAGCCTGCTGGGTTAGAACTAATGTGTCTTCAGGTGTTATGATGGTTGATAAATTCCATAAAGACCTCTCCAGGTGTCTTTAGAGGCCCTAATAGTAAGGGTGGGTGGGGGGGGTTTATGTTTTTGATTGGTTGGTGTAGAACTTGATTGGATGCAGATAATGAACCTAGTCTTGGAATTTGTAATAATATTGCAGCTGTTCTCTTCTGGCACAGGAATCCAGTGTTAACAGCTGGCTTTGTACATCTGCATGGTGGCCCAGAGTTGGCAGCTGGCCTTGTAGCTCTGCATGGTGGCCCAGAGTTGACAGTTGGCCTTGTAGCTCTGCATGGTGGCCCAGAGTTGACAGCTGGTCTTGTAGCTCTGCATGGTGGCCCAGAGTTGACAGCCGGCCTTGTAGCTCTACATGGTGGCCCAGAGTTGACAGCTGGCCTTGTAGCTCTGCATGGTGGCCCAGAGTTGACAGCTGGCCTTGTAGCTCTGCATGGTGGCCCAGAGTTGACAGCCGGCCTTGTAGCTCTACATGGTGGCCCAGAGTTGACAGCTGGCCTTGTAGCTCTGCATGGTGGCCCAGAGTTGACAGCTGGTCTTGTAGCTCTGTATGGTGGCCCAGAGTTGACAGCTGGCCTTGTAGCTCTGCATGGTGGCCCAGAGTTGACAGCTGGCCTTGTAGCTCTGCATGGTGGCCCAGAGTTGACAGCTGGCCTTGTAGCTCTGCATGGTGGCCCAGAGTTGACAGCTGGCCTTGTAGCTCTGCATGGTGGCCCAGAGTTGACAGCTGGCCTTGTACATACATCGTTTTTGTACATGACTGGCTTCCTTCAAATATGCAGACTAGTCTTAGACTTTATTCTTATTTTTGTTCATGGTCAAGATTGTTCTTCATTCTGTTTCTGTAACCAGCTTGTCTGATATATTTCAGCATTTAGACATATTGTTGTTACTGAATATGACCAGCTACTCATTGTGTGGTCAGTTTTATCTGCATTAAGCGTGCAGCCAGTTCTCTCTCCTCTACTAACTATGCAGCCAGTTCTCTCTCCTCTACTGACAATGCAGTCAGTTCTCTCTCCTCTACTGACTATGCAGCCAGTTCTCTCTCCTCTATTGACTATGCAGCCAGTTCTCTCTCCTCTACTAACTATGCAGCCAGTTCTCTCTCCTCTACTGACAATGCAGTCAGTTCTCTCTCCTCTACTGACTATGCAGCCAGTTCTCTCTCCTCTATTGACTATGCAGCCAGTTCTCTCTCCTCTACTGACTATGCAGCCAGTTCTCTCTCCTCTACTGACAATGCAGTCAGTTCTCTCTCCTCTACTGACTATGCAGCCAGTTCTCTCTCCTCTACTGACTATGCAGCCAGTTCTCCTCCTCTACTAACTATGCAGCCAGTTTTCTCCCCTCTACTGACTATGCAGCCAGTTCTCTCTCCTCTACTGACTATGCAGCCAGTTCTCTCCCCTCTACTGACTATGCAGCCAGTTCTCCTCCTCTACTAGCTATGCAGCCAGTTCTCTCTCCTCTACTGACTATGCAGCCAGTTCTCTCTCCTCTACTGACTATGCAGCCAGTTCTCTCTCCTCTACTGACTATGCAGCCAGTTTTCTCCCCTCTACTGACTATGCAGCCAGTTCTCTCTCCTCTACTGACTATGCAGCCAGTTCTCTCCCCTCTACTGACTATGCAGCCAGTTCTCCTCCTCTACTAGCTATGCAGCCAGTTCTCTCTCCTCTACTGACTATGCAGCCAGTTCTCTCTCCTCTACTGACTATGCAGCCAGTTTTCTCCCCTCTACTGATCATGCAGCCAGTTCTCTCTTCTCTACTAGCCAATTCTCATGTATGTACTAGCCCTAATATCAACCAATTCAATGTGATGACAATTTTCTTTTAACTGACATGTCTTGTAATGTTATTTTAAATTTGAGGACTACCATAAAATAGGAACACTTTAAAAAAAACTTGTGGTTATCACTTTAGATCTCATATAGCTCAAAAGATCATATAGCTCAAAAGATAGGTCTCTCTGTGTGCTCTCATTGATACTAAAAATGTTGCATAGGTATAGCTCCATAGATTCTGCACACTTCACTGTATGGACTTGATATATAGCTCAAAAGATAGGTCTCTCTGTGTGCTCTCATTTGATACTAAAAGATTTTGGATAGGTATAATATTGCCAAAGTTACTGCAGCTAAAGTGGGGGTACCTCAAAACCTGAGTGCCTGATTTTGTGGCTGGTGAATGACAACTATAGCATTGCTGTAGCTTGTAGAGCTACTCCGCGTGTTGGGACGTCCCTGGATTGTCTCAGGTATCCCGGGGTACAAGCATGCTGATATCCACGCTATGTAACTAATCACCTTCACTCGGGGACATCCTGGGGTCCAAGTATCCCAGGATTGGACATGAAACTGCACACAGTATGCCACACAATTGTTCTTATTTGGCCCCAACAGTTGTGGTGAGACATGTACACACATGTACACACATGTACACACACATGTACACACATGTACACACATGTGGTATGAACTGTATGTGTTCTGTCTTGATTGGGATGGGTGGGAGGGGGGGTGTACTTGGACTGTTGTGCTGCCAAGTACCATGCACTCATAATGTATTTATCTCTTCATTGCCACAGTAAGGTAAGTTATAGGTGATGAGGGGTCAAAGCGCTCCACTGTCTTATAGCCTAGTGTCAACAACACACCATCCAATGGCTCCACACGCACACATGTGCACACACGTAAATCATTCCATTTAACCCTTTAAAACACCCCTTATCCCATCTCACACTTACTTACCCCTTACGCCTGTTATGAAGGGCAAAACCACAACTTATGCCTTGCATTTAACGGCATCTGCTGGCACGTATATTAGACGGCTTTCTTTGCGACATCTCTGTGTCGTACTTTCATCACAACGTTCTTTACTGCAGCCTCTTAGCAAGACCAGCCTCTTAGCAAGACCCCCCCCCCCCTTGTTTCAGTGGAAGTGTGGTCTCTCAATTATGCATCCCTTGTGTAGATATAACTCCTAAAGCTAATACGATTCCGAGCTATCAATTTACTATGCAATAAAAATTCCCTCTTGTTCATTAGCTAGCTCTAAGAAATTACTCCCTTATATGGGCATTTTAATTGTACGCACGCACACACACACACACAAAAACAACAACATATGTCAGTCCTACTGAAGAACTTGATGAATAGCATTATCATCTCTAAAGATGTACCAACATGTACCAACATGGACCTAGCCCTAGCCTCATATGAAATCACACCTCCAAGCAGTTGCCCTAGTAACTCTAGACCTTGTAAAAGCCACACACCCAATACAATTCCTTACCAAAAATGATGTAAAGATATACTGAGGTTTCGTTCCTGTCACTTGTCTTGTTGTATGACTTTGTTGTGTGTGTGTGTGTGTGTGTGTGTGTGTGGTGTGTGTCTGGTACAGTTGAGTACACACGTGTGGAGCTCCACCCAATCGATGGTGTGGAGGGTTCGGACTACATCAATGCCAACTATGTTTTAGTGAGTTTAAATGGTGCATGAGGCGAGTGAGGAGGTGGGAGATGTGCTTGTTGGGAGGGTTGAGAGTGAGTATGTGGGGGGGGGGGATATTTATTGTCATCTTTGTGGGAGTATATGGGGTGTTTGTTGTGAGGATATGTGGAGAGAGAGGGAGGGGTGTTTGTTGTGTGGGTATGTGTGTAGGGGCGTTTGTTGTGAGGTATTTGGAGAGAGGGGCGTTTGTTGTGTGGGTATGTGTGTGGAGGGGTGTTTGTTGTGAGGTATGTGGAGAGAGAGGGGTGTTTGTTGTGAGGGTATGTGTGGGGATGGGTGTTTCTTGTGAGGATATATATACGAGTGTAATCGTGAGAGTGTGTGTGTGGAAGGAGGTGTGGTTACTGTGCATGTGTAGGAGGGTGTGTGGGATGTATGCTCTGTGATGGAGTGGTCTTGGGATCAACACGAAACGAAAGGTCACGGGTGTAGAGTTTGATGAGCTTCAGGTGTTTTATTGTATGTAATTGGTACTGTTCCAGTATAAAGAGCTTAGTAAATGTGTGTGTGTGTGTGTGTGTGTGTGTGTGTGGATGAAGGGGAAAAAATCGCAATTTAAAGCCACATCCAGTAGTAAGTGTCCCACACAGTAACCACACCTTCTCCCACTCACACTCGCATGACAACACTCATTGAGCTCTGGATGCCCGTGAACGATCCCGACACAATATCACTGGAACACTGCCACTGAAGACTAAAGCCACCATGGTGTGAAGAACATATGTGAAGAACATATGTGCCTGTCAGAGATCCAATGGCTACACTGAGCACACACCCACACACATACATAAATACATATATACATACATACACATATACATACAACACACACACATACATACACACATACACACATACACATACATACACACACATACATACACACATACATATACATACACACATACACATACATATACATACACACATACATACTCACACAAACATACACATACATACATACACACATACATACAAACACACCCACATACATACCCACATACACACATACATACATAATAGATACACACTAATACATACACACATACATATATACACACATACATACATACCCACATACACATTCATATACACATACACATTCATATACACACATACATCACATAATTACACACATACATGCACGCACACATACATACACTGTGCACACATACATGCATGCATACACACACACACATACATGCATACATACACACATACACCTCATAATACATGCCATGCATACACATGTACATTCATGCAAGGATTAGCTGACCTAGTGATGTGAAGAGATATACTGGCAGTGTTGATGAGGCCTGTATGAAGTGTGTGAAGTATTTGTGTCGGTGTGGGGCAGCACAAAGACATGTCCTCCGTGGTGTGTGTGTGTGTGAAGTTTCTTGACAGATATTCCCTAGTGGATCTCCCTCACTTCCTTCTTCTTCTGTGATCTTTTCTTTGTCCGTCTTCTCTCCCTCCTACCCTTCCCTCTCTGCCCCCTGTCCCCTCCTTGTTCTCTCTCTGCCCCTCCCCCCCTCTCTCTATGCCAACTCTTTCCCCCACCTCTCTCCGTTCCTTCATGGGTGTGTGATGCCAGGGTGCTAATGGAGCTATCAACTACATTGCTGCACAGGGCCCTCTGCCCAACACAGTGGAGGACTTCTGGAAGATGTTATGGTACCACAATATAGAGGTGACTAAGACATTGCACCACATACCCCCCCTCCCCCCCCCCCCCCCACACACAAATCTTAGTACGAGACCAGAATCAGACAAGACCCAGGAAAGGAAGAGAGGAATATGCCGGGGAGATATTGTGTAGCTATAGAGATATTGCTTAGACCATGACTCAACATGTTCTGTTCAGCTATTGCGGTGAATGTTAATGTCACTGTTCTGGTTCAGGAATGTTTGTGACTGATGATGCGTGTGAATCCTCTGAGAACTGTCATCACTAATAAGTAGTCCACATCATCAAGTCATGTTTGATGGAGGAAGTAAATAGTGACAAACAATGTCTTGGCCTGCCGTGTATAGCTGACGACTCTCTTTGAGTTGACCTTAGCCAGAACCTAAAAGGCCATCTTTCCATATGGAACTTATTCTGTCACAAGTCTTCAGAGACTCATTGGGTTTGTGGTTGGTTAGGTATGCTCTTGCTGTGCATGTTACTTGTAGCTGAAGATTCATCGCCAATGGCAACAGTCCAGCATTGTAGTTGAATCACAAACAAGAGAGGATTCTGTATTCTTCTATAAGCAGAAATGGTTTGTGTTTGCAAATTATCGGTTCTCAATAGCCTCAAGGCTTGAATCTGTTTTGTATTTTGTCCTGTTGATCAATTTCATTTCTCTCTCCCTCCTTTCTCCCTCCTCTTTCTCTCATCTCTCCCTCGTTTCTCTCTCCTCTTTCCTCCTCTCTCCCTCTTCTCTCTCCTCTCTCCCTCTTCTCTCTCCCTATCTTCTCTCTCCTTTCTCTCTCCCATCTTTCTCCCCTCTCTCTTCTTCTCTCTCCTCTCTTCCTCTTTTCTCTCATCTCTCCCTCTCTCTTCTTCTCTCTCCTCTTTTTCTCTTCTCTCTCCTCTCTTTCTTCTTTCTCTCTCCTCTCTCCCTCTTCTCTCTCCTCTCTCCCTCTTCTCTCTCCTCTCTCTCTCCTCACTTCCTCTTCTCCCTCCTCTCTCCCTCTTCTCTCTCCTCTTCTCTCTCCTCTCTTCTCTCTTCTCTCTCCTCTCTTCTCTCTTCTCTCTCCTCTCTTCTCTCTCCTCTCTTCTCCCTCCTCTCTCCCTCTTCTCTCTCCCTCTTCTCTCTCCCTCTTCTCTCTCCCTCTTCTCTCTCCTCTCTCCCTCTTTTCTCTCCTCTCTCCCTCTTCTCTCTCCTCTCCTCCTCTTTTCTCCCTGTTTTCTCTCCTTTCTCTCTCCCTCTTCTCTCTCCTCTCCTCCTCTTTTCTCCCTATTTTCTCTCCTTTCTCTCTCCCTCTTCTCTCTCCTCTCTTCTCTCTCCCTATCTCCCTCTTCTCTCTCCTCTCTTTCTTCTTTCTCTCTCCCCTCTCTCCTCTCTTCTATCTCCTCCCTCCCTCCCTCTCTCCAGGTTGTTGTTATGGCTTGTCGAGAGGTGGAAATGGGTAAGAAGAAGTGCGAGAAGTACTGGCCTTATGTCCATCAGTCCATTGATATCGGAGCTCTCCGTATAACCACGGTAAGCACCTCTTCCCTCTTCATCTCATGGTGTTAACATGTATGCATACATTGATGACGGTACACACTTACAAATCAGCTCTCTCTCTAAACATGCTTACATGTGTTTTCAAGTATTTTTTTAACACTAGAGTAAGCTTAAACTCTAATTCAGCATTCTCATTTAGCCAACCACAGCTTGTTCCAGTGTGTCTCATAATGGGGGGGTGGGGGGGGGGGGGGGGGGGGGGGTGGGGGGGGGGGTTGAAAAGGAGGGATCAGAATCTCCCTCCCAGATGCACAAAAGGAAGAAAAAATGACAATGATTTTATTATCACTAGCATGTACTATATGAGAATAATTTCAGGCATAGCAAACATTCCTCCTCCTCCACCTCCTCCTCCTCCTCCACCTCCTCCCTCTCCTCCACCTCCTCCTCCCTCTCCTCCTCCTCCTCCTCCCTCTCCTCCTCCTCCTCCTCCTCCACCTCTTCCTCCTCCACTACCTCCTCCCTCTCCTCCACCTCTTCCTCCTCCTCCTCCTCCCTCTCCTCCTCCTCCTCCTCCCTCTCCTCCTCCTCCTCCTCCCTCTCCTCCTCCTCCTCCACCTCTTCCTCCTCTACTACCTCCTCCTCCTCCTCCTCCTCTTCTCCTCCTCCTCCTCCTCCTCCACTACCTCCTCCTCCTCCTCTCCTCCTCCTCCTTCTCCTACTCCTCCTCCTCCTCCTCCTACTCCTCCTCCTCCTACTCCTCCTTTATCAAAGATATCCTGTAAGAAACCCACTCAGTGCATTACTTTGTAGAGCTTCTTGCCTACACGAACAGCTTCTCTGCAAGCATAAATGATGAGTAATATAATATATATATTTTGACCTTCTCTTCGTGGAGGGCGTATCTTCATCCTGTTTCAGAGTGCTTCTCCATCCGGTCTCCCCTGATGTCGGCACAGCTCTTGATTAGGAATGCAAATATTGATCAGGGTCAAAAAAGACACGCTGTGGTCTGAAGCCGGAAAAGATGCAATCACCACATAAATGGTAGCAGCTGTGTAAACTCCAGATTCCCATCTTTGAAAGAGGACTTGCTGTGCAGAAATTAAGTAGGCAGCTGTGGAAACAGTGGTTCCCTCGTTCCAGCAGCTATTGGAACAAGAATCCACTCGGACAGCTGCTCTGCAGCCCTCTGCAACTGCATGCTCTGTTTCCATAGTTATTATTCGGTCAAGAACTGATCCAGTGTTGTTCTAAGACATGTAAGCACGCCATTAAACTTATTGTTTGCCACGGAGGTTAGAAGCTTGACTTGTAGGGCCTATGGGGCATCTTCAGCTCACCACACACACTGCCTTGCATCCATCTCTATTCACTCTTCTTCTCTGCAAATTCCGTACCATTAGCTGGTTGACCACTTAATTTATAATAAAAATAAAAAAAATTTTACTTTGTTTTTTAGGTTGTATTTTCAAATTTCAAGCAATTAAAGTGCTAGCTCCAGTCGAGTAATAAGAATCAGTTCTCTGTTGAGGTAGGCAGGAAAAAGCTGCGCTACGACAACAATAACAGCAAAGAAATCCATGCCGAAGCACCTTTTAGAGAAAAGGTGTTCTTGGTAAGAATAAATCCCCAGCAGAAACTAAGAGTAGGTTCCCGTCAGAAGATCTTCCAAGCACGGCAATACAGACCTGGAAGAAATGGCCCGTGCGATTGTCATCCATTTAAAAAAAAATCCTTTTTACTCATTTATCCCCATCAAACCAGAAGTAAGTTTTCCGACTATTTTGTAATGATACCCACAGGCTACTGGGCACGTGCAGCAGGTAAAAATAGAATCCAGTGTTGAGTCTGTAGGGTTCATATATATTTTGTGTGAACGATGCCTGAGAGTTTGCAGTTCTAGACGCTCGTTGTGGTCTAGGGGTTAAGCTTGAAATTGAAAGCTGCTGTATAGTTGAGACGTCTCTTTGCAATTTTGTTGGTAGCTGTGCGCATATTGACTCCTCCCACTAACCCATTGATAAGCCTATGACTCATTGTTTTTTTAATGCATTTGGAGGTGCATTAGGAGATTAAGCCCACCACCCAAAAGCTGTCCCAATAGATATGTATTGTGCTTCATCCCCTCCTTAATCTCTCGATTGCATTCTCTCCTTCCATCTTGTCTTCTCCCTCTCCAGGTCTGTGAAGAGAACATGTCCAATGACTTTGTGGTGAGAGACTTCATGGTTGAATGTCAGGGGGTGAGTTTCACTTACATGTAGAACGGGGGAGTATTGGTACGATGGGGGGTTAAAACATCCAAGGGGAGAGTGTTCATTAAATCGATTCAGGCAGATTCTCTGTCCCTCCCCCCCTCCAACCTACCTCCTCCTACCGCATGGCTTTCAGGAAAAGCAGAATATTCGTCAGTACCACTACAACGCGTGGCCCGACCATGGAAAGCCGTCCTCACCAGACCCCATTATCAAGATGATTGAACTCATCAGCGACTTTAGGACAAGGACAGACGTCCCCTTGGTCATCCATTGTAGGTGGGTGTGGTCACAAAGTGTTGTAGGGTTGCTTCAACTGTTATTCTATTGCCCCTGCAGCGCTGGGTGTGGCCGGACTGGAACTCTCATAGGCATCGACATTGCTCGGACACAGCTGCTGTCAAATGTATGTACACCTGAACACACACACAGTCACTCATGCTTGCATGTACACATGCCACTTATACACACATGCATGCACATGCACACACATATGTAACCACACATGTCCACATGCATGCAATCACACGTGTAACCACACCTGCTAACATGCATATAACTGCATGTATACACATGTAACCAAACATGGATACACATAATTATAACCACTCATTTACACACACACACATGTAACCACACATGTGTACACATGTAACCACACATGGACACACATGTGCACATGCACACACATGTATGTAACCACACATACAACCACACATGTGGACACACATGGACACACATGTGCACATACATGTAACCACACTTACATGTATATAACATGCATGCACATACATGTATAATGTTCTCCACATCTCTTATTGTATCCTCTTTACTTTCATCCCTCTTCCCTTATCTCCTTCCCACTGACCTACCTTTACCTGACCTCGCCCAGAACGTGCCTCCAGACTTCTCCGTGTACAAGATCGTGGAGAAGATGAGGCAACAGCGCCCTGCCATGGTGCAGGCCAAGGATCAGTATGTTTTTGTCTACATGGCCATTGCTGAGCTCTCCAGGAGGGCCATTGGTTTGAGCCCTACGCTACCCCCCAAGTCTATCATGGTTAGTCTATGATTAACCCCTATGATTAGCCTCCTATAATTAGCTACCTATAATTAGCTGTCTATGATTAACTCTCTATGGTTATTATACATGTTTACTGGTGGTCTCCATTTGTATGGTTTAAAAATCGTTTTCTCTCTCACACGACACAACACACACACACATACACACACACACACATATACCCCCACTACATCTTCCAGAAACCGTTACCAACTACTCCAGGGAAGGTATGCAATAATTATGAACTTATATACTCATATACACACCCGACCATTTCCATATGACAAGCAAGGAAACCTGCCTGTAGCGCATGCTACAGCCTCTACACTCCCTGTGCTGCATGCTACAGCCTCTACACTCCCTGTACTGCATGCTACAGCCTCTACACTCCCTGTACTGCATGCTACAGCCTCTACACTCCCTGTACTGCATGCTACAGCCTCTACACTCCTTGTACTGCATGCTACAGCCTCTACACTCCCTGTACTGCATGCTACAGCCTCTACACTCCCTGTACTGCATGCTACAGCCTCTACACTCCCTGCACTGCATGCTACAGCCTCTACACTCCCTGTACTGCATGCTACAGCCTCTACACTCCATGTACTGCATGCTACAGCCTCTACACTCCCTGTACTGCATGCTACAGCCTCTACACTCCCTGTACTGCATGCTACAGCCTCTACACTCCCTGCACTGCATGCTACAGCCTCTACACTCCCTGTACTGCATGCTACAGCCTCTACACTCCCTGTACTGCATGCTACAGCCTCTACACTCCCTGTACTGCATGCTACAGCCTCTACACTCCCTGTACTGCATGCTACAGCCTCTACACTCCCTGTACTGCATGTTACAGCCTCTACACTACTATCGCACACCCTGTACTGCCCTCACGAAGGGTCAGCATTATTAGCTCTGTGCACACTCTAGTTGTGATGACGTCGAGCTTTACCATAACCTTACGTGTATGCCAACCTTTAAACCTTTACTCGCAAGATTATAAAAAATGGACAAGGAAGGTTTGCATTTTAACCTTGTCATGATGTTCATTCAAATGATTTTATTAAAGGGGGGAGAACATGCAGCAAGATAATAATAATAATAATAATAATAATAATAATAATAATAATAATAATAATAATAATAATAATAATAATAATAGTAATAATAGTAGTAGTAGTAGTAGTAGTAGTAGTAGTAGTAGTAGTAGTAGTAGTAGTAGTAGTAGTAGTAGTAGTAGTAGTAGTAGTAGTAGTAGTAGTAATAATAATAATAATAATAATAATAATAATAATAATAATAATAGTGGTAGTAGTAGTAGTAGTAGTAGTAGTAATAATAATAATAATAATAATAATAATAATAATAATAATAATAATAATAATAATAATAATAATAATAATAATAATAATAGTGGTAGCAGTATATAGTAGAGTAGTAGTAGTAGTAGTAGTACAGCAATAATAATAATAATAATAACTAGAAATGAATGCAAGGCACTGTGTGATGGTGAGGTAGATGATTACTATTAGCATGATTAGCAATACAACAATGAATTCCCAGCAGTGTTCTCTAATCCCAGCCTAGACCTCGTTGCTCTAGGCATTCTCATAGCTGCAGGCCTGACACAATACAATGATCTGTAGAGTATCGATGTCATAAGATTATATTTCTTGGAATGTTACATGTAGTAAGAGATATTCCTTATAGATGGCAAACTGGGCAAGGCTGGGACGAGAACCTGCTCGATACTGAGCGTAACGACCATTTCCAGTTTGCAAGACCATTTATTATCCGTGATGATTATTTCCAGTTTAGCAAACCTGTTCATAGCTAGAGTGTCAGAATGGAACTTCAACATCGATTCTTTTAAGCTATAGAAACATGGAGTATAGAAACTTTAGAGCCTTCTCCACCATGGGCTGCTGTGCTATTCCCATGCCTTTCTCTATCACTCTCTTTCCCCCCAATCTCAGTTCTCTTTGTTCTGCTGTTCCAGAAGTACGCTTTGACTCTTCTCTCTCCTCCTTCTCTGAAGTCTATTTTCTTTATCCATTCTGTAAAAGAAACAGTTAGCTGATCTGCTAAACAATATCTGTGCACGTAGCTATTGTTTTAGCATGCACATGCATGCACATGCATGCATGAATCCACTCTTATACACATGGTAACTATTTCCCAAATTAATCACACCTCCATAGCTAGAGGCACTAATCTGTGTGTGTGTATCTGTAGCAGCTAGTGTTGTTGTGGACTTCCTTCTTTGGTCCAGACTAGTGAGCTTGCTACTACAACTGTGCTATGGCTTTCTCTCACCACTGTAGCTGCAAGAGCTGTTTTGTAAACCACAACAAAGTAAGTTACTTAGCTAACCTAAGCTGTGGGCACTTAAGAAAGTTGTAGTGAATCTCTTCCCTAGGTGTACAGTACCTAGGTGAGGTATAGCTTTCTCACAACTATCTCAAGCGCCATTGTATATTGTGTGTCATGCTGTTTCAACTTCTAGATAAAATTTAAATAAAAGATAAATAAAATTATATATATAATAATATTTAAAAAATAATAAAATTTAAAAAAATAACAATAATAATAATAATAATAATAATAATAATAATAATAATAATAATAATAATAATAATAGTAATAATAATAATAATAATAATAATAATAGTAGTATAGTAGTAGTAGTAATAATAATAAAATAATAATAATAATAATAATAATAATAATAATAATAATAATAATAATAATAATAATAATAATAATAATAATAATAATAATAATAATAATTATTATTATTATTATTATTATTATTATTATTATTATTATTACTATTATTATTACTACTATTACTATTACTATTATAATGGTTAGGTTGTGTGGATAAATTTTTCTCCTCTGTTTTTTTTCCTCTTAAGAAATCATGAAGAAATCATTGTTATTATTGTTACAGTAACCTTCTCAATAATCAACTTGAAATTGTACTCTTCGACATTTCAACTAGATAGCCTTTATCAGTATGACGTCCTAGAATGAGTACAAAGTGTTCTTGATGATGGCTAGAGCATCTGGTCGAAACATCGAGTGAGTACAATTTCTAGCTGATTATTGAGAAGGTTTTTGTCATGTTATGTCAACTGATAGTTCATCGAGTATTGTTATTTACATAACATTTTCTGTCTGAAATCAAATGTCAATTCGGATATGGTCTTTTGGGGGGTGCATATGGGAGAGAAGAGTGCGCTCTCTGCAGCGGTAGATGGGGGTTGGGTGTTCATAGCAGTTACATGTAGCTGTTCTAACACCAGCGAGGGCAGTGTTACCCTGGACTAGTTTCATTGACATCTCAATGATGTACCAAGGAGATGCAGCGTACTCACTCTCAAAGGCAGCCAAGTGAGCATTTGTTCTATGTAGATGGTGATCCTTTTACAACAGATCAACTTGAGCCAAGAACTGATGTCTTGCCAGGTCCCTGTTCAAGTGTTAAAGATGAAAGGAGACTGAAGTCAGGTGGTGTGTCCATCAAGCATCCACAGAGGTGCAGGCAAGTGTGCTACATGAGCCTGAGATGAAGAAGCTTCTAACTGGCAGCAAGAGAAATTCCCCCCACATTAAGAAATAACTGGATGGAAGGCAGGTAGTGATGGAAGGCAGGTAGTGAAGGAAGGTAGGTAGTGAGGAAGGCAGGTGGTGATGGAAGGCAGGTAGTGATGGAAGGCAGGTGGTGATGGAAGGCAGGTGGTGAGGAAGGCAGGTAGTGGTGGAAGGCAGATAGTGATGGAAGGCAGGTGGTGATGGAAGGCAGGTAGTGGTGGAAGGCAGGTGGTGAGGAAGGCAGGGATGGAAGGCAGGTAGTGGGTGGTGATGGAAGGCAGGTAGTGATGGAAGGCAGGTAGTGAGGGAGAGCAGATAGTGAGGGAAGGCAGGTAGTGGGTGGTGATGGAAGGCAGGTAGTGATGGAAGGCAGGTAGTGAGGAAAGGCAGGTGGTGAGTACCCCCCCCCTCCATGCTACTCTACCATAATACATGCATGAAGCACATGCATGCGAGGCTTTCTCCGTGAGACCCTTTACCAACTTGATGTGTGTGTGTGTGCGTAAACATTGCATGTTATTGTTAGCACGTGCTGGAAACATCTCTCTGGTTGTTCCAATCACCCCCAAATCGAACCACGGAAAGGAGTGCAACAATTGTCGACCCAACTCGAGTTCTCTACACACACATCAATCCATCACGCAATCTGCTGCTGCATTTGCGTTGCTGTGGCAGTTGTCAAAGTCTGTTGTTTCCTTATTAGGAATGAAGCTTGACACTGTATCAAGGACAGTGTTGTGATGTTTCATTCTTTGTAAAACTCACATGTGTAAAACTCACATGTTTCTGGTTGTTTTTTGTTGTTTTCATATGCGACCATGAGGATCTCACTTTGTCATCCATGGGTACCTTATAGGGTGACTCCCCCCCCCCCCTCACATGGGTGTTCATAAGAGTGTATATAAGCCTCCTCTCCTTCTCCCCCAAAATCATGAAAAGCCAGAAGTTGGCCAGTTTTTTTTAGCTCAATGAAAATCATAATAAATAATTCACTCTACAACATATCAATGAAGCTTCTCTGACTCGCGAGTTATAGCATGTGTTGAAGATGCCCCTCCCTCCTCACTGCTACCTCTGTGGTTGGTTGTCCCCCCAATTGACCGTACCCACGGAGATTTTGTCGGACATCCCACAAGACACTGAGAAGGTTTCCTCAATTTTAGCAAGAAATTTCTCAGTCCTAACCACCAGGACCATCAGTTTGGTCTGCATCTGGTGAGTTCATTAAGGGTCACGATGGACGCTGGCTTTGTCCCCCCAGCGTTGAACACGGCTTTGAGGGGCCACTTTATCTGTTTGGAGCTCTGCACACGATTAGCTCATTTATAGTCTTGAACGACGACCCCTGCCAGAAGGAATTTTTGACACAGAAAACATGATGCTCTGACTTCTAGTTCACGGTAAGAACTGCTGTGTTGTCTCTGGTTTTGCTTCTGCCATGAAATATGAAGTTCTCAATGAACTCTCAGTTGATTACAATGACCTCAATAATCAACTTGAAATTTATTCTCTCGACGTTTCGGCTAGACGGTCCAGCCTCTCCAGGTGAAGCGAGAGAGTCAATTTCAAGTTGATTATTGAGAAAGGCAGTGTAACATTTAAATCATAAGTGGAGCCCATTTTCTTGTCTAAATAGGGCAGAGTTCTCCCTCCTAAAATGAACCTTCATGTCAAGGGGTGTTGTATGCCCCTGTTAGTTCTGAAAGTAGAACAAGCAGAAGGACACTATGTTTTCTTTGTTATGCATACTTTTTACTTTTTATTTGTTTATTTATTTATTTATTTATTATTATTATTGTTGTTGTTGTTGTTGTTATTATTTATTATTATTGTTATTATTGTTATTATTATTATTATTATTATTATTATTATTATTATTATTATTATTATTATTATTATTATTATTATTATTATTATTATTATTATTATTATTATTATTATTATTAAAATAATTTTCAAACAAATTTTCACAAACACCAAAAAAACTAAGTAATTTCAAATGGCGATTTCCAAGACATCATTCTGTGCAGGTGGCCCGTGCCCTTCATCATGTGCTCCACATCACTTTATCTCACGTGGAGTAGAAGTTCGAGATTCAACTTGCTTTCCTTCTGGAGCAATTTTGTCCTCACAGCCATAGCAACATACAGACAGCATCTTCTCTTGTCTGGTTTATGATGTCATTCCCACAAAACCCTCCCATATTGATATCAGTTGTTCTTTCTGTTGCCAGCAGATCCATCCATTTAGAGAAGCTGGTCATCACGTATACTTCCAGGTGGAGCAATTCAGTGTGCCAATGTTCCCAGATTGCTCCCTAAATGGGAAGTGCCGACAACACCTGACTCTACCAAACCCACAATATTTTAATATTGTTTTAAAAGCATGCAGAGACTAATCTTTCAGCACTAAGATCACTTGCACGAGAGGGGGATGAGGAAGAAGGTCCCTAAATAAGATGCCTGGGTGAAAGAATCACCAGACCTGTGTTGTCCCTTTAAAAGTGATGAAAAGGCCCAATTCTCTCTCTCTGGGGATTATCAGGATAATTAGGGGGCTGCGAGGGAAGGGGTGAGGAGATAAAATAGGTATTCTCCGTAGGAGAAGCTTGTTTATAGAGCCATGTTTAAAAAGTGTGGCTGGCGAATGTCAAATATAATATTGTAATTGAAATACTAGGCCACACCCATCATTTTGTTGTTGTTGTTGTTGACCTTCCAGCCGTACATTAACGTGGAACTAAGTAACCCAAGACCTGCTGGTGCCAACAGCCCTAGCCCTCCGTCCTCCCCCAATGGTCCTCTGCATGTCCACGCCCATGATGCACCGATCCCACAGCCATTGGCACGCTCCTCGAAAAATATGCCAGAGAAGCAAAACCTCCAGATGCCTTCGCCATCTTCCTCCTCTTCCTCCTCCTCCTCCTCCTCGGATAATCCAGAGGAAACAGAAATTAATAAGGCACAGAAAGCTCCACCCTCACCACATAGCACATCTAATGCCATACACCCACTTCCGGTGGACAGGTCTACTTCCGGAGAGGAAGACCGGCCGTTGCCAAAACCACGGAAAAAAGCTAAAAAGAAGAATGAGGCGATGCCCGTATCTGCACCATATTTGCCGCCTTCTCTTCCGGCCGGTGGCCCCGCCTTACACCCCCCACCATTGCTTCCTCCGCCCATACTCACACAGAGCACTACCCCACCTTCCACTTCCACAAAGCCTGCCAAAGTTGGGCCTCCAGAAATTGTTCCTCGGATTAAAATCGGGGACGTAACTGCGACCAAGCAAGCCCAGGGGTCCCCGCCCACCGCAGACAAATTAGCGCCAACACTTAGTCCGTTCATGCCGCCCCCTACGGTTTCGTCTCCCAAGCATGCGAAGAAGTCCCTCCCATCAGTGCCCTGTTTGTCCACACCCTTGCCTTCCCTCATCAATTTGTCTGACGAAGACGAGTTTGGGTACGGGGTTATTGAAAGTGTGGACCACGGCATGGACGATAAGGAAGAGAAGATGAAGCAAACGAGCACAGTGCCCGCGAGGAAGGCATCTCCTCTCAGAGACTCCTCTCCTACTTGCAACGAAGGAAACACTGCGGGCATTATGAATACTGTGAGTGTTTAGCACTATCCTCATGTTCCAGTTCATACTAGGTGCTGTTCCTTATGCTCTCTCTAGTTCCAGTTCATACTAGGTGCTGTTCCTTATCCTCTCTCTATCCTTATGTTCCAGTTCATACTAGGTGCTGTTCCTTATACCCTCTCTATCCTTATGTTCCAGTTCATACTAGGTGCTGTTCCTTATGCTCTCTCTATCCTTATGTTCCAGTTCATACTAGGTGCTGTTCCTTATGACCTCTCTATCCTTATGTTCCAGTTCATACTAGGTGCTGTTCCTTATGCCCTCTCTATCCTTATGTTCCAGTTCATACTAGGTGCTGTTCCTTATGCTCTCTCTATCCTTATGTTCCAGTTCATACTAGGTGCTGTTCCTTATGCCCTCTCTATCCTTATGTTCCAGTTCATACTAGGTGCTGTTCCTTATGCCCTCTCTATCCTTATGTTCCAGTTCATACTAGGTGCTGTTCCTTATGCTCTCTCTATCCTTATGTTCCAGTTCATACTAGGTGCTGTTCCTTATGCCCTCTCTATCCTCATGTTCCAGTTCATACTAGGTGCTGTTCCTTATGCCCTCTCTATCCTTATGTTCCAGTTCATACTAGGTGCTGTTCCTTATGCCCTCTCTATCCTTATGTTCCAGTTCATACTAGGTGCTGTTCCTTATGCCCTCTCTATCCTTATGTTCCAGTTCATACTAGGTGCTGTTCCTTATACCCTCTCTATCCTTATGTTCCAGTTCATACTAGGTGCTGTTCCTTATGCCCTCTCTATCCTTATGTTCCAGTTCATACTAGGTGCTGTTCCTTATGCCCTCTCTATCCTTATGTTCCAGTTCATACTAGGTGCTGTTCCTTATGCCCTCTCTATCCTCATGTTCCAGTTCATACAAGGTGCTGTTCCTTATGCCCTCTCTATCCTTATGTTCCAGTTCATACTAGGTGCTGTTCCTTATGCTCTCTCTATCCTTATGTTCCAGTTCATACTAGGTGCTGTCATTATGCTCTCTCTATCCTTATGTTCCAGTTCATACTAGGTGCTGTTCCTTATGCCCTCTCTATCCTTATGTTCCAGTTCATACTAGGTGCTGTTCCTTATGCCCTCTCTATCCTTATGTTCCAGTTCATACTAGGTGCTGTTCCTTATGCCCTCTCTATCCTTATGTTCCAGTTCATACTAGGTGCTGTTCCTTATACCCTCTCTATCCTTATGTTCCAGTTCATACTAGGTGCTGTTCCTTATGCCCTCTCTATCCTTATGTTCCAGTTCATACTAGATGCTGTTTCTTATGCCCTCTCTATCCTTATGTTCCAGTTCATACTAGGTGCTGTTCTTATGCTCTCTCTATCCTTATGTTCCAGTTCATACTAGGTGCTGTTCCTTATGCCCTCTCTATCCTTATGTTCCAGTTCATACTAGGTGCTGTTCCTTATGCCCTCTCTATCCTTATGTTCCAGTTTATACTAGGTGCTGTTCCTTATGCCCTCTCTATCCTTATGTTCCAGTTCATACTAGGTGCTGTTCCTTATGCCCTCTCTATCCTTATGTTCCAGTTCATACTAGGTTCTGTTCCTTATGCCCTCTCTATCCTTATGTTCCAGTTCATACTAGGTGCTGTTCCTTATGCTCTCTCTATCCTTATGTTCCAGTTCATACTAGGTGCTGTTCCTTATGCCCTCTCTATACATACTAGGTGCTGTTCCTTATGCCCTCTCTATCCTTATGTTCCAGTTCATACTAGGTGCTGTTCCTTATGCTCTCTCTATCCTTATGTTCCAGTTCATACTAGGTGCTGTTCCTTATGCCCTCTCTATCCTTATGTTCCAGTTCATACTAGGTGCTGTTCCTTATGCTCTCTCTATCCTTATGTTCCAGTTCATACTAGGTGCTGTTCCTTATGCCCTCTCTATCCTTATGTTCCAGTTCATACTAGGTGCTGTTCCTTATGCCCTCTCTATCCTTATGTTCCAGTTCATACTAGGTGCTGTTCCTTATGCCCTCTCTATCCTTATGTTCCAGTTCATACTAGGTGCTGTTCCTTATGCCCTCTCTATCCTTATGTTCCAGTTCATACTAGGTGCTGTTCCTTATGCTCTCTCTATCCTTATGTTCCAGTTCATACTAGGTGCTGTTCCTTATGCTCTCTCTATCCTTATGTTCCAGTTCATACTAGGTGCTGTTCCTTATGCTTTCTCTATCCTTATGTTCCAGTTCATACTAGGTGCTGTTCCTTATGCTTTCTCTATCCTTATGTTCCAGTTCATACTAGGTGCTGTTCCTTATGCCCTCTCTATCCTTATGTTCCAGTTCATACTAGGTGCTGTTCCTTATGCTCTCTCTATCCTTATGTTCCAGTTCATACTAGGTGCTGTTCCTTATGCCCTCTCTATCCTTATGTTCCAGTTCATACTAGGTGCTGTTCCTTATGCTCTCTCTATCCTTATGTTCCAGTTCATACTAGGTGGTGTTCCTTATGCTCTCTCTATCCTTATGTTCCAGTTCATACTAGGTGTTGTCCTTATGCTCTCTCTATCCTTATGTTCCAGTTCATACTAGGTGCTGTTCCTTATGCCCTCTCTATCCTTATGTTCCAGTTCATACTAGGTGCTGTTCCTTATGCCCTCTCTATCCTTATGTTCCAGTTCATACTAGGTGCTGTTCCTTATGCCCTCTCTATCCTTATGTTCCAGTTCATACTAGGTGCTGTTCCTTATGCCCTCTCTATCCTTATGTTCCAGTTCATACTAGGTGCTGTTCCTTATGCTCTCTCTATCCTTATGTTCCAGTTCATACTAGGTGCTGTTCCTTATGCCCTCTCTATCCTTATGTTCCAGTTCATACTAGGTGCTGTTCCTTATGCCCTATCTATCCTTATGTTCCAGTTCATACTAGGTGCTGTTCCTTATGCTCTCTCTATCCTTATGTTCCAGTTCATACTAGGTGCTGTTCCTTATGCCCTCTCTATCCTTATGTTCCAGTTCATACTAGGTGCTGTTCCTTATGCCTTCTCTATCCTTATGTTCCAGTTCATACTAGGTGCTGTTCCTTATGCCCTCTCTATCCTTATGTTCCAGTTCATACTAGCTGCTGTTCCTTATGCCCTCTCTATCCTTATGTTCCAGTTCATACTAGGTGCTGTTCCTTATGCTCTCTCTATCCTTATGTTCCAGTTCATACTAGGTGTTGTTCCTTATGCTCTCTCTATCCTTATGTTCCAGTTCATACTAGATGCTGTTCCTTATGCCCTCTCTATCCTTATGTTCCAGTTCATACTAGGTGCTGTTCCTTATGCTCTCTCTATCCTTATGTTCCAGTTCATACTAGGTGCTGTTCCTTATGCTCTCTCTATCCTTATGTTCCAGTTCATACTAGGTGTTGTTCCTTATGCCCTCTCTATCCTTATGTTCCAGTTCATACTAGGTGCTGTTCCTTATGCTCTCTCTATCCTTATGTTCCAGTTCATACTAGCTGCTGTTCCTTATGCTCTCTCTATCCTTATGTTCCAGTTCATACTAGGTGCTGTTCCTTATACCCTCTCTATCCTTATGTTCCAGTTCATACTAGGTGCTGTTCCTTATGCCCTCTCTATCCTTATGTTCCAGTTCATACTAGGTGCTGTTCCTTATGCCCTCTCTATCCTTATGTTCCAGTTCATACTAGGTGCTGTTCCTTATGCTCTCTCTATCCTTATGTTCCAGTTCATACTAGGTGCTGTTCCTTATGCCCTCTCTATCCTTATGTTCCAGTTCATACTAGGTGCTGTTCCTTATGCCCTCTCTATCCTTATGTTCCAGTTCATACTAGGTGCTGCTCCTTATGCTCTCTCTATCCTTATGTTCCAGTTCATACTAGGTGCTGTTCCTTATGCTCTCTCTATCCTTATGTTCCAGTTCATACTAGGTGCTGTTCCTTATGCCCTCTCTATCCTTATGTTCCAGTTCATACTAGGTGCTGTTCCTTATGCCCTCTCTATCCTTATGTTCCAGTTCATACTAGGTGCTGCTCCTTATGCTCTCTCTATCCTTATGTTCCAGTTCATACTAGGTGCTGTTCCTTATGCTCTCTCTATCCTTATGTTCCAGTTCATACTAGGTGCTGTTCCTTATGCTCTCTCTATCCTTATGTTCCAGTTCATACTAGGTGCTGTTCCTTATGCTCTCTCTATCCTTATGTTCCAGTTCATACTAGGTGCTGTTCCTTATTCCCTCTCTATCCTTATGTTCCAGTTCATACTAGGTGCTGTTCCTTATGCCCTCTCTATCCTTATGTTCCAGTTCATACTAGGGTGCTGTTCCTTATGCCCTCTCTATCCTTATGTTCCAGTTCATACAAGGTGCTGTCCTTATGCCCTCTCTATCCTTATGTTCCAGTTCATACTACATGTAGGTGCTGTTCCTTATGCTCTCTCTATCCTTATGTTCCAGTTCATACTAGGTGTTGTTCCTTATGCTCTCTCTATCCTTATGTTCCAGTTCATACTAGGTGCTGTTCCTTATGCTCTCTCTATCCTTATGTTCCAGTTCATACTAGGTGCTGTTCCTTATGCTCTCTCTATCCTTATGTTCCAGTTCATACTAGGTGCTGTTCCTTATGCCCTCTCTATCCTTATGTTCCAGTTCATACTAGGTGCTGTTCCTTATGCCCTCTCTATCCTTATGTTCCAGTTCATACTAGGTTCTGTTCCTTATGCTCTCTCTATCCTTATGTTCCAGTTCATACTAGGTGCTGTTCCTTATGCCCTCTCTATCCTTATGTTCCAGTTCATACTAGGTGCTGTTCCTTATGCTCTCTCTATCCTTATGTTCCAGTTCATACTAGTGCTGTTCCTTATGCCCTCTCTATCCTTATGTTCCAGTTCATACTAGGTGCTGTTCCTTATGCCCTCTCTATCCTTATGTTCCAGTTTATACTAGGTGCTGTTCCTTATGCTCTCTCTATCCTTATGTTCCAGTTCATACTAGGTGCTGTACCTTATGCCCTCTCTATCCTTATGTTCCAGTTCATACTAGGTGCTGTTCTTATGCTCTCTCTATCCTTATGTTCCAGTTCATACTAGGTGCTGTTCCTTATGCCCTCTCTATCCTTATGTTCCAGTTCATACTAGGTGCTGTTCCTTATGCTCTCTCTATCCTTATGTTCCAGTTCATACTAGGTGCTGTCATTATGCTCTCTCTATCCTTATGTTCCAGTTCATACTAGGTGCTGTTCCTTATGCCCTCTCTATCCTTATGTTCCAGTTCATACTAGGTGCTGTTCCTTATGCTCTCTCTATCCTTATGTTCCAGTTCATACTAGGTGCTGTTCCTTATGCTCTCTCTATCCTTATGTTCCAGTTCATACTAGGTGCTGTTCCTTATGCCCTCTCTATCCTTATGTTCCAGTTCATACTAGGTGCTGTTCCTTATGCCCTCTCTATCCTTATGTTCCAGTTCATACTAGGTGCTGTTCCTTATGCCCTCTCTATCCTTATGTTCCAGTTCATACTAGGTGCTGTTCCTTATGCCCTCTCTATCCTTATGTTCCAGTTCACACTAGGTGCTGTCATTATGCCCTCTCTATACTTACAGTATGTTCCAGTTCATACTAGGTGCTGTTCCTTATGCTCTCTCTATCCTTATGTTCCAGTTCATACTAGGTGCTGTTCCTTATATTCTCTCTATCCTTATGTTCCAGTTCATACTAGGTGCTGTTCCTTATGCCCTCTCTATCCTTATGTTCCAGTTCATACTAGGTGCTGTCATTATGCCCTCTCTATCCTTATGTTCCAGTTCATACTAGGTGCTGTTCCTTATGCCCTCTCTATCCTTATGTTCCAGTTCATACTAGGTGCTGTTCCTTATGCTCTCTCAATCCTTATGTTCCAGTTCATACTAGGTGCTGTTCCTTATGCCCTCTCTATCCTTATGTTCCAGTTCATACTAGGTGCTGTTCCTTATGCCCTCTCTATCCTTATGTTCCAGTTCATACTAGGTGCTGTTCCTTATGCCCTCTCTATCCTTATGTTCCAGTTCATACTAGGTGCTGTTCCTTATGCCCTCTCTATCCTTATGTTCCAGTTCATACTAGGTGCTGTTCCTTATGCCCTCTCTATCCTTATGTTCCAGTTCATACTAGGTGCTGTTCCTTATGCCCTCTCTATCCTTATGTTCCAGTTCATACTAGGTGCTGTTCCTTATGCCCTCTCTATCCTTATGTTCCAGTTCATACTAGGTGCTGTTCCTTATGCCCTCTCTATCCTTATGTTCCAGTTCATACTAGGTGCTGTTCCTTATGCCCTCTCTATCCTTATGTTCCAGTTCATACTAGGTGCTGTTCCTTATGCCCTCTCTATCCTTATGTTCCAGTTCATACTAGGTGCTGTTCCTTATGCCCTCTCTATCCTTATGTTCCAGTTCATACTAGGTGCTGTTCCTTATGCTCTCTCTATCCTTATGTTCCAGTTCATACTAGGTGCTGTTCCTTATGCCCTCTCTATCCTTATGTTCCAGTTCATACTAGGTGGTGTTCCTTATGCTCTCTCTATCCTTATGTTCCAGTTCATACTAGGTGCTGTTCCTTATGCTCTCTCTATCCTTATGTTCCAGTTCATACTAGGTGCTGTTCCTTATGCCCTCTCTATCCTTATGTTCCAGTTCATACTAGGTGCTGTTCCTTATGCCCTCTCTATCCTTATGTTCCAGTTCATACTAGGTGCTGTTCCTTATGCTCTCTCTATCCTTATGTTCCAGTTCATACTAGGTGCTGTTCCTTATGCCCTCTCTATCCTTATGTTCCAGTTCATACTAGGTGCTGTTCCTTATGCTCTCTCTATCCTTATGTTCCAGTTCATACTAGGTGCTGTTCCTTATGCCCTCTCTATCCTTATGTTCCAGTTCATACTAGGTGCTGTTCCTTATGCTCTCTCTATCCTTATGTTCCAGTTCATACTAGGTGCTGTTCCTTATGCCCTCTCTATCCTTATGTTCCAGTTCATACTAGGTGCTGTTCCTTATGCCCTCTCTATCCTTATGTTCCAGTTCATACTAGGTGCTGTTCTTATGCTCTCTCTATCCTTATGTTCCAGTTCATACTAGGTGCTGTTCCTTATGCCCTCTCTATCCTTATGTTCCAGTTCATACTAGGTGCTGTTCCTTATGCTCTCTCTATCCTTATGTTCCAGTTCATACTAGGTGTTGTTCCTTATGCTCTCTCTATCCTTATGTTCCAGTTCATACTAGATGCTGTTCCTTATGCCCTCTCTATCCTTATGTTCCAGTTCATACTAGGTGCTGTTCCTTATGCTCTCTCTATCCTTATGGTCCAGTTCATACTAGGTGCTGTTCCTTATGCCCTCTCTATCCTTATGTTCCAGTTCACACTAGGTGCTGTTCCTTATGCTCTCTCTATCCTTATGTTCCAGTTCATACTAGGTGCTGTTCCTTATGCCCTCTCTATCCTTATGTTCCAGTTCATACAAGGTGCTGTCATTATGCCCTCTCTATCCTTATGTTCCAGTTCATACTAGGTGCTGTTCCTTATGCCCTCTCTATCCTTATGTTCCAGTTCATACTAGGTGCTGTTCCTTATGCTCTCTCTATCCTTATGTTCCAGTTCATACTAGGTGTTGTTCCTTATGCTCTCTCTATCTTTATGTTCCAGTTCATACTAGGTGCTGTTCCTTATGCCCTCTCTATCCTTATGTTCCAGTTCATACTAGGTGTTGTTCCTTATGCCCTCTCTATCCTTATGTTCCAGTTCATACTAGGTGCTGTTCCTTATGCCCTCTCTATCCTTATGTTCCAGTTCATACTAGGTGCTGTTCCTTATGCTCTCTCTATCCTTATGTTCCAGTTCATACTAGGTGCTGTTCCTTATGCCCTCTCTATCCTTATGTTCCAGTTCATACTAGGTGCTGTTCCTTATACTCTCTCTATCCTTATGTTCCAGTTCATACTAGGTGCTGTTCCTTATGGTCTCTCTATCCTTATGTTCCAGTTCATACTAGGTGCTGTTCCTTATGCTCTCTCTATCCTTATGTTCCAGTTCATACTAGGTGCTGTTCCTTATGTTCTCTCTATCCTTATGTTCCAGTTCATACTAGGTGCTGTTCCTTATGCTCTCTCTATCCTTATGTTCCAGTTCATACTAGGTGCTTTTCCTTATGCCCTCTCTATCCTTATGTTCTAGTTCATACTAGGTGCTGTTCCTATGCCCTCTCTATCCTTATGTTCCAGTTCATACTAGGTGCTGTTCCTTATGCTCTCTCTATCCTTATGTTCCAGTTCATACTAGGTGCTGTTCCTTATGCCCTCTCTATCCTTATGTTCCAGTTCATACTAGGTGCTGTTCCTTATGTTCTCTCTATCCTTATGTACCAGTTCATACTAGGTGCTGTTCCTTATGCCCTCTCTATCCTTATGTTCCAGTTCATACTAGGTGCTGTTCCTTATGTTCTCTCTATCCTTATGTTCCAGTTCATACTAGGTGCTGTTCATTATGCCCTCTCTATCCTTATGTTCCAGTTCATACTAGGTGCTGTTCCTTATGCCCTTTCTATCCTTATGTTCCAGTTCATACTAGGTGCTGTTCCTTATGCCCTCTCTATCCTTATGTTCCAGTTCATACTAGGTGCTGTTCCTTATGCTCTCTCTATCCTTATGTTCCAGTTCATACTAGGTGCTGTTCCTTATGCTCTCTCTATCCTTATGTTCCAGTTCATACTAGGTGCTGTTCCTTATGCCCTCTCTATCCTTATGTTCCAGTTCATACTAGGTGCTGTTCCTTATGCCCTCTCTATCCTTATGTTCCAGTTCATACTAGGTGCTGTTCCTTATGCTCTCTCTATCCTTATGTTCCAGTTCATACTAGGTGCTGTTCCTTATGCCCTCTCTATCCTTATGTTCCAGTTCATACTAGGTGCTGTTCCTTATGCCCTCTCTATCCTTATGTTCCAGTTCATACTAGGTGCTGTCATTATGCTCTCTCTATCCTTATGTTCCAGTTCATACTAGGTGCTGTTCCTTATGCCCTCTCTATCCTTATGTTCCAGTTCATACTAGATGCTGTTCCTTATGCCCTCTCTATCCTTATGTTCCAGTTCATACTAGGTGCTGTTCCTTATACTCTCTCTATCCTTATGTTCCAGTTCATACTAGGTGCTGTTCCTTATGCCCTCTCTATCCTTATGTTCCAGTTCATACTAGGTGTTGTTCCTTATGCTCTCTCTATCCTTATGTTCCAGTTCATACTAGGTGCTGTTCCTTATGCCCTCTCTATCCTTATGTTCCAGTTCATACTAGGTGCTGTTCCTTATGCCCTCTCTATCCTTATGTTCCAGTTCATACTAGGTGCTGTTCCTTATGCCCTCTCTATCCTTATGTTCCAGTTCATACTAGGTGCTGTTCCTTATGCCCTCTCTATCCTTATGTTCCAGTTCATACTAGGTGCTGTTCCTTATGCTCTCTCTATCCTTATGTTCCAGTTCATACTAGGTGCTGTTCCTTATACCCTCTCTATCCTTATGTTCCAGTTCATACTAGGTGCTGTTCCTTATACTCTCTCTATCCTTATGTTCCAGTTCATACTAGGTGCTGTTCCTTATGCCCTCTCTATCCTTATGTTCCAGTTCATACTAGGTGCTGTTCCTTATGCTCTCTCTATCCTTATGTTCCAGTTCATACTAGGTGCTGTTCCTTATGCCCTCTCTATCCTTATGTTCCAGTTCATACTAGGTGCTGTTCCTTATGCCCTCTCTATCCTTATGTTCCAGTTCATACTAGGTGCTGTTCCTTATGCCCTCTCTATCCTTATGTTCCAGTTCATACTAGGTGCTGTTCCTTATGCCCTCTCTATCCTTATGTTCCAGTTCATACTAGGTGCTGTTCCTTATGCCCTCTCTATCCTTATGTTCCAGTTCATACTAGGTGCTGTTCCTTATGCCCTCTCTATCCTTATGTTCCAGTTCATACTAGGTGCTGTTCCTTATGCCCTCTCTATCCTTATGTTCCAGTTCATACTAGGTGCTGTTCCTTATGCTCTCTCTATCCTTATGTTCCAGTTCATACTAGGTGCTGTTCCTTATGCCCTCTCTATCCTTATGTTCCAGTTCATACTAGGTGCTGTTCCTTATGCCCTCTCTATCCTTATGTTCCAGTTCATACTAGGTCCTGTTCCTTATGCCCTCTCTATCCTTATGTTCCAGTTCATACTAGGTGCTGTTCCTTATGTTCTCTCTATCCTTATGTTCCAGTTCATACTAGGTGCTGTTCCTTATGCTCTCTCTATTCTTATGTTCCAGTTCATACTAGGTGCTGTTCCTTATGCCCTCTCTATCCTTATGTTCCAGTTCATACTAGGTGCTGTACTTATGCCCTCTCTATCCTTATGTTCCAGTTCATACTAGGTGCTGTTCCTTATGCCCTCTCTATCCTTATGTCCCAGTTCATACTAGGTGCTGTTCCTTATGCCCTCTCTATCCTTATGTTCCAGTTCATACTAGGTGCTGTTCCTTATGCCCTCTCTATCCTTATGTTCCAGTTCATACTAGGTGCTGTTCCTTATGCCCTCTCTATCCTTATGTTCCAGTTCATACTAGGTGCTGTTCCTTATGCCCTCTCTATCCTTATGTTCCAGTTCATACTAGGTGCTGTTCCTTATGCCCTCTCTATCCTTATGTTCCAGTTCATACTAGGTGCTGTCCTTATGCCCTCTCTATCCTTATGTTCCAGTTCATACTAGGTGCTGTTCCTTATGCTCTCTCTATCCTTATGTTCCAGTTCATACTAGGTGCTGTTCCTTATGCTCTCTCTATCCTTATGTTCCAGTTCATACTAGGTGCTGTTCCTTATGCCCTCTCTATCCTTATGTTCCAGTTCATACTAGGTGCTGTTCCTTATGCCCTCTCTAGCCTTATGTTCCAGTTCATACTAGGTGCTGTTCCTTATGCTCTCTCTATCCTTATGTTCCAGTTCATACTAGGTGCTGTTCCTTATGCCCTCTCTATCCTTATGTTCCAGTTCATACTAGGTGCTGTTCCTTATGCTCTCTCTATCCTTATGTTCCAGTTCATACTAGGTGCTGTTCCTTATGCTCTCTCTATCCTTATGTTCCAGTTCATACTAGGTGCTGTTCCTTATGCCCTCTCTATCCTTATGTTCCAGTTCATACTAGGTGCTGTTCCTTATGCTCTCTCTATCCTTATGTTCCAGTTCATACTAGGTGCTGTTCCTTATGCTCTCTCTATCCTTATGTTCCAGTTCATACTAGGTGTTGTTCCTTATGCTCTCTCTATCCTTATGTTCCAGTTCATACTAGGTGCTTTTCCTTATGCCCTCTCTATCCTTATGTTCTAGTTCATACTAGGTGCTGTTCCTATGCCCTCTCTATCCTTATGTTTCAGTTCATACTAGGTGCTGTTCCTTATGCTCTCTCTATCCTTATGTTCCAGTTCATACTAGGTGCTGTTCCTTATGCCCTCTCTATCCTTATGTTCCAGTTCATACTAGGTGCTGTTCCTTATGTTCTCTCTATCCTTATGTTCCAGTTCATACTAGGTGCTGTTCCTTATGCCCTCTCTATCCTTATGTTCCAGTTCATACTAGGTGCTGTTCCTTATGTTCTCTCTATCCTTATTTTCCAGTTCATACTAGGTGCTGTTCATTATGCCCTCTCTATCCTTATGTTCCAGTTCATACTAGGTGCTGTTCCTTATGCCCTTTCTATCCTTATGTTCCAGTTCATACTAGGTGCTGTTCCTTATGCCCTCTCTATCCTTATGTCCCAGTTCATACTAGGTGCTGTTCCTTATGCCCTTTCTATCCTTATGTTCCAGTTCATACTAGGTGCTGTTCCTTATGCCCTCTCTATCCTTATGTTCCAGTTCATACTAGGTGCTGTTCCTTATGCTCTCTCTATCCTTATGTTCCAGTTCATACTAGGTGCTGTTCCTTATGCTCTCTCTATCCTTATGTTCCAGTTCATACTAGGTGCTGTTCCTTATGCCCTCTCTATCCTTATGTTCCAGTTCATACTAGGTGCTGTTCCTTATGCCCTCTCTATCCTTATGTTCCAGTTCATACTAGGTGCTGTTCCTTATGCTCTCTCTATCCTTATGTTCCAGTTCATACTAGGTGCTGTTCCTTATGCCCTCTCTATCCTTATGTTCCAGTTCATACTAGGTGCTGTTCCTTATGCCCTCTCTATCCTTATGTTCCAGTTCATACTAGGTGCTGTCATTATCCTCTCTCTATCCTTATGTTCCAGTTCATACTAGGTGCTGTTCCTTATGCCCTCTCTATCCTTATGTTCCAGTTCATACTAGGTGCTGTTCCTTATGCCCTCTCTATCCTTATGTTCCAGTTCATACTAGGTGCTGTTCCTTATGCCCTCTCTATCCTTATGTTCCAGTTCATACTAGGTGCTGTTCCTTATGCCCTCTCTATCCTTATGTTCCAGTTCATACTAGGTGCTGTTCCTTATGCCCTCTCTATCCTTATGTTCCAGTTCATACTAGGTGCTGTTCCTTATGCTCTCTCTATCCTTATGTTCCAGTTCATACTAGGTGCTGTTCCTTATGCCCTCTCTATCCTTATGTTCCAGTTCATACTAGGTGCTGTTCCTTATGCCCTCTCTATCCTTATGTTCCAGTTCATACTAGGTCCTGTTCCTTATGCCCTCTCTATCCTTATGTTCCAGTTCATACTAGGTGCTGTTCCTTATGTTCTCTCTATCCTTATGTTCCAGTTCATACTAGGTGCTGTTCCTTATGCTCTCTCTATTCTTATGTTCCAGTTCATACTAGGTGCTGTTCCTTATGCCCTCTCTATCCTTATGTTCCAGTTCATACTAGGTGCTGTACTTATGCCCTCTCTATCCTTATGTTCCAGTTCATACTAGGTGCTGTTCCTTATGCCCTCTCTATCCTTATGTCCCAGTTCATACTAGGTGCTGTTCCTTATGCCCTCTCTATCCTTATGTTCCAGTTCATACTAGGTGCTGTTCCTTATGCCCTCTCTATCCTTATGTTCCAGTTCATACTAGGTGCTGTTCCTTATGCCCTCTCTATCCTTATGTTCCAGTTCATACTAGGTGCTGTTCCTTATGCCCTCTCTATCCTTATGTTCCAGTTCATACTAGGTGCTGTTCCTTATGCCCTCTCTATCCTTATGTTCCAGTTCATACTAGGTGCTGTCCTTATGCCCTCTCTATCCTTATGTTCCAGTTCATACTAGGTGCTGTTCCTTATGCTCTCTCTATCCTTATGTTCCAGTTCATACTAGGTGCTGTTCCTTATGCTCTCTCTATCCTTATGTTCCAGTTCATACTAGGTGCTGTTCCTTATGCCCTCTCTATCCTTATGTTCCAGTTCATACTAGGTGCTGTTCCTTATGCCCTCTCTAGCCTTATGTTCCAGTTCATACTAGGTGCTGTTCCTTATGCTCTCTCTATCCTTATGTTCCAGTTCATACTAGGTGCTGTTCCTTATGCCCTCTCTATCCTTATGTTCCAGTTCATACTAGGTGCTGTTCCTTATGCTCTCTCTATCCTTATGTTCCAGTTCATACTAGGTGCTGTTCCTTATGCTCTCTCTATCCTTATGTTCCAGTTCATACTAGGTGCTGTTCCTTATGCCCTCTCTATCCTTATGTTCCAGTTCATACTAGGTGCTGTTCCTTATGCTCTCTCTATCCTTATGTTCCAGTTCATACTAGGTGCTGTTCCTTATGCTCTCTCTATCCTTATGTTCCAGTTCATACTAGGTGTTGTTCCTTATGCTCTCTCTATCCTTATGTTCCAGTTCATACTAGGTGCTTTTCCTTATGCCCTCTCTATCCTTATGTTCTAGTTCATACTAGGTGCTGTTCCTATGCCCTCTCTATCCTTATGTTCCAGTTCATACTAGGTGCTGTTCCTTATGCTCTCTCTATCCTTATGTTCCAGTTCATACTAGGTGCTGTTCCTTATGCCCTCTCTATCCTTATGTTCCAGTTCATACTAGGTGCTGTTCCTTATGTTCTCTCTATCCTTATGTTCCAGTTCATACTAGGTGCTGTTCCTTATGCCCTCTCTATCCTTATGTTCCAGTTCATACTAGGTGCTGTTCCTTATGTTCTCTCTATCCTTATTTTCCAGTTCATACTAGGTGCTGTTCATTATGCCCTCTCTATCCTTATGTTCCAGTTCATACTAGGTGCTGTTCCTTATGCCCTTTCTATCCTTATGTTCCAGTTCATACTAGGTGCTGTTCCTTATGCCCTCTCTATCCTTATGTTCCAGTTCATACTAGGTGCTGTTCCTTATGCTCTCTCTATCCTTATGTTCCAGTTCATACTAGGTGCTGTTCCTTATGCTCTCTCTATCCTTATGTTCCAGTTCATACTAGGTGCTGTTCCTTATGCCCTCTCTATCCTTATGTTCCAGTTCATACTAGGTGCTGTTCCTTATGCCCTCTCTATCCTTATGTTCCAGTTCATACTAGGTGCTGTTCCTTATGCTCTCTCTATCCTTATGTTCCAGTTCATACTAGGTGCTGTTCCTTATGCCCTCTCTATCCTTATGTTCCAGTTCATACTAGGTGCTGTTCCTTATGCCCTCTCTATCCTTATGTTCCAGTTCATACTAGGTGCTGTCATTATGCTCTCTCTATCCTTATGTTCCAGTTCATACTAGGTGCTGTTCCTTATGCCCTCTCTATCCTTATGTTCCAGTTCATACTAGATGCTGTTCCTTATGCCCTCTCTATCCTTATGTTCCAGTTCATACTAGGTGCTGTTCCTTATACTCTCTCTATCCTTATGTTCCAGTTCATACTAGGTGCTGTTCCTTATGCCCTCTCTATCCTTATGTTCCAGTTCATACTAGGTGTTGTTCCTTATGCTCTCTCTATCCTTATGTTCCAGTTCATACTAGGTGCTGTTCCTTATGCCCTCTCTATCCTTATGTTCCAGTTCATACTAGGTGCTGTTCCTTATGCCCTCTCTATCCTTATGTTCCAGTTCATACTAGGTGCTGTTCCTTATGCCCTCTCTATCCTTATGTTCCAGTTCATACTAGGTGCTGTTCCTTATGCCCTCTCTATCCTTATGTTCCAGTTCATACTAGGTGCTGTTCCTTATGCTCTCTCTATCCTTATGTTCCAGTTCATACTAGGTGCTGTTCCTTATACCCTCTCTATCCTTATGTTCCAGTTCATACTAGGTGCTGTTCCTTATACTCTCTCTATCCTTATGTTCCAGTTCATACTAGGTGCTGTTCCTTATGCCCTCTCTATCCTTATGTTCCGGTTCATACTAGGTGCTGTTCCTTATGCTCTCTCTATCCTTATGTTCCAGTTCATACTAGGTGCTGTTCCTTATGCCCTCTCTATCCTTATGTTCCAGTTCATACTAGGTGCTGTTCCTTATGCCCTCTCTATCCTTATGTTCCAGTTCATACTAGGTGCTGTTCCTTATGCCCTCTCTATCCTTATGTTCCAGTTCATACTAGGTGCTGTTCCTTATGCCCTCTCTATCCTTATGTTCCAGTTCATACTAGGTGCTGTTCCTTATGCCCTCTCTATCCTTATGTTCCAGTTCATACTAGGTGCTGTTCCTTATGCCCTCTCTATCCTTATGTTCCAGTTCATACTAGGTGCTGTTCCTTATGCCCTCTCTATCCTTATGTTCCAGTTCATACTAGGTGCTGTTCCTTATGCTCTCTCTATCCTTATGTTCCAGTTCATACTAGGTGCTGTTCCTTATGCCCTCTCTATCCTTATGTTCCAGTTCATACTAGGTGCTGTTCCTTATGCCCTCTCTATCCATATGTTCCAGTTCATACTAGGTCCTGTTCCTTATGCCCTCTCTATCCTTATGTTCCAGTTCATACTAGGTGCTGTTCCTTATGTTCTCTCTATCCTTATGTTCCAGTTCATACTAGGTGCTGTTCCTTATGCTCTCTCTATTCTTATGTTCCAGTTCATACTAGGTGCTGTTCCTTATGCCCTCTCTATCCTTATGTTCCAGTTCATACTAGGTGCTGTACTTATGCCCTCTCTATCCTTATGTTCCAGTTCATACTAGGTGCTGTTCCTTATGCCCTCTCTATCCTTATGTCCCAGTTCATACTAGGTGCTGTTCCTTATGCCCTCTCTATCCTTATGTTCCAGTTCATACTAGGTGCTGTTCCTTATGCTCTCTCTATCCTTATGTTCCAGTTCATACTAGGTGCTGTTCCTTATGCCCTCTCTATCCTTATGTTCCAGTTCATACTAGGTGCTGTTCCTTATGCCCTCTCTATCCTTATGTTCCAGTTCATACTAGGTGCTGTTCCTTATGCCCTCTCTATCCTTATGTTCCAGTTCATACTAGGTGCTGTTCCTTATGCCCTCTCTATCCTTATGTTCCAGTTCATACTATGTGCTGTCCTTATGCCCTCTCTATCCTTATGTTCCAGTTCATACTAGGTGCTGTTCCTTATGCTCTCTCTATCCTTATGTTCCAGTTCATACTAGGTGCAGTTCCTTATGCTCTCTCTATCCTTATGTTCCAGTTCATACTAGGTGCTGTTCCTTATGCCCTCTCTATCCTTATGTTCCAGTTCATACTAGGTGCTGTTCCTTATGCCCTCTCTAGCCTTATGTTCCAGTTCATACTAGGTGCTGTTCCTTATGCTCTCTCTATCCTTATGTTCCAGTTCATACTAGGTGCTGTTCCTTATGCCCTCTCTATCCTTATGTTCCAGTTCATACTAGGTGCTGTTCCTTATGCTCTCTCTATCCTTATGTTCCAGTTCATACTAGGTGCTGTTCCTTATGCTCTCTCTATCCTTATGTTCCAGTTCATACTAGGTGCTGTTCCTTATGCCCTCTCTATCCTTATGTTCCAGTTCATACTAGGTGCTGTTCCTTATGCTCTCTCTATCCTTATGTTCCAGTTCATACTAGGTGCTGTTCCTTATGCTCTCTCTATCCTTATGTTCCAGTTCATACTAGGTGTTGTTCCTTATGCTCTCTCTATCCTTATGTTCCAGTTCATGGACATCCTAGGTGAAGATCTTATTAACAGCTTGGAGAAAAAGAAGCCTCCTCCGGCTCTTCCTCCTCCCAACCTCCACTCGTCCCCCCACCACAAACCTCCCAACAGCCCTGCCTGGCCCCTCCCCAACCTCGATAGAATTGTGTCCCTATCTTCACTAGATAACGAGCGTGGAGGCGATGACCCGCCGCCTTTAGTTCCACAGCGCACCAACGAGAGGTTGCAGTTGTTAGAGAGTGCCCCCACATATGATACACCAACCAAGCTGTCTGGTGACTCTAGCATGGCGGACATGCATGTTGAGTTGGCCTTAGTACCAGCGATGCCCCTCTCACCAACTACTGATTACGAGCCAACAACTCCATGTGAGTTTTTAATACTGAAGACCCTTTACCTAAATAACGCTACTTGTCTTCAATATACTCAAAGTCTTATAATACTCAAAGTTCATAAATGCACTCAGATTCTGGCCATGCCCACATGATTAGTCATGGTGTGGCACACTCTGATTTGGAACTGAAGCATGGGATTCCTTTTCTCTAGTTCGTTTGCAGTTTCATGTT